>OX422214.1:220372496-220839996 GCA_949130495.1 Sambucus nigra | reverse complement strand
AATATTGAGCCCAACTCATGATAAAAAAGACTTCTGATGTGTCCCATAACACATCCCCCTGTAGTACATCCGGACCATGTATTATATCTAAAGACATCTAATTATCTTTCTAGTCATGCATAACACCCAATCCACTATGCCACATGTGATCTATCATTTCAAAGATACTAATATCTCCATCCCCCTTCGTGAAGGTTCATAAGACTTAATATGTCACATATGATGTATCATTGTTTTGAGATATCAATATCTAAAACCCCCACATTGTCAATAAGATCATGTTCAAAATGTGTAACTCGAATTATATAGTCTTCAAAATTATCAACTAACAACTACATAGGCATAATACTAAACTCTTGATCGTGATCCCAAGCCATCACACTAGAACACATACCTTAAAGGCACACAAGCGACACCTAAGTCCACCCTCAAAATGGACACCCTGTTATACACCCCTCGGTGGTCCCCGCCTTGAATTCTCAAGGACAATTATTATTTTGGCTTGAATCAAATGTCTACATCTTTGGGGGTCTAAATTTTAAGATTTCTTAATAAGTCCCTATCCTACATGTAAATAGTTTTTTGAAATATAAAACAAACAAACAGATAATGTGGATAAAGAAAGGATTGGGTGCCAAAAAACTTCCTCATTTGTAACCTGATCCCCGAATCCACATCCTAAATATCTAGAAATGCAGGTCAACAAAGCCTTGGGATGATCTCGTAAGGTCTCACTTAACCTCTTTTGTTTTTTTTTACATAAAATTTTGACTCTAATAACTTTATCGTTCTCTCTTTGCCTAAATACAAAACTAGACATGGTAGAGAGATTCAGGGACACTTAAAATAAATTAAACGAAGATAAAATCTTCTCTCCCAAGGGCGATGATTTCAGGCCCTCAACATCGTAGAAGTTTTAACATACATTTTCTAAATCTCATTCCCTTATTAACTTTAGCATGGCTACCAATGATAGGGTATGCTCATAGAAAACCCATTATTTATAAGTAAATCCTTTCAACAAAATTCTTGACTTGAAGGTTTCTACCTTCCCATTTATCCATCTTTTCCTTTTGTAGATCCACTTCCATCAGATGGGTTTTACCCCATCAACCAGTTTTAAAATATCCCAAATGTGATTCAAGTACATCAAATCTATCTCGGTATTCATAGAACTAAGATAAATTTGAGAGTCCTTATCTTGGAATGAGGGTGGTGTGTTCTAAACAATATGTTCAACTCGAATAAACATAGAGGGGGTGAATAGGTTTTAATGAGAATTATCAGTATTTTTTTAAATTTGCTCAACAAATTTTAGATCCACCTATTTATCATTCACCTAGGTGGCAAATCTAAATAGATCTAATCAAATTAAACAAATTAGGATCTAATCAAAGTTAAATGGGTGAATTAACTACATTCAAACCATAAGTCAATTTAACAATGGATCATTTAGATCCAAACTTAGATCTAGGTGAGTGTATAAAATCAACTGTGTATACACAAAGAGGCACGAGGAGAGATTTATGAGTAAAATTTCTGACTAGGGGTAAAAAACCTGAGTGCATCCCAATCTCTCATTATATTACAAAAGTTTATTTATACAATGCAAGAAGGTACTTTTCTCTTATTCCCTAATACTAAGTTTCCTACGGATGTTGAGACTCTCCCCTATTCCAATGAGAAACCCGTCAAAAGATCTACTAATCGGTGATAGAAATATCATTCTCCATCATTGGATCGCACCATGCCTGACCTCTTTAATAGATTAAACATCTCCTTTTAGATCTTGGAGTCTTGGATCATCAATTCAGATGCATAAGGTAGAATTGAATCTAGGCTATTTAATGTTCAATTTCAAATCACTCGCAAATCTCACAAATCATGAATCTAGGTTTGATATAAGTTTTTCTCTTAATTTTTTAAGATTAAGTGAAAATGACAAGTGAAGTGTTTGAATATGATCACTCCTTAAAAATATTCTCCCTATGTGTGAGAAATATTCAGGAAAAAGATCTCTTAAAATTGTAGTAAATTCTCCTATTTATAGAAAATTACAAAATCTTGGTTGCATCGTGCACAGACTGGGAATCAAGCCCCATGCACACAAATTTGGGCAGTGTACATTATCATATGTAAAATGTGACTACCGTTTTCAAGAATGTAATTTGACCCCATGTTCACGCTTTTATCTAGTGAAACGCTTTTGCCTAAAATGTTCTTGGTCATGCGCATGGTGCTTATTTGTACCCATGCGCATGAAAATGGGCTCATAAATTTGTAAGCCTATTTTACATCTAGTTGTGCCCACGGGACCAAATCCCAATGATTCACATTCTTGTAGGAATAACCCCATGTTCACTAAACAAGCATATGCAAGGAAATGATTTTTAAAATGAATTTTCATTTGATCAACTTAAAAATCATTTTACCAAAAAATATGATCGTGAATGTGTGTGATAGCCTTATATGATTCAATAAAAACTACCCTAAAGGATACAATTTCTTGAAAACTTCAAATGTGGCATGATCTTCAATTTAGTGTCCATATTTCTAATGAACAAGTCTCTCTCTAACCTATCGTCTCATTATGCATCAAGCTTAGATCAATATGGTGTATGACTCGAATGCTTTTACACGTAATTAAGCCAACTTAACTATATATACAAAATGTTTACATTATCAATCTTACCCTTTGTCTATTATGTGGAAAAACCCAAAATAACTTGATTACAATAACCAAACTCACCCCACATTGGCCATATAATAAGATTAGTATGTTGTAATGTATATGAAATCCATAAGACAACCGATAAAGAAAAAATTGAGTTTGAAACTTAGGATTAAGCAGTATCAACATGTCAATACCTAATATACATGAATCAAAGACAAAAGATCATGTAGGTAAGGCGTACACAAAGAGTAACTCCCCCTACTTTGAGAATCCTCGGATAAATAAACATAATATATATAAAGATGGTAATAAGAATGAAATCATATGTAATATAAGAAATCAATTTAATACTATCTCAATCATCACGTTTATGATCCTCTTTCATAAATCATCACTCCCAAATGATGTTTCTCCCCCCCCCCCCCCCCCCCCCCCCCAAAAAAAAAAAAACATGTGAAACTCCTAAATAAAGGATCAAAGGGATAACTCCCCCTATTTTAGATGTTTCTTCTACTTTTTGACATGAAAATATCATAGAGAAGTAAAAATGACATAGATAGCGGGTATAACATGGTAAAGGTAAGCAAACACACAATGTATAAGAAAAAAGTAGTTAAGCAAAATCTAGAGAACGTGTGATATAACCAATGCTATAATGAACGTACTCTATGCAAAACATCATGAGTATAAGGAACATGTATAAATAATGAGTTTATATCATCATCTACAAATTTGAAGATCAATGTTGATGTAAAAAACTAGATTGCTCTAATTATTCAATCACAGATAAATAAATAAGACAAAGATTTTTAAAGTGGTTCGGCTAGGAATAAAGCCTACGTCCACTGTTATGTTATTGCTGAGTGTTTGTGGAATTCTTGATTACAAGTTCTCTCAAGAAATTCCGGTCCCCCTTGAATGAGGGAGATACAAGGTATTTATAGCCTTGAGGCTGTACATGAAAGGTTCGATACATTAAATGATATACATGTGAAAGGGTAATACATTTAATGCAGCGTGTGCGTCAAGAATATAATGAATAGTTGAACAGTTGTCCGTCTAGTAATTAATGATACGGCCGAGATGCAGTTCGGACCGCCTTAGTTGCTTGTTGATAGAGTTCCTCGGAATACTTAGAGTTCCTCGGTGTGATAGAGTTTCTCGGTGTATTCTCGTTGTTCGGAAAGAAGCACGGTTGGTCGGGAAATGATCTTCCTCGCTGCTATTGTGCCATGTAGATTGACACGTGTCTTCATCTTATTCGTCCACATCAGCACATTAATTTTGGTATCAACAGAAGCCCCCAATGTTTCATATTTTGAACTCTGAAGAGTATGGAACATTCTTTCTCGGTATATGGCAATATTAAATGTACTTCCCGGGTTTCAGGAACATTGTATTCAAATTTCCTTCTTATTTCGTAGTTTCCGCCTTTTTGATAAAGCGCTTTGATATTCGTGCAAATTTTGTCCTTTTAGCCGCCGAAAGTTTAGTAGTTTCTTTTTGATAATCATTTCTTTCGCCGCTTCCCAATGCAAAGTATTTAAACTTCTTTGGTAACCATACCGTCGTCTACGTTTTTCATTCTCTGCATTCAAGCTTTCTTTTCTCTTCTTCTCTTGTGCGTTCATCCTTGTTTCCGTTCGTTGTCAACACATCTTCTTTCTTTCTGTAAGATCTTCTTTCTTTCTTCTGTATCTCTTTTATTCAATGTGGTTTATATTGTGGAGTCTGTTGAGAAATTCCGTTCTGATTTTTCCATTCCTTCGTGGGTAACTCTAGAGGTTCTTTCTGAGCCTTTAGATTACTTTCGATTGGCTGAGGGACATTGGTTCCCCAGTCTTTTTATTGCTGAATGCGGTTTTTCTTTTCCACCAAACCCATTATGTCTTGAGTTTTGTCAATATTTTGATCTTGTTCCTGCAAAAATAGCCCCCAATTCATGGAGAATAATTAACGGGGTGCACAAATTAAATCTAACTCATGGGACTCGTATTGGGATCCCTGAAATTATGTTTTGTTATAAATGGGCTGTTCTAGATAATATTTATTATTTAAAAACTAGGTATTTGAATAGGGCTCTTGTAGTTAATCTCCCTGACTCAAATAGGGATTATTTTGAGCATGGGTTGGTCATAAAAAATTGGCAACATGCGCCTTTATCTGGGAATGAAGTATACAACGGTCCCAGATGCCCCCCATACGGCAATGGGATAGGTTTATTTTTCATTTTATTTTACTTATGAAATTACGCTTTCATCATGTTTGACAAAATGTATGACTGATATTCCATTATGTATTTATTTGCAGTTGATAGCAAAAGAAAAACTCCAAAAGAGTCAGAAGTGAATATCAAGCATTTGAAACTTATCTGGAATTTGCATAAGACCATTGCTGACGAGCATATTAGATCTGCTTCATATTTACTACAGTATAAGAGTTACACAACCTCTTATACTGCTCGCCCTGTTGAACCAGCTTCAACACCAGAAACTTCATCTTCAGATTCTCATATCCCCCTATCTCAGAGAATGGGCAAGAAAAGAGCTCCTCCTGCTCTATTTGGTGACATTTCTTCTGCTGTTGGAGCCCAGAACGGCAAAATTGAGGTCCCAGAGGGGACTAAAAAAGTAGATGCTGGTTCCTCCAAAGTTGCCGAGAAGCCCCCAGTGGCCCCGAGCAAGAAAGATGCTCCTGCTGATGTAATTGCCATCTCTCCGACTAAGACTTCTTCCTTGGTTGATGCTGCTGACCGTCCTTTGAAGAGATTTAGGAAATCATCCTCAGTTAATCTTGCTGGAACTACATCTTCTCTACCCGCTGGTGGTAGTAGTGTCTCAAAAATCATTCTTCCGAGTTCTTCAACGAGCTCAGTTATACCCGAGGTTCTCGGGGTTGATGAAAAAATTCCTAGGGATACACTGACATCCCTAGCTGCTCGCCATCTTTCTTCAGTAAATTTCTCATACCTTTGGTCTTTCTTTCTTTTTCTTGAATTCTTGTATTTGTGTTGACTCTATTGTTTTTCTTATCTTTCAGCTGGTGAACTGCTTCAATACCATCGTGAAGAAAGATCAAGTTATTAAAGCTTCCACTTCCTCGTCCGATGTTGACGATGCTTTGTTGGGTTTAACCCAATCTGTGAAGGAATCTCGCCAACAGTACATCGAGGAGAAAACTGTTTGGGAGAAAAAATTGGCTGTGGCTGAGGCTGAGGCTGATAAGATGAAGATGGCTGAAACCTCCAAGAATTTGGAGGAGAAAATTAAAGATTGGGAGGTTAAACATCAGGAATCTGATGATAAATTGAAGAAGGCAGAAGAAGAATTATCTACTCTGCGAGATATTAAGGTTAAGAAAGAGGAACTGGAGGTGAAGCTTTCCTCGGAGAAGTTGAGGAGAAAAGTTGCAATCAAGAAACATTTCAGCGTTGGTTGGGAGAAAGGATGGGAGAGAGGGATAGCTGCAATGACGTCCCAAGTCCAATATGGGGAGTTGAAATACTTCCATGATGGTTGGGTAGCTGCTCTGCAAGAGCTAAAAGTCCAAGACGATTCTGAGCTATTTCAACGGCATCTCCCTGGTCCTCCTCCACCAATTGTAGAAGAAGAAGAAGATGATGAACCTGCTTCAGATGAGTCTTCCATGGCTATGGGCGATCAAGTTTCTGCCTCTCAACCCTCTGCCACCGAGGACGTTTCTTCCATGCCTCCTCCTTCCGAGAAGATTCCTACCGATCAAGCTGTAGTTACCACCGAGCAACCGAGCTCCTCGTCCCAGCCTCCCGAGAAAGTCTTGGGAGACAAGGAAAAGGTGTGAAGTTGTTCGGTAGCATTTCTGTATTTCCTTGTAATCGAACGATGTAACTTTTTGATGATCTAATAAAATATATCTTTGCTTATCTCTGTTGTTGATAACTTGTTTTTGTTGATTGTTGTCTTTTTCTTGTCATTAGTTTGTTGCTAGAATGGAATTGATCTCTTCTCATGATACCGAGCTGATGCAGCAATGTCATCAATACTATAAGGCTAGTCATACAGATCTTAGTACATCGGAAATTGCTGATATCCTTGGTCATGGTACTTCAGAGCAGGCTATTGAAGCTTATCAGTACTTGAAAGCTTTACTCGACCGAGCAGTGGCCAACAATGTCGCTTACTATGAGTTGATCGAAGAGCTTCATGGTTCCTTAGAGGATCTTCAAAATCAACACAACTAATCAATGGCTTCGCTGCATAAGGATTATGAAAATAGATACCAGCAGCTCTCTTCAGAAACAGGCCACAAGAAGATCATTGCTGGGTATGACGTCAGGGAGAGGACCCTAAAAGGTGAAGTTGAAGCCTGTAGACAAATCGCCGAGATCCTGGAGCAAGAAAATAATAATTTGCAGAAGAAATTAGCTCAATATGAATCTGCTGCTTCATCTTCTACTGCATTAATACCAGTTACTGATGAAGGCTTCTCGTTCTTAGAGGTCGAAAATGCCAAACTGAGGCAAGAGCTGGAGGACTTAAGAAGATCTGCCATTTCTGGAACTGCTCGGGGACGAGGAAGAGGTTCTCGGGGGCGAGGAAGAGTCAGCCAAAATGTTGAAGAGGCTCGCACTCAGTCTACTCTAGAAACTCAAGCATTCCAGTTGAAAGTAAAAGACCGTGCTCTGACTGAAATGTCCAATAAAAATCTATCTCTGGAAGATCAGCTGGCATCAACGAAATCTTCCTTGCATAACAAAGATCTCTTTTCCAAAAGCCTTCATGAACAATTGGATAGATTAACCTTCCAATTCCATAAACAGCCAAGAGAATTCTGGATGGCAGGATACAATGAAGCTCTCGTTCATCTGGATGCTCGCATTGAACATGCTAATAATGAAGGTTACAAGCAAGGATGGTTGAATGCATTGGGTGTATTAAAGTTGGAGCAAGGGCATTTTTTATGGGACTATCATGCTCCATCATTATTAGACCTGCCTGTACCACCTTTCAAATTGGATATGGCATGGATCCCAGCTCGTTCCATTCCTCGCAGTCTAATTTCAAAATATCTTGGTGATTATAGCCTTCACTCCCAAGCTGAATTATCTCGTCCTGAGCATCTTTTAGATACACCTTCTGTTATGAATGTCAGAATGCTCAGAGATGTTAATTTCATCAATTCTCCCCTTTGCCTAGAAGACCCTCCTGCCGACGAGGAACCTGTTTCTAAAGCACAGGGCAAAAAACCAATAGAATAGTAATATCCATGTAACAATTTAGTACCTTCTTGTAATTTGTAATTTATTCTAGATTAATGAAAAGATTTTCATTTTCTGTTTGCCAATTTTGTTAGTCTTGTGTTTATCAAACACCTTTATATTTGTACATAGGTATCTATGTATCTGTTAAAAAGATAACAATATTATTGTTCAATAAGCAACTTAATAAAAAGTTACAAGTATTAGTAATGTTTCTCGATCACTTAATAATAAAGTAATGAGTAAAAATGTTCAAACTGTTTCCAACCAACCAAGGTGGGTGAATAATGTTTATCGACCAATTACAGCTGATGGGTTTTTATTCCCGACCAGCTATACTTGGTTTATTTATAAAATTGCGTCCGACCAACTAAGATCAATAATTTATCCTCGCCGACCAACTACAGTTATTGGGTTTTTATCCCCGACCAACTATACTTGGTGTATTTTTTAAACATTTTTTTCTTCAAAGAACTCATTGTAATAATATTACCTCCCGACCAACATAAGTTGTAATATGAGAGTATATTTTTATCTTACCAACCGTAGTTGATCATGCTGGTGTACACTTTCTGGCTCCTTAAAGCTTTTAGCTCCTTAGAGCATTTTTGGCTCCTTAGAGCATGTCCTCCTAACCAAAGGAGGTTGGCTACTTATAGCACTTTTTGCTCCATAGAGCTGTCCTCCTAACCAAAGGAGGTTGGCTCCTTAGAGCACTTTTGCTCCGTAGAGCTGTCCTCCTAACCAAAGGAGGTTGGCTCCTTAGAGCACTTTTGCTCCGTAGAGCTGCATTTTTTGGCTCCTTAGAGCATGTCCTCCTAACCAAAGGAGGTTGGCTACTTATAGCACTTTTGCTCCGTAGAGCTGTCCTCCTAACCAAAGGAGGTTGGCTCCTTAGAGCACTTTTGTTGTGTAGTGTATTACACTAGTATTCCCCGAAAAACTTTCATCCAGAAAGAAAAATGGTGAAACATCTTCGTTTTATTCATAATGAAAGAAATGCTTTACATTTGACATCATTGATAATACTTGCGCAGGTGTTCAGCATTCCATGCATTTTTAAATTCCTCTCCTTCTAGAGTTGCTATTCTGTAAGTTCCTGGTCGAACAACTTCTGTAACTCGGTAAGGTCCATGCCAGTTTGCTTCCAGTTTATTCTGCTTCTGAATGACCTTCTTTAGCACATAATCCCCCTCTTTTAAATCACATTTCTTTACCCTTTTGTTGTAAAATAGAGCTGTTCGTTGTTGATAAGCAGCATTCCTAATGGCTGCCTCTTCTCTGACTTCCTCGAGCATATCCAAATCCATCCTTCTCATCAGATCACTGATCGGATAATTGAAATTTAACACCCTATGTGTTGGTAGGCCCAACTCGGCAGGTATCACAGCCTCACTTCCAAATGCTAGCATATATGGTGATTCTCCTGTTGCTGCTCGGGGAGTTGTTCGGTAAGCCCACAGAACTGACTGTAGCTCATTAATCCAATTTGCTTTAGCCTCACTTAACCTCTTCTTCAACCCATTTAGTAATGTTCTGTTCGTCACTTCAGTCTGTCCATTGCTTTGGGGATGGCCTGGTGCTGAATGAAACTTCAAGACGTTTGACTGATGACAATAGGCAGCAAATTCTTCATTATCAAATTGCGTTCCATGGTCTGTGATGAAAGCGTGGGGGAGACCATACCGACAAATGATATTCTTCCATATGAACTGATACACCTTCTCGTACGTCATATCAATTAGTGGTTCAGCTTCCACCCACTTAGTAAAATAGTCTACTGCCACGACGAGATACTTGAACCTTCCTCGGGTCGTCGGCAGTGGTCCAACCAGATCAATCCCCCACATGGCAAATGGCCAAGGTGATGTTATGGGTGTCAACAATGCCTGTGGAGTTCTTCGGATGGAAGAAAAACGTTGGCACTTGTCACACTTCTTAGCATAGGCTATACAATCAGCTCTCATCGTCGGCCAGTAGTATCCCTGTGTCATCACCCTTTGCAGTAGAGTCCGACCTGCTACATGAGCTCCACAAGATCCTTCATGGATTTCTTCAATCAATTCTTTGACTTCTGATGGATGCACACATCTCTGCAAACCTGCCATAATTCCTCGTCTATACAAAATACCATTAGTTAACACATACCGAGCAACTTTATACTTCAATTTCTTGGCAGCTAGTTTGTCCTCCGGTAGTACTCCTTCTTCAATGTATGCTCTGATAGGATCCATCCAAGATGGTCCTAAATCAAGGGTAATAATCTTCACCGTCAGATCTTCTTCTATGCTCCGACTTTCTAGTACTTCAATTGGTATTGTTCTTCGCAGCTCGGTGCGCGTAGCTGACGCTAGTCGGGCCAATGCGTCTGCTCTAGCATTCTCCATTCTCGGTATCCTCATTGTAATAATATTACCTCCCGACCAACATAAGTTATAATATGAGAGTATATTTTTATCTTACCAACCGTAGTTGATCATGCTGGTGTACACTTTCTGGCTCCTTAAAGCTTTTGGCTCCTTAGAGCATTTTTTGGCTCCTTAGAGCATGTCCTCCTAACCAAAGGAGGTTGGCTACTTATAGCACTTTTTGCTCCATAGAGCTGTCCTCCTAACCAAAGGAGGTTGGCTCCTTAGAGCACTTTTGCTCCGTAGAGCTGTCCTCCTAACCAAAGGAGGTTGGCTCCTTAGAGCACTTTTGCTCCGTAGAGCTGCATTTTTTGGCTCCTTAGAGCATGTCCTCCTAACCAAAGGAGGTTGGCTACTTATAGCACTTTTGCTCCGTAGAGCTGTCCTCCTAACCAAAGGAGGTTGGCTCCTTAGAGCACTTTTGTTGTGTAGTGTATTACACTAGTATTCCCCGAAAAACTTTCATCCAGAAAGAAAAATGGTGAAACATCTTCGTTTTATTCATAATGAAAGAAATGCTTTACATTTGACATCATTGATAATACTTGCGCAGGTGTTCAGCATTCCATGCATTTTTAAATTCCTCTCCTTCTAGAGTTGCTATTCTGTAAGTTCCTGGTCGAACAACTTCTGTAACTCGGTAAGGTCCATGCCAGTTTGCTTCCAGTTTATTCTGCTTCTGAATGACCTTCTTTAGCACATAATCCCCCTCTTTTAAATCACATTTCTTTACCCTTTTGTTGTAAAACAGAGCTGTTCGTTGTTGATAAGCAGATTGCTCTAATTATTCAATCACAGATAAATAAATAAGACAAAGATTTTTAAAGTGGTTCGGCTAGGAATAAAGCCTACGTCCACTGTTATGTTATTGCTGAGTGTTTGTGGAATTCTTGATTACAAGTTCTCTCAAGAAATTCCGGTCCCCCTTGAATGAGGGAGATACAAGGTATTTATAGCCTTGAGGCTGTACATGAAAGGTTCGATACATTAAATGATATACATGTGAAAGGGTAATACATTTAATGCAGCGTGTGCGTCAAGAATATAATGAATAGTTGAACAGTTGTCCGTCTGGTAATTAATGATACGGCCGAGATGCAGTTCGGACCGCCTTAGTTGCTTGTTGATAGAGTTCCTCGGAATACTTAGAGTTCCTCGGTGTGATAGAGTTTCTCGGTGTATTCTCGTTGTTCGGAAAGAAGCACGGTTGGTCGGGAAATGATCTTCCTCACTGCTATTGTGCCATGTAGATTGACACGTGTCTTCATCTTATTCGTCCACATCAGCACATTAATTTTGGTATCAACAATCAATGCCTTCTTATTAAAGGTACTTCTAGCTCGACTGGCAGGATAAACCATATACCATGTACAAGTAAGAAGGGAGTAAACCAAATAAGCTTCCTCTTGACGTTCTGTATGCCCATATAACCATTAATAACTTATCTTTCCAAGTCTTTCGGAGATATTCTAACATAATTTTGAGAATATTGGTTTTTTTGGTTGCTTATACATGTCCAACCCCTTTTGGGTAAGAAATATTTTAACCGTTGTGAATTATTTTATATTTATCTATCAATAAACCGATCTCCTTGTAAACGAACTACTTTACATTATTTATAAGCATGACCTTTAGGATGACAAACCCATAATAATATATTCTCAAAATAATTGGACCATTACTTGGGAAGTTATCCATCTCAGACTTTACCCTTCTAGTGTACAAATATGTGTCCACTAAGATAAAGTTATTTCCTTGAGAAGTTGGTGTTATCATACCCACTAGATCGAAAGCTCATGTAGGGAAAGGATAAGTACCAACCAAGCTTTGAAGACTTACTGATGACTTCTGTAATAGGTTTCCATATACCTGATATGCTTTACATCGCTTCACAAACTTATGGAGTCGACTTCCATTGTGAGCCAATAATATCCTAATGTCATCAATTGGTCATAGAATTTGGCTCACCCATATGCAAAGGTTCATGAGCTTGCTTTAATAATTCTTCAACTCTTTACTTCACCACACACTATAGCGCCTTCTCGTTATAGTCTTTATATAACTCCCTATTTACTAAGTAGAACCAATAAACACGTTTATTCAAGTAAATTTTATTTTCCCTCTCATTGGATAACTCTCCTTCTTTTAAATAGGTTGTATGCAGGTGACTCAGCATGCTTACTGACTGAATTATTCTGGATATGATATAAATAGATCTCAAAACCTCTGAGTTTTCTCATATTTGATAAAATAGTGGGGGCATAAGATAAATAGCTCACTGCATGATATATCTACACTCTATCAACTGCATATTGTAGTATATCAAATTTGCATCATAAAATTGCAAAGAACAATATAGATATGATTCCTCAAAGCATGTTTCCAAGTTTATTTTATTCTATTGGAATATAATAAAATAAAGGGGGGAGATATGCCCCACATGATTATTTATGGCATTATAATATACCTCACAAGTTATTAATGATTTTTGTTCAATAATTTGAGTCGATTTCTTATCCTTGCAGATATTGAATGCACACGATCAAATCGAGCTTGAGAAATTACATCAGGCCTTACAGATGTCAAAGTTTAACGCTCAAGATATTTTAATTTAATTGGGGGAAAATACCCCATTAAATTTATTTAAATGCTTTCAACTCTTAGATGGTGTTGTAACTAGTAGCTATATTTTTCTTTACTTTACTTTATCTTGAGATAAAAGACAAAGCAAAGTAAAGCGGGGGAAAAGTACTATATGATGTACCGCTTGTAGTTAGACATAAACACAGGAGACAAGAATGCTCTAAGTTGGTCCCAGAATGACCATTAATGATTAAGCATCCCCAAAAGAAACATCAGAGTTGTTCAGCATAGCCATTAGATATCATATATATAGAACTGACTATATGACATTACTTCTAGAAAAGTGACAGGGGGTAAACAAGTTGTTCGTACAACCTAGAACGTGGATACAGAGTTCTCACAAACCTTACCAATATCGTGATATGTTGCCCACAGAAGTGCATTATAATTTTCTCAAACCTTATCAATATCGTGGTAAGTCGCCCACAGAGGTGCATTATAGTTTTCTCAAACCTTACCAATATTATGGTAAGTAACCCACAGAGGTGAATTATATTTCTCACAAAATATTGTGGTAAGTCGCCCATAAGGTGCATTATAATCCTCACAAACCTTTCCAGTATTATGGTAAGTTTTCTAAAGTGGTGCATTACAGTTCTCATAAAGTCCTACATTACTAGGCCCTTTTAACCCTTGGTTATGCGAGATTTTAAGAACAATAAGACTTGGCCCGCCTGACCCTGGGTGATGGGATAACTTAAGACCAATATGACTTGGCCCGCCCGACCCTCGGTTATGGGAGAATTTAAGACCAATATGACTTGGCCCGCCTGACCCTCGATTATTGGAGAATTTAAGACCAATATGACTTGGCCCGCCTGACCCTCGATTATGGGAGATTTTAAGACCAATATGACTTGGCCCGCTTGACCCTTAGTTATAATAGATTTTGTTTTTTAAGACCAATATGACTTGGCCCGCCTCAACCCAAGGTTAAGGGAGACTTAAAGTCCAATATCACTAGGCACTAAAGTCCTACACTACTAGGAACGCATGACCCTCTTGAGAGAGACTTAAAGCCCTACATTACTAGGCACAAGCCTTCTTTATGGGAGACTAAAGTCCTATATTACTAGGCATGCTTAAAGACCCTGATTTTTGGGAATGCTTAAAGTCCTAAAATGACCTTTATGGTTTCTCGACCAAATAAAGTTGGGCACACTTATAAAATATGTTGGTTTAAAAAAAATAGTTCACTAGAAGCACTAATGGTTGCTTGACCGAGTACTTTCGATAGGTTTTGATCTTATGATTACAAAAGATCCACTATACTTAGATAATAACCAATTGGTTGCTCGGGCTAGTACATCTGGAAAGTTTGTTGTTCAAAATGTTTAAAACCATAATAAAATTGGGGAGACATGCTCATTCGAGAGGAATGGGGGGAAACCCCCAAAATATCCCCCCCCCCCCCCCCCCCAAAAAAAAAAAGAAAAGAAAAGAAAAGCAGAGGTAGCAAAGATAGCACTAAAAACTACTTGCATATGATACATGTATATACATACATGATAACCAGACCGAACATGGTTATGTGATGATTTTCTAGTCGAACAAGCTAAATAATTTATTTCATACACTTAATTTATATGTCTCAGCCAAAGCATCAACTCACCAACTATATCTACGATGGGACACCAACACTCTAATAAATTAACCCCACATATTTGATAAAATATTGATTGAGTTTTACTACAATCCAGATCCTACACGGGCTGAGATGTTATTACGGGCGATTTAATATATTGCGTATACTCCACGTTCGATAAATTACGTTAGGAAATACTCTAGTAATTATTTAGTTTGTTCATTTAATATGACACCACATATATTGTGACAAGTGAGATCATAAATATTAGACACTTGGTTCCATAGAGAACATGACATGTGTCAGGCCCACTTGAGGCACTTTCGCTATAAAAATAGGGTTCCCCCTCATTTAGTTGGATAATGGTCTTAGGGAAAAAGTAAGGAGAGGAAGACTAACTCTTCTCCCCCATGAACCTTTTGAGATTCGTCACGGGTTTGATAGTGATGAGTGGATTTTCATAGTTTCATTATGGTATATGGGAGTTTGAGCGGGGGCTAGCTGGATTTGCCACACCTACGCACCAAAACCAGCAAAAATCGAGTTTTTTGGCGTATCGTACGGACCCATGAACTACGCAGACTTTGAATCTACAACAAGATGGATATGTAGGCGCAATAATATTGCTCAAGTCTAAAACATGCTCGACGTGGTGCTTCACCAAATCTACACTCACATCTTCTAATGTATAACTCCCCTTTTTTTAAGTAAAACGAAGAAACACATTTATTCAAGTAAATTTCATTTTCCCTCTCGTTGGATAACTCTCCTTCTTTTAAATAAGTTGTATACAGTTTTCTCTAATCATCTAAGATTTCCATAAAACTTGCCTCTACAAGTTGGTCGAATTGGGTTTTATATTTCCAATAGCTATGTTATAATTTAGCAGTGTCATTTCTCATGATAGCCAATAGTAACCTCCTTGCTGTAAACGTCTATATATGAGAATGTTGGTATCCCAATAATGGGAATCATACAGTGCTCACAATATTTCTTTAGTCTCTTCATCACCCACACATCTTGCTAAATGACCTCCTGGATATTTGAAGTACAAAAAACCATGCAATGAAGAAAATTACGAGTTTGATAACTTTATTCATCCTTCTCGTGTTTCTAGTTTCTCGATAATTGGGTTTCTCTAATCTTTGGATTCCTTAGTAGAAAAGTAATACTTCACTGTAGTAGATATGGTTATTTCCTAGATAATTACCATGGTAACAGTATCTTCCATTTCTAATTTATATGCAATTGTTTCTAGTGCATGTTCATTGTGAGATGATGCCTCATAATTTTTACTGACAAAAACTGTTTCAACAATCGTTGAATTACAGCATGGTAAAGATTCAAGTTTTGATGTTTGAAAGAAAAATTTCCATTAACTTTTTGACCACGAGATTTGAATCTCCTTGTATGAAAATAACTCTTACTATTCTCCTTAGTGCTTCTAATTATCCTAATATTAATGCCTTATACTCATATTCATTATTAGAAAATTTGAAATCTAACTTATAGGAAAATGAGATCTTTTCCTGCACGTTTCAAAGAATGATTTACACTCCCCTAGTTCTTTTCATGGAAGAGCCATTAAATTTCATCTTCCATTATACCTTTTCTTTACAAATACATACTTGAAAGTCCACTTAGTAATTCCTCATTAGGATGTTTGAACAATCGAGTAGGAAGATTGGCTAACAAATCACCCAAAGCTTGACAATTGATGGACTTTAGGGAAAGGCACTTCAAATCTTATTAAAACAATATAAGGACCCATATGGTCACTTGACCAATCAAAATGGTCCTTGGTAAAAAGTACGTGATGGGATCACATTTAGTAATAATGTGTATTGTAAATGCGATCATGTAGTGCTTTAGTTTTTGAGATACAAATACTAGACCCAAATGATGTCTTTCCACACTCGTATACTTGGATTCAGCCCTAGATATAACTTTAGATAAATAGTACACTCGTTTATCTTATCCTTCTCTCTCCTATGAGAGCAAAGCACCAATTTATGGAAGTTAAATACAGGAGTAATAGTTATCCATCCTTATGTGGGATCATGGTTGAAGGTGATGCCAAAATTCTTTAAACAATATCAGATTCTTTCTATTGCTCGTCTCCTTAACACCACTTAACATTTTCCTTTATTGGTTGGGAAAATGATTGAGTAATTTCTTCGATGGGAAGTAAAAATCTTCTAAACTTGGAAACTTCTCTCTGAATCTTCAGAGGTTGCATCATCAAAATCGCTTTCTACTTATCTGCATCCATTTGGGTGCCTTACCTATTCACAACAAAGCTAAGAACTGCCCATTGTAACACCAAAGGAAAACTTGGATAGATTCATTTTCATCATATACTTTTTACACCTTTTGCAGAATCTTCTTAACTCATTTATTCTTCTATCTTCTTTATTAGATTTCACACCAATTCATCCATATAAAATCCAACACATCATGAAATAAATCATAGAAAATAGCCATCATAGTTCGTTCACACATTGCACCTGCTTTCTTTAAATTAAAAGGCATAATAGTATAGTGAAAATTTCCTAAATGTGTTATGAAAGCTGTATTTTCTACTATGTTGGGTCCATTTTGATTACGTTATAAATAATATAACCATCCATGCAACTATATGTTTCCTTCACATCAGTTTCATCCACTAAGCTATCCATATTTGGCAAATGGAACTCATCTTTCAGACATACTCGGTTTAAATATCTTAAATCTATGAGAATATTTTTTTTAGTTTTACTTTCTTTGCTATAAGCATGATGCTCGAGAGCTACGTAGGATGTTCAATAGGTTTAATTAAACCTGTTGTGAGCAGTTTCTGCATTTTTGCTTTTATCTTTAAATCTAATTATGCCTGGTAGGTTCAAGTAGCCTGTCTCACATGCAAAGAATTAGGCAATATGTTTAATTTGTGAGAGTTTACTTCACTTTAAATTCCTGACATCTCTATATACCTCCACGCGAAGACATTCGTGAATTATTTTATAAAATTCATGATTTTTTTTCCTTTTGCTTTAGAGCAAGGCATTTAGATATGAAAATGGGTCACTCGTCTCCACCCTCTTCTCCTAAGTTTATTTCTTCCAGCTACTATAGTTGTTCTCTTTGACCATATTGCATGCATTATGGATCATCTTTCTCCTCTTGGATGTTATATACTACATAAAAATCATCAATTATAATACATTCCGAAGTTAGGTCGACATCCTTGTTCCAGAAAACTGCCCGATCACACTATCACAAATGGTAGATCACTTTGTCATTAGGCAAAACCACTTTCTTTCATATACGAGCATATGTAGTCATCTCTTCAATATTCATTTTGAATTTATTTTCCTGTTCTTATAATGTCATTACCCTTGGTCTCAATCTATCATGACGCGACTTTCTCATCTTCTCTCTTATATTTTTTACTCGTGGTTCTTTTTAATTTTTCATCAAATCAGTTTTTCTTTTTTTGTCTAATCCAATGTATAATGTTGCATCATCCATTTTTTCTTCTTTTATATAAAATGACTATTTACTGCCTTAAAAATTACTTTAGTTCCTTATATATTGGCCTTCGCACACTAATGAAATGTAGAGGGCTCAATTCTATGAGTATGCACCCACACTCTTTCAATCAGTAGTCGGTAGCTCATTATAGCATTAATAATGTTGACCTTGACATGTGAAGTAAACTTTCCTAATATTATTCCCATATTCACGTATCCAATCAATTGGATCCCTTCAATATCAAAGTCGTATATTACCAAAGGAATGGGCAAATTTTTCTGTTCAAGAATTCAAGTTTCCTATCTAGTGCTTATAAGCATGATGTTGATCGTTGTTATTCCATATAATAGGACCCTTGGAAAATTAATTCCATTCATTTAAACGATGACATACAAAGTTCTGTTGTGGAAAAAATGGCACTTGCGTATCTAGTTTTGAGAACACAACCTCTGATGTACAGATTTTAATGAGCCTTCCAATGGGCTATGTCAATTTTTGTGGTATATCCCTTATCTTGGATAGCTTCCAAAACATTCAATGACCTCAATTATTGTTTTTCTTGGACTCCATGTGACCAAAAAACCATTTGAACTTTGGATTTTTAGAAATTATTGCATTCTTAGAATCCAACTCCACTTCGTATGTTTGAACATTACAAATATACTATGCCTCTGATGCTCTTCCTTCATCAAGTTCCAACACTACACTTACATTGTCTTCCCCAATCTCTAACTCTTTATCCTATTGTCACCTATGATTAGTTCCCGCTAAAACCTATAAGATATTATCACATAACTCATAACTTTCTTTTCATTCTCCCAAGTTAGATACTTTATCAGGATCGTGTGCAACTATCATATTTGTCATTCCATATTGATGAGAAAAAATGGATTCTCATTTATGTTTATATTAGGAATTTGGAAAGTACATTGGCTAACCTGCTCATAGATGATCTTGCGAAGATAATAGCAATCCCTTGTATAATGATGAACTCTTTAGTGAAAATTAAAGAGTTTTACATTAGCTTTATTCGCCTTCATAGGAATTTTGTTGAGTAAGTTAGGTGGGCTAGTATCTCCTTCTTACACGATTGTTCTATAATAATCCATTGCCTCTTTGATACTGCAAGGTAAAGGTAGGGATATCTCTCCCTTAAACTTTGTTTTTCCATTTCCAACATTATTGGACATTCCTTCCCCACTCTTTTTCCCATTAGGATTTCTATTCGTGTAACTAACAGTTTTCTTTCAAGCAACTTTAAACCTTCCTTATTAAGGAACCACCTGAGCTTTCCAATTTTGTGTTTTTGGTTTGATGATCATTATCATGTTTCATACTGCTCAAATGAACTCTTTGAATATACTATCTCGTGTATAATTTATCAATTTAATTTTTTATTTCTTGATCTAACCTTCTACACATATTTGCAATAACCATACTTTTGATGCTTCTTCATGCAAGTCTAAAGACCTTTCTCGGAAGAGTTTGATGTACTGCATTATCATTTAATTAGGCTTTATATTTTTTTATGAAAAATGTCTTAGGGAAAACTTATCTTCATCCATAAATAACCTCTAAAAAAATTGCATTTGCTTCTCTTCCTATGTAGACACATTGTTTGGTGCTAAGTGAGAGAACCGCGATTAAGCCTTTCACATGAGGGTCTTCGAAAACTCTCCTAACCTCAAGTTATTATCATTGAAATTAACTCCAAGGTACTATAAAAACCTCTTAACATGTATGACACCCCGCCTAATTAGAAACCGGGTGATCAGTCCTATATCAAATTAAACAGGAATCACATCTTGTTCATTCTTAGCATCACTGTCAAATTTTTTTTTTAAACATTACTAACCACCTATTATTCAAAAAGATGGTGTAAAATTTTATCTTTTAATTAAACCAATATAAACTAAACCAACATACATGCAAAAAAAATATAAACTAGTCCATTCACACCAATATGAAACCAAAAAGAATTGAATACTTAATAAAATACTTGATGAATAAACCCTTGGTTGAAATCCCAATCCAAATAAATATCCAGCAATGAATAAAAATAATCTACAAACTAAATATGAAAGTAACTGGGAAATATGCCCCACATGAACTATGGCTGAGAATAAATCCCTAATCTAGGACAAAGGAATGAAGCGTCTAATCCAAACTCCTGCTAATATCCACATGTACAGCAGCTGCGTGTCCCTGGAATAGATATCAAGTTTGGTGTCCCTGTGGATGAACACCTAATATGTTTTGAAAATATTTTTATAACAAGGGTTAGAACCCAAAACATTTTGAAAATATTTAGCAAGTGCATTAAAATGCAGCAATTTAAAATTCATGAATGCTCTTCATATTTAGGTTAGTGTCGCACTCACTTGAGACACCGCTCACCCTTCATCTAGAGTGCGCACCTAACGTTCCATACTTATCCCAACTAGTTGTACTACCCAGGTTAACTAGACTACTGTAATAAACTGAACTTATTTACATGTCTAAGTTTCCCGTACCGCCCATACAGTACATCATTTTATTAACATCTCTTATATGTTAATTTACTTTCATGTAACATTTTGCATACGCCATATTTTCATATTTATCATTAAGTCTCACTACTTAATTTATACAACAATTCTCATCTGTTATTTCTCATCATTCATAATTAAGTCTCGCCACTTAATTTACTTTAGATATTCCCGATCTATCTTTAGTTTGTTAATTAAGTCTCTCTACTTAATTCACCTTTAGATATCCATGATCTAATACCTACTATTTCACATAAGTAGGGTTAACTAACTTTATAGTCTACTATCTCACATAAGTAGATTATCCATATGGTACATATATATTTCACACACAATATATATATACTATAAAAGCATGCCTAATATAAATGTCCCTGTATCACACATTAAGGGCTATTAGTCTGAAATGTCCCCTCGAACATGGTTCGAAATGTCTCACTGAACATGGTTCGGAATGTCTCATTGAGCATTCTTCGGAATGTCTCAATGAACATGGTTCGGAATTTCTCCTCGAACCTGGCTCAAAATGTCTCCTCGAACCTGGATTGGAATGTCTCATCGAGCATAGTTTGGAATGTCTCATCGAACATGGTTCGAAATGTCTCATCGAACTTGGCTCGAAATGTCTCATCGAACTAGTCAATCATATCTCATGCAAGTACAGTATAGGTATTCACTCCACCTGTTAGCAACACATTAGGTATACACACAACCTAACTATTATATTATCGTACATAGTATATCTCTCTCTCATACTCAACGCACTTATATGGTATGATTTATTGCACACACATAACTTATTGAGAATTCACACATCCCTAATGGTCCTAGTTACCCCTTTTGTAAATTTTAGTAGTTAGGTCTAACTTACCATACTGGTCCACTTATTAATTCATTCAAAATCTTCGTAATTCTTTATCTTTCTCTCCAAGAAATTTACGACGCAATCTATCCCAATTCACTCTCGTATTAAATCCCTCTAATCAGACAAAACTACCAATCCCATGTAGGCCTACTATTGTATAAATAATATCCTCATTATATCCTAACATGATTCCAAAAGTTTCCACTATAACAGTCAGAGGAACTAGGCCAAAAAGAGGAATTATAAGTACTCTAGAACCGAACCGGTTCTCCCCTTGAACTAAATCAGTTCGCCGATCTGCAATTCATCTTCTCTATCCCTCTATTTCCACAATTAAAGAAATTCCAAGGTTTCTATCCTCTAAATTCCACCCTTAATTATTTGTTTCCACCAAACATTCACTCCTAAAACAAGTCCCAATCATCTTCTAACTGTTTTAGTATCATTAATTCAAATGAAATCTCACAATTTCTAACATGGGTTTGTCCGATAAGTCTCAAATCGAAAATCTAAAATTTATTCCAGAGACCACATAGTTAAGATCAAACATGGCTCATGATATAATTCGACATTCTAACAACCTAGAATAACCTTATAACATCAATTAGATAATCAATTCACACAACTGAATTAATTATCGAAAACCCGTTTTCTCCCCAAAATCCACTCAAAAACAGATTTGGTTTTACACATCACCATAATATGAATCGTATATCACATAATTGAAATTACAACAAATTAACCACTTGCCTCTTGGTTTGTAGTTGTTGATATGAGAAATCGAACACATTTCATTCTCATATCAGCATATCAAGTATACTATAACAAAAGATATAGAGTGGTTCGGCTACTAAAATGAGCCTATGTCCACTTTGTTGCCCTACTCTCATTATATATGCATTGTTGTACAAGTTTACAATGTCGTAATAGGCGTACAAGATAGGTGATAGAGAAGAATACATGTTAGTAGTCGTTTCGGGTGAGTCGATGAGATGACTATGAAGTAGGTGAGCAGCCCCCAAGCTGTATTAAGGGGAGTGTAGAGAGTCTGATAAGGGTTCGCCTAGTGTAGTAGTCTTGGATATCAGGATCAACACCTAAAATTGGAACCCTCCTCTATCTCAAGGTATGGATCTCTTTTTATAGGAGGTATATGTGTTGTGACATGTGCCCTGAGCATGTGAGAAAGTGTGGAGCAACTGTGAAGGAGAGGGATGTGGCCAGCTAGGTAGACAAGCTGAGTGCCGCGTGCCGTGTTGAGCAAGGCCACGACCCATATTAGAAGAAACCTTTTACATGCCGCGGCGTGAGGACTTTGGGGCATGCCTTTCACAACTTCCACGGTAGGGGTACCATATTTGTCATATCAATAAGCCCCCAAGTCGTAGTGCCAAAGGGTGACTTGGTACTGCATCTTGATGCTTGACTGCCGCGATATATTATTTCTATGTTGGCTATTTTAAAAATGACACTCTGTCTTCCCGTGGCCTCTTATATAAATGGAAACTGGTCGAGGCCTTCATTAAATTTCCATAACTTTGAGAGGAAATCGAAAGTGGAACTCTATCAATATGCCTTTTGAACTTTCCGACGAACCTTTGTGGTGGATCAAGGCGGTCCACTGGTGGTTCTTGATTTTGATCATCCTCTTCTTATTGAATTCTGAGTAACTTTGGAACTTTCTTATAAATTTTTTGTTTTAATCCAACTATGCGACTAAATAACTAGATGACTTATGAGAAAATGCGAACAATACTGGAACTTCTAATCTTGAGAATCAAACTAAGGTTAAAATGTTGTTGTCCTTCGTATCCATGCAAGAATTTCTATAATTTCTTTGGGTACCAATCCCCAATCCATCATGTGATGTTGTTACTAAACTGTTTGAACAAACTGGGTTTGAACAACTATGTAATGTTTGAGTTTTCTATGAAGCTTAGGTGTTTATCTTGGACCGTAATTTGAGAACTGGGGAATACTGGATTGAGTCTACACCTTACCCTTATTTATAATTTTTTTTTTTGGTTAAGAACACTGAGAACATGTTCTTGGTGTTCTTGACCAAAACCCTTGAATCCTGGGTTTTGAATCTCTATGCACACAAGTTTTGTTTGAATAACTTGTTTAATTATCCTGTCGCGACTAAGCTTCTTTACTGTGGCCCTTAACCATTGTGGTTAGCCCCTGGACTGCTTGTATATGATGTGGTAATATGTTGATACTTGTATATAACACCCTATGTCTGTGCCTTAAATTATGTAACTTTAGGAATTGAAATCTTCTTTGTAGTTTAGAAATTTCAAGTCCCATTGGTTGTAGTAATTACACATGGCTGTAATTTTTAGGCTAGTGATATAACTTTATATAATTTATTGAATCTGTCCGCGGCAGGTTGCATAATATTGTGCTATTTTGTGGCGGCAACACGCCAATACTTCAAAGATAAGCCTTTGACTTTGGGGTTTAGCTTTTAACTAGTTGTTTGCAACCCTTTTTCCACTGAACTGCGGCATATAAGAACATGCCTAGAGTTTCCTTTCCCAATAAAATAACATACCGCGACATGTAGCTTGATTTTTAGGATTCTAAGGCTGAAACTTAGTGTAGTGGGAGGTAATCCTTAAAACTTCCATTTTTAACTTGATTTTTAGGATTCTAAGAGGCTTCTTTGACCATATTGGCTGTGGAAACTAACAGCAGAATCTTTTTGCTTTTCAGGACTTACTATAGCCATATGAGTTGAAATCCTAATGAATTTTTGAAGGACTTTTGGTGAACACATTTTGGGTTTTCTCCTCCTAAAATCCCATATGTGCGTACACTTAACACATTTGGACCTTTTCTACTCAAAGATTACCCAAATTGCGTCATTCTAGACTCTGACTCCGTAGAATCTACTTGTAGGGAGAATACTGTGGTTACGGTAATGAAAGAAGAAACCAACTCGAATAACCATCTCGTTGATCATGGAGATATAAAAGTTGGGCCTTTTGAGGCTAGGGGTGCACCTACAGGCCCATGAAATAGAGTAGAGAAACCCCCTGCAGCCTTAAATGTCTGTAGTATCATGACTAAGGAATGGGTCAAGCAAGTTGCTGAGGCATTTGAGTTTTCACATAATGTGATTTGTTCAGAACCTTTCGCGAAGCAGAGGCCATGCTCTGTGATTGCTGATGATAGGGTTTGCTTCCCCCTCCATGCTTTCGTATACGGGCTCGGCTGCCTGTGTCAGTCCTAATTAAGAAAATCTTTAGTGCAATAAAGTAACCCCCAACCCAATTAGATCCCAACGGTTAGAGGGAAATTCTCATATCTACAGTGCTTTGGGAGAATTAGTTCAAAAGGGATATAACTCTCGCGGAGTTCTTCCATTTTTATCGACCAAGGGAGAACTCCGTAAAGCTTGCTTGGTATTACTACTTTTCCCTCCGTAAAAATAAAGAGGCCTTATTTATTGGAAGACCTTCCAATGTGAAGAATTGGACGGGAAAATATTTTTACATTTCTAGAGAAGGGTGGGAGATCCACCCAGAAGATCCAGAGAGAGAGAAATCACATAGGATGCCGCGACAGTGGGAATGGCCATCCAATGTAGGTATATAGGGCTACAGCCTTTGAAATCACGACGCATCTTATTTTGTAGTTTGCACTTATCTTGTTTATTTTATTGTGTTACACTAATATTGACCTCTTATGCAGCTGTTGATAATTTACACCTCAGTGAGCGACAGGAGAGAAGAGTAGGAAGGGCTATGACCATAAGTGCTAAGGACAAAAGCTTCAGCACTTTAGTGATTTCTGCTTTAATGTTTTGAGGGAGGCTACTTCCCCAACAAATCCTTACCAAAAGTGATGGCTGTGGAAGGTACTAACCCCTCTTTATTCAATCTAGGTAGTTACCTTTGAATCTTCAATTTTTTATTTTTACTTTATTCCTTTTTCAGGTGAGGAGATAGACAGAGATCTCTTAGCAGCTTAATTAGCTGAGATGGATGAGGATGCGATTGCCCTCAATAATGCAGCTAGGCAATGAAAAAGAGAAATAAGGCCAAGGCTAAACATCCTGCCATGTATAATTTGGAAACCCAAATAAATAATGTCGCACCAATTGTTCAGGTTGAGGAGGCTACAGCCCAAGAAAGGCATGAGGGTCAGTTTCATGACGACATTGGCAACCACCTAGATGCGGAGGATTTGATGCCATCACCTCCACCTCCATTGATACTGAGGTTCAAGGTGGACGCAGAGTGTATCAAGCCATCACCTCCAATTCTCCCCCTCCTCCAGTAATAATGACTGTTAATACCAACTTGGCACCTCCCCAAAGTCATGTCAGTGTTGGCCCTGATGGCCATCTGCGACCTCAATTTTGGAGACCAGATCCACAATCATCCTGGGACACAACTGCCAGGGTGATCCATAGGATGCTAAAGGTTCCTGACCATATGGACCTGGAATGTCTAGTGGAGGAGGATCATGAGCACCTGAAAGAATATGCACTCCACAGCCTACTGATGGTAAGGGCAACTTTGCTTTTTCAATATTCTTTTTGTAGCTCATATTATTTTTTTAACATTCAATTTCTTTATAGGCCTCGAACGTTATGATGTCCCAAAGGCTAAAGTACATAGGGTTGTACAAGTTAAAAGAGGCCACGAAGAGGTTGCATGCAAGTGACCTAGAGAATGCTCAGAATTCATCTTTTGAGGATGGCAAGAAATCTGTTGCCACGGCACTCCAGTCTACCCAGGTGGACCTTGAGACTACTATCAAGGTAAAGAATGATGTTGAAGCAAAGTTGACAACTGCTGCAGTGACTCTTAAAACTAAACAAGCATATGTTGCAGAAGCTTCCAAACATGACTCCACTCTTGAGACCCAGTTGAAGGAATTTCAAGATAAATAAAGCCAAATGGAGACTGAGCATGTCGTATACATCAAGAAGATGGAAGAGTCTCACTCCGCAACCCTCAATCAGGCTGTAGAAGCTACCGTGGCTGCATATAAAAAGTTAAAAGACTTATTCCTCACCAATAATAAGGCATACATCTGCGGCTACCAGGAATTAAGATATAGGGTCACCATGAACTTTTCATATCCCAAGGACCACATTATGTCTTGGGGTGTTGGTGATGCCGAACACAATGCTTGTGTAGCTAAAATGAGGGTTGTAGCTGAGGAAAGGGCCTGAAAACAGTTAGAAGAGGCTGCTAGAGAGGACAAGAAATGGAGACAGCTGCGGAAGGTGAAAAGGGAGATGATGAAGACGATGATTCCTCCTAAACTTAGGATATTTTTATTTCCTTTTTTGTAATGCACGCAGGGTTGCGGCCTTATAACCTTTGTGAACTCCTTATTTAAGGTTGCGGCCCTTAATCTGAAGATAAAACTGATTTTTTATGTATGCTTTTTATTCCTCGGCTTTGTTTGCTTCAACATTTAAATGGGTGTTGTCTCTATATTTCTTTGATTGCTTAAATGGACAATTAATTCTTGCAAAAATACTCTTTTAATAACGATAATATGGACATGAGGCTGCGAAAACACAATATAAAGGACTCATTGGGCAAGGTTGTGGCCTATTATTTTTTGCCTTTAGATTTTTCATATTTTTCATTCCATATTTGTGCCTATCATCCCCAAGCTGCGGTGCCAAAGGAATATGACTTTGGGGCTGCGAATTAACTCCTTTTCCCTCTTGGTTAACTTTTCCACAATTTTTTCGAGTCTTAATGAATAGCGAGCTATCATTGACCTGCAGTTGGGATGCTATCCTATCACGGCATTTGAGCAATTATTCCTTTGGAATTTATGATGTGATACAAGCATCTTTTACTTGTAGTTTTCACATGTTTTTATATGCTAGTACCACATCACCTTTAGTCACTTTAATTGCATGGGACATCTTTCATAGCTTCCTTTAGTTTCTTGATCATGAAACCACTTTTATAGCTTCTCTTAGTCGCATTGATCGGGTTATTATCAGGCCTCTCCAAGCTAGGTGTTATAAAGCTTCCCCAAGCTATATTTGTGTGTATATATATATATAAAGGTTTCCCAGGCTGGATATTATGGGGCTTCCCAAACCAAAATTAGAGATACATATAAATCCTTCCTAGGCTATGTATAATGGGGCTTCCCCAAGCCATTTTATGTATCTCAGTAGCGATGAACGGACATTATCATCCCCCGTAGCTAATAAAATCTCCTTGAATCCTCAAATGCTTTCAATGTTGCCTTTATGATTTGTAAATATCATGTGCTTAGGCATTGTGAGGGATGTTGTGAGCCCATTAAGATAGTTGTTCCCGAGATAATTTGTTGTCTTCATTTTTAAATTTGTTTAAGACACGAACCTTTTATGAGTTAACAGATAATGAAAATAAAAGAAATGAGATATGGATAAATTAGCAAAATTTCATATATTCATTACTCTATTAGGAAAATACAACGTCAAAAGGAAATATTTCAATAGAGTTTCTCGAAGATAGAACAGAAACATAGTAGAAACTAAGGCAGATACGGTCATGCGGCCAGTCAGACTAGGCTGCATCCCTTATGCATCCTTCAAGAATCGCTGCAGCATTCCCTGCCTCGCAAGCCTTTCAATTTCATCTTTCAGGGTAAAACATTTGCTTGTGTCATGACCATGGTCTTAATGAAATTTTGCGTCAATGAGACCTGTTTATTTTATGGGAAGGAGCCTTTATCTTTTCTGTCCATTTCAACAACTTGTCCTCTCTTATGAATTCAAAGTATCTTCAACCTCATAGAGCAATATGGTGCAGGACTCAAAGGCTTTTTCTACCTTCTCCACCTTCCTCTTTTGGTTCTTGTCTGCTTCCTTTGGGGCCTTCGCGGCTACGATAGTGATGGTTGGAACAACAACCCTAGGTGTCGCGTACTCCAACATAAGTATCATTTAAGTCAGAAAATTGACCTGAGTTTGGAGTAAGGCATGGTTGTCATACAGGTGGTTGGTGGTTGTACAATTGCACGATTTTGTCCTTAATCTTTGCACTTTTACTAGATTGTCCTTCCATTTCTTCTTAGTTAGTCTTTAAAATATATATATATATATATATATATACATACATATTCTGAGACAAAACTAGCAGGAGAGAGTAGTGCAATAAATATAAAGAAATCAACCAGGTATAGTAACAAGGGGGTAGACCGAAATTTTTTCCAAGTTATACTACTATGACCGCAGCATGCTGAGCATGTGAAGACACTGTCGTGGCCTCTCCAAGGGAGTACCAAAATTGAATCCAAGGACAATTTTACCATGTACTCGGGTGATGAAATGTAGCTACGAAGTATTTTCCATAAGGGTTGCGGCACTTAGGCCATTTCTTATCAGTCCGCATCCTACTTTTTCTGCGTGATGTGATTCCAGTGACCCTTAAAGATGGGTTCAAACCATATACCAATCATGAAAAACAAGCCTACCAGGGGTCTACTAAGGGCAGATCAATCCTCAACTGCTCCAAAAATGGCGCAACCATGGTAGAAAATCATGGATCATAGGTTGAGAAAGTAGCAAACGAGCAAATAGAACTCATCCCTAGTTACCCACCTTTGTGAGGCTATTACCTTTTGCATTTTTCAGCGCTATCTAGGTGAGGTAACATCAACGACGTATGTAAAATAGATCTAAGGTCATGAAAAGGAGACCCATGGACGGATCTGAATATATGCGGTACACATTTAAGGATGTATATACAAAATACGAGCTCAATAACCAAAATTCACCCATGAGATGATGACCAAAGGTGTTAAGAATCCAAAATATATATAAACATGATTGAAATACCTATCTTCCTACAAATGACGACAGATTGTTGATACGAGAAATCAGATAAATGACGTTCTCATATCATCATATCAAGTATATGATAGGTATAAAGCATGTACAGAGACAAAACACAAGATATAAAGTGGTTCGGATATTAAAATGAGCATACGTCCACTTTGTTACCCTACTCTCATTATATATACATTGTTGTACAAGTTTGCAATGCTGTAATAGGCGTAGAAGATAGATGAGAGAGAAGAATACATGTCAGTAGTCGTTCCGAGTGAGTCGGTGAGATGACTATAAAGTAGGTGAGTGGCCCCCAAGCTGTATTAGGGGGTATAAAGAGAAGAATACTTTAGTGCATGCCTTTCACAACTTCTGTAGCAGGGGTACTATATTTGTCATATCAGTAGTGTCTGATCTCCTTTGGTTAGATGGAGGTTTGACGAAGAACACACGAATCCTCTTTAGTTTGGCTTTCAATTGCTCCCCAATTGCTCCCTCCCTTCTTCTCCCAAGTTTCTAGGTTTAGAATTGTGCTTTCTGCCGTTCAACACATTTTCTAAAAAAAAACGCCTAGGCATGCCTAGGCTTGAGGCTTGGGAGAAACGCCCCGCCTTAATCTTTTTATGCCTTATTCTTGGTAAAACCCTTAAAGAGCACTTTGTTCTAAAAACAACAATGCTTTAGTGGAACAATATCACCTTTTAAAGATTTTTTTTACAGACCCAACCATTATCTCATCCAAAATAATCAAATAGCATTTTAATTTGCATATATTCAGAAATATTTTTATGATATGTACAATTTTAGTATTTTAATAGCCTTGTGATGGTTAAAAAATATGAAAATATATTAAGAAGGACTAAACGCCTTTTTACGCCTAAGGCACGCCTAGGCTTCTAAGGCTTAAGGCTTGGCCTCCATGCCTCAATCACGTCCTGCATTTTTTAGAACCTTGATTTAGACTTAGATTAATTATAACTAATCCCGTTTTTAGGCTTATGGGCCAATCCCAAATGACCGTAACACCCCCGTGTGGGCCTAATTACAACCCCGACTACTCTTTTCCTATTATCCCAACCCTTTCGAAAACAACTCTGCACTCAAAATTGTCATCTGAAATACTTTATAACATCCTCTAATTTTCGACCTCAAAAATGCGACACAACAATAATACAGCTAATTAAATCAAACTTTGTCAAATTTAAATAATCCATTCAATTCAAATAAACTCTCCAAATTATAAATATAAAATTCTCCAATTTAAATAAGTTTTATTTCTCCCAAAGATAATTAAATTCTAAGTCCTCAAAATTATGGGATGTTATAACATGATCCTTAGGATTTTTACCCTTACCATTAAATTTGATGATACGTTGTGACGTACCCCTCATGATACGAAAAATCATTAAGACTTTTTGGATACAGGCTCCTCAGTTCCTTAGAGAGAGAAGGAGAATCCATCTCTTGTAGTGCGGTAAGTTTCTTTACTTCCTCAAGAGTAATTGTTTTTATGGGGTTCCTCTACTTCATCTTTCTTTTATAGAAATGGGGATGGCGAGTGACCAGGTGAATGTTTGACCAACACCACATTTACTAGAGATGGTTATTTTTGCGTGGTCATTCCCATAGTAGGAGTGACCAATGGAGTTTCACCAGCTTTCCCTAAGCCAGACTTATAAATGTTGTGTTGCTTCAGAAACTCAAAAAACATTCCCATGATATTTAGTCTTGCTTGTTGTGGATTTTTGGTCGAATTATTTGTTTGGCCCACAAAAGAACTATATTCTCAACTACGAGTAATAATCACCTATCTATCAAAAGTTTTATTTCTAGGTTCTTAGTTACCCACTAAAATATCTTCAAAAATAAGTTGCCTATATATATTATGACCTTATTTCTATATCTACGGGAATACCTCTCTAGGGGAGTCAACAAATGTAGGAGAGTAGTCAGATTAGGGTGTATAGATAATGATTAGTGAAAAGGGGCTACCCGTGCTTATGAAAGGATTTTGTAAGGTAATAATATATAAACACTTAATATAGATCAAACAAACTTTCTATTATAAAGATTTGAGCCTCTTACAACAAGGGAGTAAATATCACTAGGAAATAAATATAACTAAGCTAAATATAATAAATAGCGACAAGGATATTCAAGAGTAATATCTCTTTAAGAGAGCATAAGCAAGCACTTAAATAACTATAAAAAAGAAGAAAGGAGAGAGTATTCATGTTCTTGTGTGTGAGGTGGAATTTTTGCACCATAAGAACTCTTAGTAATGCGATGCTCTTTTACTGTGCAAGTGAAGTCCTATTTTTGGCAGATTTTTGGGCTTACATGTCCTCACATGCTTTAAAATACCTTGTATTGTATTTTATGCAATAATTGATTGGGGACACTTTTTCCCCCATATTTGTATGTTGTGGGTAAACCATTCCTACTTTTGATTGGGTAAGACACGTGGTGAAATAGGGACCAAAATGGAATCTTATCGGCCACTAACCTTTCGACCTGAAAAAGTGTCATTTGTACCTTGTACTTTGTTAATGTTTAAAGGTTGGGCAAAAATATCAAAACTCATAAAACTTGTTATGCAAGGTCACTCGCTACTTATAACATATGTAAATATGAAATCTTGCGAGTGACTGAGTTGACCAACCATTACTTGTAACTTATGCAAGTGCACTATCTACATACGAGTGACCCTTATGGTCTCTCATTAGTTTATTTATTTCTTTATACAAGTGACCTAAATGGTCACATTATTTTTATTTATTTGCGAGTGACCCATGGGGTCTCTTGCACCAATTTATCTTTCTCACGTTATTGAAATTGTTGAGTTTTAGCTTTCTCAACAATTCTTACATATCAGCCTCCAAACCAAAACTCTAAAAAAAATCTCATCAGATTACTTTGGTGGCTCGGGTCATTGGAGTCCTGATTACTCAACTGAGGTAGACTCCTAATCTAACTTGTTACATAAATAAAACAAAGTTAATTAAATCATAAATAAAGAGTTATTCGTGTACCCTTTTACAGTATTAAAATAAAATTTATGAATAAAAGTAGTCCAGATCAGAGATCTAATGAATAATTAATGTGTAGTTCTCAAAGAAACCTCATGATACCAAGGACACGTTTGTCTATTTCAAGTTAGATCCCAAAATTTATAAAGATTATAATATGATCTGTAGAAATTGTAAATAATCTTGTTCATATTAAAATCAAAACAAATTAGATAACATATATGTAGCTTATAGTAAATTGACCAATAAATATTCTATACAGTTGTGCATCTTACACCATCTCCAACCCATGGAGAAAAATAACATAATATTATTTTTTTTGACCAATTTTATAATTTTGGCTCTCCAAATCATGAAACAAACTAACTATGTTCTTTCATATAAGAAAAGGAAAATGCTATGTGTCCCAAACAACTCTCCCAAATCATCCCCCAAATAGCTTTAAGTGTTATACCTTATGGTATGGGTCCCGCCAGAGCACAACTCATCAATGCTATTTGGGGGAGATTTGGGGGAGTTATTTGGTACCCATAGCACCACTCATAAGAAAATTCAAGAGCAATAAACTATTAGGGAGGGTCACGCACTACAGTTGGAATGTCGCGAAAAATCTGTGTATTACGACACAGTCGTTTGGCCCCTCCATTGTGGTGACTAAACTACCTAATTTTCATATTTTTACATATTTTTGTGAAAATAGACTATTTTCTAGCCAATTTTTAAACATCGTAATTAAACATGTCATTATATTTTTCTAAGCAAAACAATTTTGAATACACACACACACACATTGCCCGAGAGGAATGCTTAAAGAAGGTTAAATATGCAAAATGCCTTGGTGAAAACTAACTTTCTGGAAACAAAATGATATTGGGGCATTTTTATGGAGATAAATGTTCCAATGATCTTAAGGTGGTTTTATAATATACTAAGGGCCTCCGCTATGAAAAAAATTATTTAGACACGAACACTAGCACTTAGTGACTAATAATTTTTCCACCCAATTAAAAATAATAGTAAATGAAAACATGAACAATACAAGTCATAATTTTGACATGAACATGACTCGACATGACTTCATGTCAAACAACTTTTACGTAAACACGACATATTCTGTCAATTTCATGTCGTGCCATACTGAGTTATTGTGGAGTTTCTAAAATTAACAGTCTTTTCTTAAGGGTGACAATTTTAGATAGAGCATGATAACACGACACGGTATGTCATTTTATGTCAAAAGTTTTTTATACAAAGTAGTCGTGTAAAAAATATAACTCATATTAAACATGTTATGACATGTATTCATGTTTTTACTTGTTTTTTGTGTATTATCATGAGTTATTTACTATAAAATTACACTTGTGTTAGTCGTGTTTTAAATGGCGGTATTTGTAATATATTAAAAAAAACACGATTTTGAATTTTATTATATTCATGTTCGTATTTAAATAGTGTTTGTCATGTCAAATTCAAACCACGACCCAATAACACAAACAGCACTACCAACCCTCAATAATATACCATATCCTGATGAGGAGGATTTTTGAATGATGACCGAACAGATTAGGTGATATATGAACGGTGTCCGAACAATCATGCTCAGGAGATGCTCGAGTGGGAAGCAATCATCAGGAACCAAGGATTCCTTCCCATGAAAAACTTGACAAACGACTAACCTCAGCCGACCGAATATGTTAAGAATTATGAAAGACCCAATATGGGTCCCTCGACAAGCCAAAGAGGTCTCCCGCAGTGATCGGAGGACCCCCCATGACGTGGTGGGTATTTAAACTATCAAAGACTTAATCAAAGACCGTACGTTCAATGGCTAGCCCTTAATGAAGCTTAATAAATCAATAAAAAAAATTAGGCCATGAATTGTAATAAAACTCGTTGCATCATTGCCCTTAATAAATAAGTGTCACCCTTTCCCCGTGGACATAGGCCAAGCCCGACTAAACCACGAACATGTTTTACTCCCTCTTGTTCCTCACCCACTTCTCTGTTATAGTAATATATAAATTCATTATATTGTGTCAATTTTGCATCAACAATATTTGGTGTCGTCTGTGGGAATGACTGTTTACATATCCATGAAAAAGGACCAAGTTACACAATCCATTGAAGTCTTTAGAGAGCAGTAGAAGGATTTATAGAACTAGGTAGCAAGATTATTAAATCATCTCCCCCAGCCCTAGTAACCACCAGAGAAATAAGGGGACCAAGAACCTCATCATGAGTAAAGCCAGGACAACTAGATTCCACCAACGCCATGCCTAGAACTTTCCTTCACCATTCACCAGGAGTCAGTATCTCGGGGCATTGGGATCTTGCTAGTTGACGAGGCTGCCAGGGATTTCGGGTGAGAATCACCATTCAATCTAGAGGTCATGTCGTGTCCCATGCTATCAAAATTTAAGCTACCCCGGATGGACTCGTTTGATGGCATAAGGGACCCAAGGTACCACGCCGATCACTACAGGGCTCATATGGATTTTATGGTCATCCTAGACCCGATAAGGTGCAGGGCATTTGCCACAAATTTGAAAGGGTCGGTAAGGACATAGTTCAATTGACTACCCTCATACTCCATTACCTATTTTAAGGATCTCTTCGAACGCTTCATTCGCCACTTCATCGGTAACAAAGTCCATAAAAAAAACCATCGATTGCATTTTTAATGTCCTACAGATAGGGGAGGAAAGTCTCAGGTAGTACATTAAGAGATTTAACAAATTATTTCTCCACATAGACCATCCAGATGAAAAAAGGTCGTTTCGACCTTATTAAGGGGACTTTCTAGAAGTAACAGTATTTACATGTTATCTAAGAACCCCCGACTAACATGACCGAACTCATGAAAAAGGTAGAGAAACACATCCATGTTGAGGGAACCCTCAGTAGTATATAATTAAGACACACCCAAGGATGTGGGGAAACAAGATAGGATAAAGAACGTGGGAAAAGTAAGTGCGAAGAGGAACATGAGAAACGGAGGTATGAAGAAGAAGTGCTAAGGAGAAGGCAACTAGAGCCGAGGGGATCCCCTAGGATACACTAAACTTAGATTGAGAATTTTGCCACACTTAACACCATAGTAGGGAGGTTGATAAACGTCATGGAGGAATTCAAGATACTGAAGTGGCCGCATAGGCTAAGGAATCCACTGATAAAGCCCAAATCTAATATGTACTACCGATTCTATAGGGACTATAGCCACAAGACAAATGATTGACTATGACTTAGAAGTAAAATTATGGTGCTCATGCAAAGGGGATACTCTAGGGGATTTATCCAAAATGGGTCCCTCTGAAGATGGTCGGGGTAAAAATTAAAGAATCGAGTGGAGGAGCAGGTCCAAGGAGAGGAAATCGATAAGGGAAGACAAACTGGATATAGGAGTTCTAAAGAAAAGAGGTGAATAAAAAACATATCCGAAGGGTTTCTAGTGAGGGGGGTCAGTCGTAGCTAGAAAAGCTTATAGTAGCCAAAAAAAAGGTAACTATTGGAGATACAGGCCGGGAGACACACGAAAGATGGGAAAATATATCTTTTACTCCCCATAACTCTAGGGAAATCATTACACCTTATGAAGACCCAATCCTAATAATTGCAGAGATATCCAAGTAAACGGTGGAAAGGATCATGATCGATGCTGGAAGCTCAACCGACCTAATCTACTATAAGTGCTTTGAGCATATGAAGAGAGGGTGTGGAATAAGTTTATCCAAAATGGTTTATAGAGCTACCATTCACAATAAAGAAGGGCTAGAGGTTCATCACCCTACAAGTGTATTTATTTATGGTTAAGTCTCCCTCAACATACAAAGTACTCATAGGGCATACAACCTTTAGTCGCATGGATGTAATACTATCAATCAAGTCCCTCACCATTTAGTTCCCAATGCCAAACGAGATAGAGACGGTGCGAGGAAGCCAATCGTAGACCAGTATGTCTTTTAAAAAGAAGCAAGAGACCTTCAAAATAGACAGGTTGGACCCAAAAGAAGAGGTCACAATAGGATCTTCGGTGGAAGACTTAGTAGCCATACTATTATACAAGGGTCGCCTAGAGAGAGTGGTATATTTAGGAACATCGTTGGAAGAAAATAGGAGGAAAAAGTTGATCTAGTTTTTAAAAAAGCATCACATGACATTCTCATGGATCCACGAAGACATGTTGAGCATGAATACCTCAATATTGAGCTGTCAACTAAAGGTAGATCTGACCAAGCGTCTGGATTGAAAGAAGAATAGAGGGTTTGCACAAGAAAAGAGTCAGGCCACATTTACATAGGTGGGAAAATTACTAGAGGAAAAGTTTTTTTGAGAAGTTAAGTATCCAGAGTGGTTGTCTAATGTAGTGATGTTTAGAATGCCAAATAGAAAATTAATATTGCGCGTGGACAACTCAAACCTCAACAACACCTATCTAAATGATGTATACTCCCTCCCAAGGATCAAAGCTATGGTGGACACTATGAAGGTTCATGAAACACTCTCTTTTATAGATGCATACTCTGGGTACAACTAAATTAGGATGCACTCGGGGGACTAAGAGAAAACATCATTCGTGATCGATCAGGGGACTTACTGTTATAAGATAATTCCATGTGAGTTAAAAAATGCAGGGGCAACCTACCAGTGGTTAGTCAATAAGATGTTCAAAGATAAGATAGGTAGGATGGTGGAAGTCTGCATGGACGATATGTTAGCAAAGAGTCTGAGAGGGGAAGAGAACGTCATAAATCTCAAAGAAACCTTCAATATCCTCAATAGATACAAAATGAAGTTGAACCCAAAAAAGTGTGCATTAAGCGTGGCATCAGGAATGTTCCTTAGGTTCATGGTTACACAGAGGGGGATAAAAACAAACCTGAAAAAAATCCAGGTAATTCTAAATATAAAAAAAGTCAAGGATAGTAAAAGAGGTACAATCTTTATCCGAAAAGATGGCCTCACTGAATCGGTTCATGAGCAAAGTTACGGACAAGTGCATTTCCTTCTTACAAACACTAAGAAAGACCTTCATCAAGATGGACGAATGCGAGCACACCATTCAGGATCTAAAGGCCTACTTGGCAGATGTACCCAACTCTCAAAACTAAGACCAGGGGGAAACCCTTTATGTGTATCTCATTATCTCCTCCATAGCGGTTAGATTAGTCTTGATTAGAGAAGACAAAGGGATTCAGCGCCCAATATACTATGTGAGTAGGGTGTTTAGAGGAGTAAAAGAATAATACACAGTCCTGGAGAAGTCAACATTCGCTTTAGTCATAAAGGCTCAAAAATTATGATCGTATTTTCGAGCACTTGCAATTATGATTCTGATAGATTTCCCTCTGAGGTAGGTCCCCTATAAGCCAAAAGCCTTTGACATACTCATGAAGTGGTCAGTAAAGATAGGAGAATTTAATATACAGTATAAGACAAAGGTTGAGATAAAAGGATAGGTCGTAACCGACTTCAGTGTAGAATTTTTAGACGATGGAAGGGAAGAAATAGTGCAAAAGATGGGGAAAAACAAACCAGTCTCAATGATCCATGTAGACGAATCGTTAAATAAGGAATGACGTGGAGAAGGACTGATCCTTAAAATGTCAGAGGGTGGCAGTATAAAATACAAAATTAGGATTCAACTTCAAGACCTCTAATAACGAAGCTAAATATTAAGCACTGATCGTAGGAGCTCGCCTCGCCCTTGATATGAACGCCGACCAGGTAGAGTTATTGAGCAACTAAAATGTTATGTCCAATAGGTGATCGGTGATTATGATCCAAAAGGACAGACATGATGGCATACTTAAAGATGTTTCAGTATATAATGGGTCAGCTCAAATATTCAACATCAAGCACAATTCAAGGGCAGATAATGCAAAAGTCGACCACCTCGAGAAATTATCCTAAACTGATCATGGGAATCCATTAGTGGAGACACTAGATGAGCTAAGTGTTCATATAGAGGGGTAAAATGTAGTGGGTCTCATAGGTCTTGGCCCCAGCTGGATGGATAAGTACAACTTATTCATCAGAGGGGGAACGATCCGATAGATACTCAAAAAGTGTGCATCAAGGCTATAAAATTCCTGATGTAAATCTTATATTGCCAGGGGTACTCTTGTCCGACCCTTCAGTGTGTCAACCCCACTGAGATAGAAACCATTTTGACCAGGTTGCATGGAGCATGGGATGCACACCCAAGAGGAAGGAGCCTGGAGCAATGGTAACTAACCCAAGGTTACACTGGAAAATGACGAAATGAGATTTTCTAAGGCACAATGACTATTTAATGTGATAATGCACGTGCAATTCATGTATCCTGTAATTTGGTCCAAAAATATCGCACGAAGCACATTAGGATACATGAGCATTTTATTCATGATCTAGTTGAGGAAAAGGTAGTGCCCTTGAGGTTTGTGAGAACCGAACGTCAATTAGACGATATTTTCACGAAAACTTTATATGCACTTAGACTCAAGAATCTTAGGAAATCATTGGGTATTTGTTCCGTTCATTGAGTTTGGGTATTTTATTCAATGTAGGGTGACTATCATGTTCATATCATTTGTTTATATAGCTAGATTATATTTTTATTGTATTTCTATGTTTATACATGCTTTTATTTTGAAAAATCTTGAAAAAAATCCAAATAGATTTTTTATTTTAAGAAACAGTTTAAGAATTTCCAAAATGATTTTATTTTTAGTAATTTTTTGAAAAAGATAAAAATATTTTTGTATTTTATTTCTCACTGTATATTGGTGTGCATTTAAGATGTTCTAATTACCCCTACATTCCATCCATTCATGTGACTTTTTCATACTATTTTGATACATGACTTCATTTTTTTAGTGTACTTAATAATGCGTGGCCAGCATTTCGTGCTCATTGAAGATTACTTTCTTCATCCTAAACTTTTTATCACCTTTATTGAACACATGCACAAACTTTTTTTAACATTGTACTTGCTTATCATATGCCGAATACAGTGTTCTTATCTCAATAGTGTTTAATAACGAACTAAATGTACTAGAGATATGTTGTGCATGTAAGAACCATTGCTCGAATTTTATTTATTAGAAACTTTATTTTATGTTAAGCAATGGAAAGGGGCAATGAAAGAAAAAATTATCTTTGCTTTAAAAGTCAGCATTTGCAAAAGATCCTAAAAGATTAATGCCACACAAAAACAGAAGTGCCAAGGCCATTTTTATTTCATTGATGTTTTGCTGCATATGATCATTATGATATCTTCAAAATTTTGAGAATGAATTATTAAATATGTGAGATTTTGAGGGTGTTATAAAGTTGAATATCAATGGGGTTGCATAACGAACTCTCTTGAAAAACATTAAATAGTTTGGCATTATTGTTTTGAGAAGCATTTGCATTCATGGAATGTTGCATAAGTTGGGTCAATTTCATTTTTTTCAAAGTTGACATTGCATTTTTTCTTTTAAAGTATCTCATTGACTTCGTGAACCTATGTTATCAATGCATATGTTGATTTATCTATACAACATGTTCACACAATTTCATTTCACTTTCACGGTTCGGATATTTTAGTGTTATTCCATGATGTATTGTATCTATACTTACATGTACTTTTTAAATTTATACTTTTTATACTTGAGAAAATTGAAAATTTTAAAAACAGTTGATATGCCTTTTGGAAATTCATCGCATGTGTTTTATTAATTATTTTTGTAATGTTGTTCAGGTGATGCTTATAATTCATGCTTAATTTCTTACCTTTTACCCATTAGGAAAAAAATGGGGAGAAAAAATTTGTGATACCCTACTTATTTTAATAACAGGTGATCAATCCTTTACCAAAATAAATAGGAATCTCATTTGGTTCATTCTTAGCATCACTGTCAAAAAATTTTATCTTTCATTAACATATAACGGCATGCAGAAATAAAACAATATAACTCATCCACACAATAATAAAAGTTTGAACATCACAAGATAACTAGACAAATGATAAATAGAAAAAAAACATTGATTTCAAAACTAATATCCAAACCACAAGTCTACTGAAATGAAACTGAATCTAAATACATATTCTGATAAATAAAACTGAATAAATGTATCAACTGAAGGGGAAACCGACCAAATGAGATAACTAAATTGTAATACCCTATAATTTTTAATGATTTTTAAAATGGGTTATATTTTAAATTAATGAATTAATTGAATTTTATTATTAATTAATTCATTTGAGTTTTATCCGAATTGTGGATATTAAAATGAATGATTCTGAATATTACTTAAGGATATTTAGGTAATATATGAATGTGATGATTATTGATAATTGTTGTTCGGTAATTTGGATTTTTAGTCAAAGGCGGTATGGGACGTGTTGGGACTAATTTGTTAAATTAAAAAGGGAACTTATTTTTATATCGACCTTATATTCATTTTGAATGCGTCGTTGCATCCGGAAGGGTTGAAATAGTCAGAAAAGTCTATTTGGATGTTGATATTGGGTCTCAGGTAATTTGAAAATGAAAAGACACCCAAAAAGGGCATTTTCGTTATATTTAGAGGGGGAATGAATAGTGATTTCGGGTTTTGTCTTATTATAAGTATTTGGAGATTAGTTGAACGTGGGTTCATTCATCTCTTCTACACAAAATTGAAGGGTCATCTTCTTAGAGAGAGTGAAAGGTTGTTTGGGAAGAGAGAAGCTTGCTTGGAAAGGAGGAGAACAAAATAACCAAAGGTCACCACCACCAACCACCACCGAAAGTGATCGGAAAAGAGGAGAGCCACCTGTGTTATACAACCCCAATGGATCAGATCTTCATTAAAGGCAAGTGTTTGATGATTGAAATCTAAGTTTGTATATTGTCCATGTTAGAATAGTTATAAAATGATGAGATTTTTCATGTTTGGAAGATGAAAAGATAAAGTTGTTAATGGATTTATGGATAATGGAGTTATATAGGAATCAAACTAATGTTGTAGGTAGATAGTAATACACGAAATATTCACAAATCTGTTGAGGAAATTATGAGAATCATTGGTGTGTTTTTCAAGATATCATGTATATTATTTTTTGGAAAAATAGGATAAATATATGCTTTTAATGCAAACTCTTGATGATTCTAGGATGTTTAGAGCATTAGAAATCATTTATATATGTTAATATATCATGTAGTAAGGATTATAAGTCATTTGGGTTGTTGATATGAAGGTTTGATTGATCAAAAATGGTTAAACCCGTAGTAGAAGAAATGCAGAAAACTGGGCTATTATCTGGGCGATCGATCGATTGACCCCCTGCCTTCGATCGATCAACCACCCCAAAAATGATGAAGTTGTTTCTTTTAATGATTGTTCTTATCCCAAACCTTTTTTTATATCTTTGGTGATTATTAATTGGATATTATGGGAGTTAGAGAAGATCAGTAAGCCCTATATAAGAATCGAATGAATGTGATTGGGATTTAATTGATTAGAATTATGATAATTATTTGGGAATGTTTATTCCAATTTAATTTAAATTCTTTTGTATTATCTGTTCGGTTATTAGTGTTGTATAATAATATGTGTTGTGTTATTCGTAAACTAAAAAAAATGGATTTTGTTGAATTAAAATTTGGAAAGTTTTTAACACCAGCTTAATTGGGTATTGGATGAGTTGTAAATGTTTTCAACAGTGATGCTAAGTATGAGCCAACTGTATATTCTGTTTTAATTTGGTATGGGACTGGCCACCCGGTATTTAATTAGGCGGGGTGTTACATAAACATGAATACTAATCTAGGAATGAAGTAACTAAAGCGTCTCAATAAATTCCACATGCCTCCACAAATGCTGCAGCTACACATCCCTGGAATGGATCATCAAGTCTGGTGTCCCTATGGCTAGACACCTAAAGGTTTTTGGAAAAATAGATTTGATACGGGTTAGATTCCAAAACCTTTGAAAAATATTTAGCAAGTATTTAAATTGTTGTTAAAAGAAGCTATTAGATACACTCGTTAGTTTCATGCACACTCCCTTGAGTTCCTCACCTCTCAACTATAGTGCGCACCTAACGTCTCCTATTCAACCCACCTAGCTATACTACCCATCCTAACTAGACTTCAGTATCTAACTAACCATAACATGTTTAGCCCTCCCATACCGCCCATACGATATGCAGTGTAAAGCCAATAATTAATATATACTGAATATTATTATTGAACTGTTAATTAAGTTTTTTTTACTTTAATTAATTTTAGATATACACTATCTATTTTTTCTACCATCACACAAAAGTAGAATAATAAAACTTGTGTGTGTATGCGTGTGTGTGTGTGTGTGTGTGTCACACTATTATATATACAACTACATCATCCCCTAGAGTGACCACCACGATGCATGCATACTCTGCTATCAAGTCAATGTACCTCTCGTACCAAATCAAGGACTATCAGTTCGGACTGTCAAAATTGAACCATAAATCAAATAACAAATAACGAAGGAGAACATAGTTCTAAATCTTTGGGATCCGCATATACCTAATGTACCCAAATGACCCGATAACACTATTGTACACTCAAATAGTGATCCGCCCTAAGTTCCATGTTTTGGGGCACACATCCAGGCCTTGCTGGCATCACCAAAGTGGGATCGTCCACTGTGCGTAACCTCTCGTGATAGTAAGCAGCGTAGGTATGTTCACACACATAACAAAGCACATAATAGATATACACAAAACTTATAAATATCTCGAGCATAGGTATACACACAACCCATAATATATCCATTACGTAGAATTTATATCTCTCGAACACTCAATGTACTATCGATTCACACTTAGTATTACTTTCGTACTTTTCGAGTATCATTCACTACTCAAAGGGTCCTAGGTATCCCTTAAGTAATTTCAGTAGTTAAATTATCACTAACCTACGTGTATTGATCTTAGGTTGTCGTTTAATCTTACCATAATCCAATTTGTAAATTCTCTATTCGTAATAACTATAGTCAATCGTAATCCCAGTTTTACCCTCATGAAGACTAAGTCAGACCTTAACTAGGGGTGTGCAAAAAAATGACAACCCGTAGAACCGAACCAAACCGACCTTCATGGGTTGGGTTGGTTCGATTTTTTTCTCCATGGGTTGGTTCTGGTTCCAAAAAATTAAGAACCGAAGTTTTTGTTTCGGTTCTCAATTTTATACCTGAACCAAACCGAACCAAACCTAGAACCGAACTGAACCAAACCGAGAATCGAACCCATGGAACTGAACCGAAAAACCGAACTGAAACCAAAGAACCAACCCCAATACCCAACCTGAAAACCAAACCGCGAACCTGAACCATTAACTAGAACCATTAACCAACCTGAAAACTAACTCGCGAACCAGAATCATTAACGAGAACCGCGAACCAGAACCATGAACAAGAACTGCGAACCTAAACAGCAAACCAGAACCAAAACCAGAATCGTAAACCTACCCAAACCAAACCGAGAACCGATGGTTCGGTTCGGTTCGGAACCGACCAATTTTGGTTTTAGTTTTGGTTCCAAAACCACGAAACCAACCAATTTCAGTTTTGGTTCTGGTTCCGTAGTGGAACCGAACCGAACCATGTGCACCACTAACCTTAATTGTGTGTCTACTGATATTCTCAAAGTCTTTTTATCATTAATAAATAACCAAAGTTCCCCATAATTAGTTCCATGCGGAAATATAACATAAATAATCAAACTTGGTGAAACTTGGTAGTCGAATCAATTCAGTAAAGGTTCCGAATCAATTCGCCACCCCTCCCAAATCGATTCGCTCTTGGAGCTGAATCGATTCACACCTGACAGTTCGTCTTCTTCGTCGTTGCTACGTGTTTTCACCATTGATAACCTATCAAACCTCCATAAAATCTTCCCAAACTCCCATTCAACATACCCAATCATCAAATATATGTATAAGGACAATTTCTAATGTAAATATATCGTTAAATATTTAAGAAATCTACCTGTAAACAAATTTAATTTCATCATTCATAAACCCTAATTTTTTATGTTATTCATGCATGTTCATCAAGATCTCGAGATTTCTTTCAAGTTTATCATCATGTAATCTCAGATTTCGTATTATCAGTATAAAGGGATTAAATCTAACATGAATACTACCATAAATCATGAATCACACCCATTTAAATCCTAAGAATTCACCCAAATTATGAAATTATCCCTACACTACCATGGGTATTATAACATGCTTAAAAGAATTCCAACATAAACACTTGCTTGTAATAGAAGGTTTGATTTTCATTATTAGATGATGGGGTTGGTCTTTCCTTGCTCCGATCTCAATTCCGATAACGTTGGTGATGCAAAATGGTGTGGAATAGCCTAGGGTTATTCTCTTCTTCCTCTCCTCTTTCCCATGTGTTGTAACCCTAGCCTTTAACTCAAAGTGGTTGATATAACACTCTCAAATTTTTATTTCATCCTACCTAGACTCTTAAATGACCAAAACACCCTTACCTAGTATCGGGTTGGTCTAAAATCGTCCCGGGACCCAATCAATACAACCGAATACTCTATTTCACCTATTTCGGTGCATTCGGAAACAACTGTGACATCAAAATCGTCATTCGAGTCACTCTACACAAATTTTCTACCTCGACCTCAATATAGTCTACACCCGATTATCGGTTAAGATAAAATATAATCACGTCGATATCACTCGCTACAACGTATCATAATTATCTCAAGTTATTTACTACTCACTTAGTAAATCTATTCCATAAATATTAATCATCATCTCTCCCGATAAATATTTTAATACACACATAATATTTAATTCACTTAAATTACGGCACACGCGTAATTTAAAAAAATAACTGAATTAATTAAATTCTTGTGTTCTAAAAGGGGCACCTTGGCTTGAGGATGGGGAGAAACACCCTGCCTTAAGCCTTTTATGCCTTATTCTTGGTAAAGTCTTAAAGCGCACTCTTTTTTTAAAACAAAAATTATCACCTTTAAAGACATTTTTTTACAAATCGAACCAATATCTCGTCCAAAACAATCAAATAGTATTTTAATTTGCAAATATTCAGACATATTTTTAAGGTATGTACAATTTTAGTATTTTTAGTAGCGTAGTTATGGTTAAAAATATTTAAATATATTAAAAAAGGTCTAAATGCCTTTTCATTCCTTTTTACGCCTAAGTCCCGCCTAGGCTTCTAAGGCTTAAGGCTTAAGGCTTGGCCTCCATCCCTCGGTCACGCCCCTCGTTTTTTAAAACCTTATTAAACTCTAAATACATAGAAATACGAGGTGTTACAAAACTGAGGGGAGTTTTTATTTTGTTTTAAACTCTCGTATGTCACGGTATTTCTTTTGTCTCGTGTGTGTAGGTCATTCCGCTTTAATGATGATTTTATGGACCATACAAGATGAAGAATGTCAGTTGAAGACTTATACATTTATGTGTTTCTAGTTCTTGATTTGGGAGGTAATTAGTTATATTAGTCTTATGGGGCAATCTGGCTTCAATTTGTATTTTGTACTAGAATAGCCAAAGGCGGAGATTTATAAGAGCAAAGTTTATAATTGCTCATTTTATTTTTATTTGCCTTATCCCGTTACCTCCCACTATACCCTCATGACCGTTCTCAAGTCTTCGAAGAGAAGAATCGTTAGTGACATTTGCAAGATCAAAGATCGTTCATCACAACTTTCTTCGAGAAGATTTATGAAGCTGTTTGGTAAACATTAAAATGTTCAGGGGTCATTTTTAAAAAGAGTTTCTTTACAAAAAAAAAATTAAATATTTTTTTAAAGAATTTTTGTAAAACTCGCTATCTCGTTAGATCTAAATGACATGTCATTCGAACGAGTAAAAAAAGGTCGTTAGAAGTAGGTTTCCACATTCGAACAAGATCTAAAGCATTGCCTTTTTGGTTAGCTCTGGAATGTCGTCCGAAATATCGCTGGAAGTCATTCGAACGAGATAGCGTATATCGTTTGAAGAAGGTGGCATTTTCTTTAAATTAGTATGCGTGTTTATATTTTTTTTTAAACAAATCTGATGTAATATTTTATCCCTATCTCCTTATAACAACTTTTCCTATAAAAAGAGATATGGTTTTGCATTTATTTCAAAGGATTTTTAGAGTTCATTTTGTGATCAAACTCTACAATTTTTTCATCCAAACCCTTTGTATCTTTGAGGATAACTTTGCCAAACCAAGAACAACATAATCCAAAGTCACCAACCCTTATATAGAAATTATTTACTATCGATTTGTGGAGTTGAGACTCAAAGGCAAAAGAAGACGGGAACTTCGTATTCTAAAGTATAACTAGTGGATACCGAGGGAAGATTTGCTTCTTGTGGATGGTGCAGGACAGTATCACTTTCTGTTGAACATTCAAAGACTCTTGTGCATTATACTTAGTGGATCTCTAAGTAGTTTGAAAGTAATTACGTGCATGTCTTATCTTTAATAGTGTTGAATTAAAAAAAATCCCGAAATGGATTTTTTCCTCTATTTCTTCTTCTTTCTGTTTGTTTTGGTGATTTAGTTTGATTTTGGATTTACACCATCTTGCATATTCACTTTAAATTAAATCAAGATAAAAAGTGATAAAAAAATGAATCTTTATGTGTTACTTAACATACAAGTGAATAAATATAGCCCCTTACTTTCTCAGCTAGATTGAGGAAAGCCAATACTTACCAAATGGCCTCGAGAGTGGAATACTAAGACGGGTTGGAAGTAATGCTCATAAAAGCATACCTCTCCTTCGCGGGAAATGGGGGCCCGATCGATGTCATCGAGAACACAAATGGATAAGGTCCTGGGGAGAGCTAACCTCAACACACATTCATTAATTATCTCCTTAGGTAAATGGCTGATAGATTCATGGGGTCCCCAGGGATCGCCCCTAATAGGAATAACAATTGAAGGTCCCATTGAACTAATAATAGAGGGTCATCAGATTAGGGGATTATGAACCCTGGGGTGATGGTCAGGACTTGGGTAATGGGATGAATAGACCCTCAGCCTAGGTCCATTCGTTCGTTATCCTTAGCGCCAAAAGACTCTATAATTTCCACCATGTTGGCCAAGGACCTTCGGCGTTGAAGTCTAGCTTGATGTGCTTGATATAAAGACCGAAGGACTGAAGCCCCTCCAAGAACTGGAATAGTGGTGAGTGGGGGATACAAAGTTAAAAAGGTGGGGATTGCGTTTTGGGAATTGAGAAATGAAATTACTAATATTAATGAAGTGGAGAACAAAACCTAAACTAAGGTGAGCCAGAATGAGAGACATGAAAACATGTATTGAAATGAAGAAGAAGAAAAAAATAAAGAAAGGCAAGAACATGAACATACCAGGTAAATAAATGCAAAGAGAGAAGCTTTTCAAAGAAGAAAAATGACAAAAAAAATAGAAAAACTCAGAGCTCGTAGAGACCTTGGCTAATAGAAATGGCAGAAAATGAAAATGACAACGGAAGGACCCTTTTTATATCAAAGTGGAAAAGGCCATCTAAATTCAAGGACCCGAATTCGATTAATCCAATGATACAGGTGCAGGGTGGGGGATACATGCTCGGTAATACGCGTGAAATGGGAAGGCATATAAGAGAATATCGTAGAAGTGCGTGAAGATTCGAAAAGTAATGATTAAAATTCTGATGGGTGATGTCTTGCATGGGGAAAATCCCCTGATAGTTCAGCCATCGAAAAAAAACAATTAGGACGCCAGCTATCATAATTGTATTGGGATCACACTAATTAATGACCACTCAACGTGAAGGTCATTCGACCATTATTAAAGACTCTTCAGTCCAGCACATCGAATGCAGAAAGTCTAGACGGTTGCTGATGAGGAGGATTTCTGATTGATGATCGAACGAATTAGGTGATATCTGAACGGTGTTCAAATAATCATGCTCAAGCGGTGCCCGAACGGGAGGTAGTCATCAAGCACTGAAGGATTCCTTACCATGAAAAGGTTAATGAATATCTAGCCTCAGTCAGCTAACGACATTAAGAATTACAAAAGACCCAACAGGAGTACCTCAGCTAGCCAAAGGGGTCTCCGGCCCTGACTGGAGGACCCCCACGGCTTGGTGGCTATTTAAACAGTCAAAGACGTAATCAAAGGTCGTGTATCCAATGGCTATCACGAGCATTATTTTACGGGATGATATATCGAAGAATCCAAACACATTCCTCAGCTAAATTGAAATATATCAACGTGTATGCAAGAAAAAACGATGAACATTGTACTAAGGTTGTGTATATAAAGCCTAATAGAGAAGTAGAAAAGCTAGGCCATGAATTGTACTAAAAATGTTTTCATCAACTCCCTTAATATATAAGTGTCAGTCATTTCATCGTGGATGTAGGCCAAGCTCAGCTGAACCACATACATGCTTTGTCCCTCTTATTCCTCATCCTCTTCTCTGTTATCGTAATATATAAATTCATTGTGTTGTGTAAATTTTGTATCAACACTATAATAGCCTGTATTTTTCATGACTTTTAAATTTGGGGATTTATTAAATTCAATTTGAGATATTAATTTAATATTAATTCAAAAATTATTTTAAATATTTACTAACGTGATGAGAGTTAATAATTATTGGGATTTTGTTGAATATTACTTAATGGATAAAGTAATATGTATAATCGAATTTAGTAAAATTATCACGAGGATATAATTTGATAATTGTGGAAATTAAATCGGGACACGCCTGTGTCGTGTCGGGATTAAATTAGTAATATTAAAAGTGAATAAATTATAAGTCGCCCTTATTGTCATTTCGAGTGCGCCAATGGGTCCGGAAGGGTCGAGATAGTCAAAATAATGTACCTGAAGGTTTAGTTTGGGTTTCGGAGCATATTTAGGCCTAATTAACATCCCGGGAGGGCGTTTTGGACATTTCATATTTTTGGGCAATTAAACCCACGAATTTTCCAAGGTTATATCAGCTTCTAGGTGTTGTCATCTAGGGTTAACAAAAGCAAAACCAATGAACGGCCATCGGAGAAGAAGTGTGAAAGCTTTCCAAGGAGTTCAATGCTAAAAACTCCGCGATTTGCACCGCCACCACCGCCAAATCTTAGATCGCGCGACGGGGAACACAACCACACCACTTTCTTTCACAAATGAGAAACTAAATTTCCAGACAAGTATCTATCTTGCTTTACTTTTTAGTTAATGTCTCAATTATGTTAGTCTAGGATTGTTTAGAACTTGTTTCATGAAATAAAGTGTAATTTGGAGACTAGAATTCACATGTCGTAGAAGAGGTAATCATATTCTGGACATCTAATTCGTATGTAGAGGATACACCACGAAATTTCATGCATTTAGAAGTAGAAAATCTGGAAAAGAATCGGAAGAATTGAAATTTAAAGAAAAGATTAGGGTTCTTGAAGTCTATGTAGATTTTACCCCTTTAAATTGTTATACTTGATGAAAACTCACATATTTTACGTAGAAAATCATATATTTGGGTATATAGTGCTTGAAATATCATTTTTTGGGAGTTTGGGAATCATATATGGAGATTTGGTTGAGGTTGGAGATGGACTTTCGTAACAGGGTCAATGCACTTTTCGCCATAACTGCTTGATCGATCAATCGACCCAAGAACATCGATCAATCGACCCCCCTTCCATCGATCGATCGACCGCTCCTGGAAAACTGCATATTCCTCTTAATATGGTTTATTTCGATTAAAATGCGTAGTAACCCTTGAGTATTATTGTTAGAACATTTTGGGATATAAATAGGACCAGTAAGGTTTTAGTAAACCCCAATAAGTGAGAATTTAATGTAAGATGAAATTAAGGGTTAACGGGGAGTGATTTACACATATGTAATTATGCGAACGTTTAAATAAAAGATTGAGACTCGTTAGGAAGTTATACTAGAAAGTAAGGGAGGGTACCTACTGAAATTATACTTAGGGAGATAGAATACTTCGAGAGATATGAAGTAAGTATGGAATAACCTATAGATGAAAATAAAAGAGACGAGTCCGTTATATGGAATAAATGAGCAGAATGTATTAAGTACGGATAATTATAATTATGGGACATGGGTGCACCAAATTGAGAAATGTGAATAGTGATATATATATATATATATATATGACTGTGTGATTGTGCATATATGATATATATTTGTAAAAATCGTACTCGAGCTACTTGCTATCACGGGGGGTTTTCGCGCCGGGACAGTCTTATCTTGATTGGGCCTTTTACGAGGGATAACGGCTTGTACCCAAAAACATAAGATTCATTGGTACAAGCTATCTGATCGATAGTCAAACAGTCCTAAGAGACGTGAGGGTATGTGCTGACCTCTTAGTGCCTTGGAACTATGTTTCTCCTCCATTTGTTTATATTTTGTGTCAATGTAGTTCGGGAGTGATTCCGAACTAGTATTTCCCTTAGTACGAGTGATACGGGGACTTGATATCATAGTATGCCAGGACCATAAATCTTATTTGGGGTGCCGATAGTATATATATTTTATATGAGTGGCTAATATAGATATGTATACTTAAGTATGGGAACGTCCTACTATGCATAAAGGTAGTTAAGTAATGAATAAATACTCAGAGTTTATTATTAAGTGTTTGAAAATTTTGTGACAACACTGGGATATTTTAAAATAAAACGAGATAGATGTGAGAACTTTATTTTCAAAAATTAATTATCCTAGCCATAGTAATTGTCGACATAAAACCTTGTGGAAAAGTTAGGTTAAAATAAACTTTTGGGTTAATAGTGCGGTAGGGGTGCGCACACTAGATGAGAGGTGAGAATTTTTCAAGAGAGTGTCGCATACTAACATGGTTATTACATTAGCCGATAAGAATTTTAAATACTTGCTAAACTAAATTTAAACTGTTTTACAATCGGGCTCTAACCCGTTTCTTGTTATCTCTTTTCTCTTGTATATATATGTATATATTACAGGTGCCCAGTCATAGGGGCGTCATGCTTAGGTTCTTTGGACAGAACGTACTGCAGATTATGTGGGAGTTGCAGGCCATTTGCTTAGACGGCCTCGTTGTTGACTCCACTCTTATTTCAGTGCTAATTAGTTGGGCATGTGTCGCCTGTTTCCTTATTCCGTTGGAGTTGTCAGAGATAATGTTCATTTATCTTTAGTATTTTTACTCTTTGGGATTTGATTACTGTCAGGTTGGTTTATCCTTTGTAGTTTTAAAGTTGGTATTGGTTTATCTGGATGGTTAAATTCATTGGGTGTTTATTTCCAGTCTTAATAATTGTGTGATTACTAAACTGTTACTTATTAAATCTTTTCATAATTGGATTTAATAAAATGGAAATGATGTTTTAAATGGTTTTGACACTTAGCTTAATTATTTAGGGTGTTTAAATTGGAAAGTTTATTTTACAACAATGATGCTAAGAATGAACCAACCATTCACCTTGATTATAATTTAATAAAGGACTGATCACTCGGTATTTAATTAGGCAGGGTGTTACAGGTGGTATTAGAGCATCAGGTTCTAGTGTCCTTTAGGATCTGTACGGCTTATTTCGCTTCTAGCTTAGCGTTCTTGATATAGAGCCATATTTTTAGGATTGTTGTACTCTTTTATTTACACTTATGTATTCAGTTATTCGAGATTTGATATTAACTGTAGACTAATAAACTTCCTTCTCGTTTCATATGCCTCCGAGACATGCACCTCGAGATAGAAATGCCCAGGCCGAGCAGCCAGCAGCCAGCAGCTCCGGCTCAGGGGATGATGAATGCAGCCGAGGTAGGCGCTATTGTTGCTCAGGCGGTGAATGTTGTATTGGCGGTAGTGAAGTAGGCTACACCCCAGATTCAGGCAGTGGCGCCAGTACCAGCACAACTTCCATCTGCATGGGAGCAGGTTAGGGATGCCTTTCAGAAGGCGCATCCCTTGGAGTTCTCAAGTAGTTCGGATATCATAGTCGCCAGCCAATGGAAGAAAGCTATCCGGAGGCATCTGCGCATGTATGAGTGCACGGACGTACATAGACAGTTGTTGGCTTCCTTTAAGCTAGTAGGGGCCGCTTTGTAATGGTGGGAGTCCACCATCACCTTGTAAGAAAGAGGCATCATCACAATTCAGTCGTTCTGGGCGCGGTTTGATCGCAAATACTTCCCATCCGCCATGCAGACTGAGATGAGGCAGAATTTACTGAATCTAAAACAGGGGAATATGACTGTTGTTGAGTACGAGGAGGAGTTTACTAGACTTCTCACTATAGTGCCAGATGAGGCACCCACAGAGGGGAAGAAGATACTGCTATTTGTGGATGGATTGGCCTGGAGGATCCGCCAGCACCTCATAGGTAATCTATCACTGAGTACCTATACAGATGTACTCAACGCTGTGTTGTTACACTTTCAGGATCACCGCTTCCATCTGCAGGGAAGCAAACGAGCAGGAAAGTCCAACCAACAGGGCAGGACAGGGGACAATAGTATTGGTGGGGCACCAGCAGCCCAGGGGTAGACTCATCACAGTGATCAGAGTTCCCTTCAGGGGGACCCTGCCAAGCGGTTCTGATCAGGTGATTCTAGACAGGGATTTGGGGGATTTAGGTAGGGCCAGTAGGGCCAGTCTAATCAGCAGGTCCAACACTGTCAGTAGCAGGGATAGTAGCAGGGCTAACAGCATTTCCAGCACGGACAGCAGGGCCAGTGGCCGGGTGGTAACGGCCAACAGGGTCGTGGTCAGCAGGGACAGAGAGGAGGTAACTTCAGGGGCCGATGTTTCGGATGTGGCAATAATGTCCATAGGCCCCAGGATTGTCCAGAGGGATATAGGGCCCCACAGCAGCAGGGTGCCCGTAATGAGACACAGAGGCCACTTTTTCCAGTCGCCTCCCAGCGCCAGCTCAGGTACCAGCTCTACCAGCCATCCCAGCAGCTCTAGTACAGCATGGGCAATTGTAGTACGGACGTGTCTATAACGTCCACTAGGCGGTAGCTCCTCAGGTACCACCCGCGATTAAGGGTACATTTCCTATCCATGGTACTATGGGTCGAGTTTTATTTGATACTGGGGTGACAAACTGTTTTATAGCTACTCATTTTGCAAAGGCTTTAGGATTATTAGCTACAGTAGAGAGCACTGTGACATGCGTAGGCTCACCACTGGGGAATGGGTCGTTGATTTCGTTATATGTCGGGGTGTGGGAGTAGATATTAGTAGCTTGATTTTACTAACAAACATATTAGTCTTAGAGATGCATGAGCACGATGTTATTATTAGCATGGATTGGCTCGCCGCATACAGAGCCATGATAGATTATTTCAGTGGGATTATTATCTTTGCCATTCCAGGGCAGGAGATGTTTTTGGTGGCGATGTCTCGCCCAGAGGGAGACTCTTCCGCTCATTTGTATTATATAGAAGAGGATGCCTCTAAGGAGGTCATGATTCCTTTAGATTTGATCCCAGTCGTTCGTGAGTATTCCAATGTATTTAAGGAGATACCAGGCCTACCTCCTAGTCGAGAGATAGATTTTGTCATAGACTTGATGTCGGATACTCGACCGATAGCACGTGCTCCGTACCGTATGGATCCAACGAAAATGAGGGAGTTATGGAATCAGATAGAGCAACTGTTAGGTCAGGGCTTCATTAGTAGGATCACCTCACCTTGGGGCACTCCCGTTTTGTTTGTGAAGAAGATAGATGGTTCTGTGAGGTTATGCGTGGATTATCGAGAGCTGAACAAGGTCACTATACGGAATAAATATCCGTTGCCTCGAATCGATGACATGTTCGACCAGTTGAGAGGAGCAACGTTCTTTTCGAAGATAAATTTGAGATCAGGATACCATCAGCTACGGATTAGGGAGCAGGATGTGTCGAATACTGCTTTCTTGATGAGATGTGGGTCCTATGTGTTCCGAGTCATGCTGTTTGGGCTGACAAATGCCCCAGCCGTATTTATGGACTTGATAAACTTAGTGTTCAGAGAGTTCTTGGATCAGTTTGTCATCATCTTCATAGATGACATCCTGATATATTCACACACTAAGGAGGAGCATGCTAAGCACTTGAGGCAGGTTTTTCAGACTCTACGAGAGCATCAGCTGTATGCTAAATACGAGAAGTGTATATTCTAGTTACGGTAGGTGCAGTTTTTGGGGCATATTGTGTCAGAATTGGGGATATCGATTGACCCAAGCAAAGTGTCGGCAGTGAGGGAGTGGGGACAGTCCACGACACCGATGGAAGTTCATAGTTTCTTGGGGCTAGCCGAGTACTACAAGAGACTCATCCGAGGTTTCTCAAAGATAGCGGGTCCATTGACAAATCTGACTCTCAAGGGGGTACCGTATGTTTGGGACGATGCTTGTCAATTGGCTTTCAATGAGCTGAAAGATAAGCTGACTTCGGCACCAGTTCTTGCTTTACCCAAGCCGGGAGTGGAGTATTTGGTTTACACCGACGCCTCTTTATGGGGACTCAGGGGAGTACTTCAGTAGGAGGAGAAGGCTATAGCCTTTGCCTCCCGCAAGCTTAAGCCACATGAAAGAAATTACCCCACTCATGACCTAGATCTAGCAGCGATCATTTTTGTATTGAGGATATAGAGACATTATCTATTGGGGAGAAGTTTTGCTTGTTCACAGATCACAAGTCACTGTAGTATCTGTTCACTCAGCGAGAGGTGAATATGTGTTAGCGCAGATGGTTAGAGTTTGTGAAAGACTACCAGTTCGAAATTCAGTACCATTCGGAAAAGGCTAACGAGGTTGTTGATGCGTTAAGTCGTAGATCGGTAGGCGACATAGCGAACGTCTAGAAAGCAAAGTGGAAAGAGTTGGGTCACCAGGATGCGGTATCCCATTCCTTTATATCTGTCGTGACAGTCACACCCGAGATTGTTACGAGGGTGATACATGCACAGTCAGCGGACTCATTTTATCAGGAGCATATTGTACGACTCTTAGCTGAGGGAGCTGAGTCCAATTCTATAAGTTCCGATGGAGGTTTAATGGGAGATTGGTGGTTCCAGAAGGAGAAGACTTACGTCATGCAGTGATGACACAGTCTCACGGGTCCAGATTTTTGTTACATCCCAGAGAAGATAAGATGTACTAGGATATGAAGTGATAGTACTGTTAGAGTGGAATGAAGAAGGACATTGCTGAGTTTGTGTCCAAGTGTTATACTTACCAGATGGTAAAGGTAGACCACCAGAGACCGTCGGGGTTGCTTCAACTAGGGCTGTGTTTTTTTTCCGAACTTTTCGATTTTTCCGATTTCCGATCCGATTTTTTCCGAATTTGGAATGAAATTTTAGTTTGCCAATTTTCGATTTTCCCGAAAAAAATCGGATCGAAAATCGAAAATAATTCTGAATTTTCGATTTTCCGATTTTTCCGATCCGATTTTTCCGAAACTATGCCGATCCGATTTTTCCGATTTTTTTTCCGAATTATTTCCAATTTTTTCGGAATTATTTTCCGATTTCCGATTTTTCCGATTTCTTTTCCGATTTTTTGAAAGTTTCCCATATCCCACATCGGTTGGGAGAGGGAGAGGGCTCCAAAATATGATCTATAAAAGGAGAGTATCCTCCTAACTTCTACACAAATGAAAAATGAGCCAAATCCTCATGTGTTTACATGTTGGGTTAAGCTATTTTCATTGTTTCTTTAAAATGAGAATTTCGAGTAATCGAAAATCCATAATTTATTTTTTTGAAATTTTGGAATTTTCGAAATTTCTGGATTTTTAATATATTTTGTGAATTTTCGATTTTTTTCGATTTTTGCCGATTTTTCCGAATTCGGAAATTTTTTTAATTTTCCGAAAAAATCGGATCGAAAATCGGAATAGTTATTTTATTTCCGAAAAAATCGGAATTTTTTCCGAATAGGCATTTTCCGATCCGATCCGGCCGAAACACAGCCCTAGCTTCAACCTTCGGAGATAGCTACATGGAAGTGGGAGAGTATTTCCATGGACTTCATTACTGGGCAACCGACATCACAGCGAGGTCACGACTCCATCTGGGTAATTGTGGACCGTTTAACCAAGGTGGCTCATTTACTTCCAGTACGGTTAGACTATATCATGGGCCAGTATGCTCAGTTGTTCATTGTCGAGATTGTTAGGCTACATGGGGTGCCCCTGGATATTGTGTCGGATAGAGACAAGATTTTCGTGTCGTGTTTCTGGGAGATCTTTCAGGAGGCCATGGGTACAGAGTTGAGATTGAGTTCATCTTATCACCCACAGACGGATGGACAAACAGAGCATACCAATCAGATGTTAGAATATATAATACGCATGTGTGTCCTTGATTTTGGAGGAGGATGGGAGCCGCATCTTCCACTGGTGGAATTTGCTTACAATAACTCCTATCAGTTCACGATCGGCATGGCTCCAACTTGTATGGCAGGCCTTATCGTTCTCCAACTTGTTAGCTAGAGGTGGGGGACAACAAGTTTCTCGGACTAGAGGTAATTCAGGAAACCTCATCTAGGATTGAGCTTATCAGGACTCTCATTCGGGTAGCCCAAGACAAGCAGAAAAGCTACGCCGATGCAAACAGGTATTTTCGAGAATTTAATGTGGGGGACCAAGTATTACTGCGCGTGTCTCCTATGAGAGGATTGATGAGGTTTGGGAAGAAAGGGAAGTTGGCCCCAAGGTACGTGGGACCATTTCTCATTATCAAGAGAATTGGGTCGATAGCATACAAATTGGGGCTATCAGAACACTTGCACCACATTCACGATGTATTCCACATTTCATCGTTGAGATGATACCTTCGGGATGATATGGCCCACACCCACATCGCGATAGAGGAGCCACTACACCAAAATGGGCAAATTGTCACCTTTCAGCCGCCCAGCCTTGTCAAGGTCATTGACCGTGACAAAAAACACACGTTTTATGTCACGGTCATTGACCTTGACACGACCGTGACAAGACCGTGATAAATTTACTTGTCACGGACTTGTCACGGTCAATGACCGTGACAATAATTTAAATACTTGTCACGGTCAAAGACCTTGACACGACCGTGACAATATTTGCAGCTAAAACCCTACCCCCTTCTTTTTTCCCTACTGCCGTTCCCTCCCTCTCTCTCTCTCGACGCTGCTCTCTCTCTCTCTCTCTCTACTGTCAGGTCGATTTTCTCTCTCTCTCTCTTCCATTTATATATATGTTTGTGTGTATATTTATGTGTGTATGTGTATATATATATGTGTGTATGTGTGTGCGTGTGTGGGGGGTGGGGCAGGGTGGGGGCAGGGCGGGGTGGGGCAGGGTGGGGGTAGGGCGGGGTGTGTGCGTGTGTATATGTATGTGTATGTATGTGTATATGTGTGTGTATATGTGTGTGTGGTGGTGTGTGGTGGGGGAGGCGGTGGTGGAGGGGGGCAGGGGGTGGGGTGGGGTGTGTGTGTGTGTGTGTGTGTGTGGTGTGTGGTGGGGGAGGGGGTGGTGGAGGGGGGCAGGGGGTGGGGTGTGTGTGTGGTGTGTGGTGGGGGAGGGGGTGGTGGAGGGGGGCAGGGGGTGGGGTGGGGTGGTGTGTGTGTGTGTGTGTGGTGGTGTGTGGTGGGGGAGGGGGTGGGGTGGGGTGTGTGTGTGTGTGTGCGTAGGTGCGTAGGTGTGCGTGTGTGTGTGGCGGGGGGAGGGGGGCAGGGGGTGGGGGTGGGGCACTCATTTAATAACTTTTAAAATATTTGGAAAAAACATAATATTACAAAATTGAAACGAAATGGTATTGACGGAACTTACACATACGTTATGTACTGTGCTCTTACGTTGAAAATTATTAGATAGAAAAAGAAAAATATAAATTGAGATAACCTTAGAATCTAATTAAGCTAAAAATATAATGGCATCAACTAACATATATACACAACACTAAAAGTAGACATCAATTTTATAAATAATTGATAATAGTTGGATAATAATTGGATAATAAACATCGGGAGCGGGTGGGGGTGGGGGTGGGTGGGGTTTTGAATATTATTTACATTTATTTTTTTGGATATTATATACATTCAAAATAAATAATTGATAATAGTTGGATAATAATTGGATAATAATTGATATTTTCATTCAAAATAAATATTTCATTCAAAAATATTGGATAATAATTGATATTTTCATTTAAATTGATAATAATTTTATTCATGAAATTAATTCAATTAGGTAAAACCCTAGATAATTTTTTAACAGAATTTGATAATATTATATAAAGTTTAGTAAATTCACAAAATGTTGCCAATTGTATGTTTTTAGGAATATCATTAGTTAGAATCCATATACATGCATGTTGTTAGAAAGTCTTAAATTTAATTCTCACTTTAATTTGTAGAATCTCTGTACTTGGTTGGATTTATCCCTTTATGATAATGAAATTTATGCTCCAATTATAATTATCTCATGTCATAATTTTATTGATAAACAATATATGTAGTTGTCACGGTGGTGGTGGGGGGAGGGGGTGGTGGTGGTGATGTGTGTGTGTGTGTGTGTGTGTGTGTGTGTGTGTGTGCGTAGGTGTGTAGGTGTGCGTGTGTGTGTGGCGGGGGGAGGGGGCAGGGGGTGGGGGTGGGGCACCCATTTAATAACTTTTAAAATATTTGAAAAAAATATAATATTACAAAATTGAAACGAAATGGTATTGACGGAACTTACACATACGTTATAATATAGACGGAACATTTTTTTATCTGTACTATTAATTCAATTAATTCAATTAGGTAAAACGAAATGTGTACTATTAACATTTTTTTTTTATCTGTACTAATAACATTTTTTTTACAACAAAAATGTCTCCTTCAGATATTAAGGCGAAGATGATGATGCTGTTTATGATGATGTCGTCTGGGTTCGGTGGGATTACCGTCGAGAACAAGTCGGAGCTATTAACGAGATCCCTCGAGCTGCTAAAGACGGTCATCGCCCCGGGGTTAATGAGTTGGAAGGAGGTGCCATATGAGCTCAAGTTAGCCGTTTGGGCGGCACTACAGGTACTATTTATAGGAATATTTCAATTTCAATTTCAATTTCAATTTCATATTTATTCGCAACTAACATTGTATTTATTGGACAGGAACAATTCAACTTGGATCCAAAGCTACGCGATTCCGTCTTGGAGCAGTTGAGGGAGCAACACAAGACGTGGAAGAAAAATATGCGGACACGGTACTTTGGAAAAATACGAGAGTCCATTTTACAATGGCGCGAATCCGTCCCGCCCAAGGAGCCGATCTCATTGGCACAATGGCAAAAGTTTTCATTGGCAATGAGATCGAGGATCGACAATTGGCATCTCGCCAATTGGGGAGGGAAAATCGAGTTAAAAAGACGGACGTGCACTACTCCGGCCGGACCTCTTACGCTGAGGTGGAGCATAGGATGCAGATAAGATTTAATTTATCTATAACTACAGAAATATATTATTGGATATTATTTTACTTTGCGGGGCCGATACTAATTTTACTTTACTTTATTTTATTTCAGGGGGTAGGGAGTGGGCCAGGGGGTAAGCCACATAGGCTCGATACTTATGTGGCTCTTCGGACGAAGAAGGGGAAGGACAAGGAGGTGTCCCAGAGCGTCGCCGCCACGATTGTAAGTAATCCGACAGTTTAATTATTGTTAATTACGTTATAATTTTTTAGTTTACTTATTTTACTAATCATGTGCTTTTTGTCGTTTCAGGCAAAGCTTAAGGAAGTGCATGAGTCGCAGTCTGATGCCGACAAGGCATCTTTGTCCACAGACGCACTCAGCCAAGTGCTTGGCTCTGATCGCAAGGGGAGGACAAGGGGAGTGAGCTCGCGGGCGTGCACACTAGATGAGAGGTGAGAATTTCTCAACAGAGTGTCGCATACTAACTTGGTTGTTACATTAGCCAGTAAGCATTTTAAATACTTGCTAAACTAAATTTAAACTGTTTTACAATCGGGCTCTGACCCGTTTTCTGTTATCTCTTTTCTCTTGTATATATATGTATATATTATAAGTGCCCAGCCACATTTGATTACTGTCAGGTTGGATTATCCTTTGTAGTTTTAAAGTTGGTATTGGTTTATCTGGATGGTTAAATTCATTGGGTGTTTATTTTCAGTCTTAATAATTGTGTGATTCTTAAACTATTATTTATTAAAGGTTTTCATAATTGGATTTAATAAAATGGAAATAGTGTTTTAAATAGTTTTGACGCTTAGCTTAATTATTTAGGGTGTTTAAATTAAAAAGTTTATTTTGCGACAGTGATGCTAAGAATGAACCAACCGTTCACCTTGATTATAATTTAATAAAGGACTGATCCCCCGGTATTTAATTAGGCGGAGTGTTACAAACACCCCCTAAAATCAATGAGGTATTTTGGCTTCAGACATTTATTGCCTACGATAAAGGATGTAAATTGATGGTTGATTGGTCAAATCGTTGTCTTTTTTATAATAAGCCCAGATTTCCCTTATTGTACATTTTTTAGTGACTTAAGAAACTTTATTAAATTAATATTAAATTAAATAAGAAGCTTTACTAAACTTGGTTTTTTCATTATAAAAACAATTTTTTTCTTTAAATCAAACTATTTGAAAATTGAAAGATTTTTTCATAAACAATAGCTTTTCAAACTAGCTTATTAAGCACTAAAATATTTGGAAAATTATTTTATCTCTTTTTTAGTTTAAAGTTGTTATTTTATCAAAGAGGTCGTGCCTTGGTGCGGTGGCAAATGCCCTTGCCAAAGCTACGGTTGGTCTCGGGTACGACATTTTTTAGTTTTTTTTTATTAATAAACATAGTAAACAAAATGTTTTCATTTCAATTTTTATTCTAGTTTTTTTAAGTGGAATTTGTTTTTTAAAAGAGTTTTTATTCTCAAATTTTTGTTTCATAATTTTTTTATAAAATTTTTAATTCATTTTTTTCTTTACTTTTCAGTTTCTCAATTAAAAAGCAACTAAAAAATAGAATGACAAACTAACCATGTTTTTATTTATAATTCAGTTATTTCTTCATTTGTCGCCTCTATTAAAAGGGGGGAAATTAAAAAAAAATCATAAAATAGTTTTTTCTTCATCTTTTCAATTCCGTACATTTTTTCTTTTTATTTCAAATAGTTTTTTCTTTAGGAAAAAGAATCTTTTTCTTTTTTTTGCTTCTTTGTTTTTTTTTTAATTTTAAAAACGATAGAACTTTTTCTTTAAAGAAAGAGTTTTATTGAAACAACTTTTTTTATAGAATATAACAATTTTTTGCACAACCGTTTAAAAAAAGGTTCTTTACTTGATAAAACAGTATTTTCACCATAAAATAAGCAAAAAATCTTTTTTTTGTGAAAAAATAAAATAATATGATCTTTTGTTCATAGTTTTTCAAAACTATTGAAATTGTTATAAATGTGATCACATGACGACCGTCAGTTGTTATAACTAGAGTTACACACCAGGAGTATAGAGAGGTTGCTCAAAATTAAACAGTGAACAAAATATAATTAATGAAATTAGATAGTGATAAAATCAAAAGACTCCTAACTTGAGTGTTACTGATTTGTACATACATACGCATGACTCATGAGCCACGCGCAGAGTATATGCGCAGAGTATATGCCTATGCCATGCTTGGCTTGTGGCACACTTGAGAGCCGCAAGTTAAGAATAATCTAAAAGAGGTCATAAAAGGAACAGATCACCAACTTTTACATCATTCAAAAGAGTTAACATTTGAGTTAGGATTATGTCTGAACATAAATACAAAGAAACCAGACTCTATCATTAATATTATACAGAACAGCTGAAATTTAACTTTTAAATATCACATAAAAAATTAAATAAAATTTTATTACAAAACATTAAAAGTAAATTCTTTTCAAAAAATAATTATTTTATTAAAATACCCTTTGTTAGAATTATTTTTAAACATAATTATTTACAATGTGCTCCATAGTTATATTAATATCAAGAGTCATTTTGACTCCAAATACCAAATGTGAAAAGGACTTTTAGATATCTATTTTGATGGACAATCGAGATTAAGTGATTATTGAACATTTAAATTTTGTAACTATATATAAATAAATGATTGATTTTCATCATTCACACGCACTAAAAGACAACATGATGAAATTATGGAATAAGGAACTAGAAATTCAAGCACCTGTTTGATAGAAAAGTGTCAAAAGAGGTCCCATGGAAAAAATTATCATGGCAAATTTTGGCCTCAAAAATGTAATTTTGTAGCGTTTGATAGTTTTTTTTGCATTCTGACAAATCCTGTATTTTCCATGTTTTTATGTTTGATAAGCACAATTTGCCTACTCGAATACACATATACTCCTACTTATGTTGTTTGATAGACAATTTGTCATGAAAATCCTATGTCAACCAAAAATTAATAAAACTTTTTATTCCCAATTTAGTTAACATCGTTTATTTTCTCACCAAAACATAAAATTTGATAATGAAAACTGATGAGTGTATTATTTTGTATCATTTATACCCAAATCTAGGACTTGTTAGTCTCGTTATATCATTAATAAAGAGCTTTTAGACTTATTTTTGCTATTTTATAGAAAAATACAAATTTAAGAATAAATGGGGTTAATAATGCAATTTTGGGAACTTCAAGCTCACATCTTATATTGCTAATTTCTTGTGCAAGTTTGTTTTTGAGTATTGACAGGTTTAAAAAGAAAGCGGTGAAGTCCGAACGCAAATTGAGCATGAAAAGGTCACTTACGCACCTTCAGGGGCAAAATTGTAAATTCAAATGGCTGATTTCGGACTCGGACCCACCATAGAAATTGAAGGCCTTGAATCAAGGGACGCCTGGGCTCAAACGGCGTATCAATCGAAGTTGAAACGAAGAAGTTATGGCCGTGTAAAGTTTGAATTCAAAAGTAAGTCAAAGTCCCCGGCAACGGCTCCAAAAACTTGTTGTCAAATTTTAAAAGTTAAAATTACCGCAAGTACACGGGCTATTGAAATATAGCGTGTGTAAGTACGGATCGAACCCACAGAGATTTCGTCAACTTTTATAAAATATCGATTGTCCAACTAGACATATGAGTGTGTCAATGTGATGGAGTGATGGAACAAAATAAATAAATAAATGCGTGACACAAATTATGTAACAAGTATGTAACAATAAAAATAAAGACGGAATAAACGAACAAGTACAAGAGATAATATTAAATGTGGAAGAATCTAGGACGTCGGTTCCGTTTGTCAATTTTAATTAAATTAACGCATCAATTTAATTTCCTACTTCCGAATTTATAACACAAAATATACCGACTCTCGTCGCGTACATTTCGAAGAATAAAACAATACATGTGCTCAAAATATTTTATTGTCTCTTAAATTAGACACCATAAATCCCTATTCCCTCGAAAATATCATGTTTAAAATTTTTAACGTGTATTTAAGCATGAGGTATCAAAACATCTAAGTGCAAGCATAACCCATCAAAAATGACAACTTTAAATTTTTTAAAGCATGAATTTATAATTAATTCGTTGAGGTTTAAAAATACACTCTCGTGTAATTTTAAGAGAATAACGATTTTTTTTATTTCACATTAGAACACGTCGGAATTTTTTTTTTATTTCACATGAGGGTAATGCTCACCCAGAAGAACAAGGTTTTGGACTAGATGCAAAAGTGGCCACCTTGGCCCGACGTTTAGAAACCTTGGAAATGAGTAAAGAGGGTAACCGAGCCACACATGCCGCCGTGCAACATGTAGGGTCACCTATGTGTTTGATTTGCGATAGTTTCGACCACCTCGTCGAAAGTTGCCCCGCCCTTCCGGCCCATAAAGCTCTCACAGAGCAAGCAAACGCCCTCTATCAAAACAAGCCCAAGTACGAACCATTTTCCAACTCGTATAACCCAGGTTGGAAGGATCATCCTAACTTTTCATGGTCTAAAGGCCAATACCAAGGTAGTGGAGGTCAATCTTTAAGTAACCGACCCCCGGGTTTCCAAAAGAGCACCTTCGCACCGTCGTTCCCTTCACCCCAAAAGATTCAATCTTTAGAAGAAACGATGAATTTACTTGCCCAAGATACCCTGCAATTTCAACAGACCACGCAAAGTGTCCTTCAATCCACACAACAAAACTTGCATGCCAACACCCAATCGATTGCCAAATTAGAGGTACAAGTGAGTCAAGTAGCCAATGCTTTGAGCGAGAGAAATAAAGGAATGTTCCCAAGCCAACCTGAGCCTAATCCTAAGGGTAACATATGTTGTCCAAAATAACACTAGCACGTCCACTACCCAAGAGCATGCTAAGGCTATAATCACGCTTAGGTCAGGTAAAGACGTTGAGAATAATGTCTCACGACCCACTATGAGTGAATCCGAGAAAGGTAAGGAAAAGAAGGACCCACCTTTGGATCCACCTTCTTCCTCGCCCTCATCTTCTGAACCATCTATTGAGACCTACGTCCCGAAAGCTCCATTTCCACAACGTTTAGTGCCACAAAAGAAAAAGGCGCAAGTGGATAAAATGTTGGAAGTATTTAAGCACGTACAAATTAATATCACGTTGCTTAATGCCATACAATAAGTTCCATCCTAAGCTAAATTTTTGAAGGACCTTTGTACCTTCAAGAGAAGCACCAACGTACCCAAGAAAGCTTTTCTCGCCGAGCAAGCAAGCTCGATCATTTCTTATCGTACTACCATCAAGTATAAGGATCCCGGTACTCCGACGATCTCTATCAAGATAGGGGAGCACCTCATTGAGAAAGCCCTTCTAGATTTAGGAGCAAGCATGAACCTTCTGCCGTACACTGTGTACGAGAAACTAGGTTTGGGGGAGTTGAAACCGACTAGGATTACCTTGTCCTTAGCCGACCATTCTGTGAAAATTCCGAGAGGCATTGTTGAGGACGTCCTAATTAAAGTGGTTGATTTTATATTTCCTGTCGACTTTGTTGTCTTGGACACCCAACAAGTGCAAAATCCTATTACACAAATCCCTGTTATTTTGGGTCGTCCTTTCCTCGCCACATCTGATGCCGTCATTCGGTGTCGTAGCGGCCAATTGAACCTATCCTTTGGGAACATGACTATGGACCTTAATGTGTTCAATTTGGCCAAACAACCACCCGATGACGACGAACCCGTGGATGTCGACATGATTGATAGTATCATCCGGAGACTTTCGAGCAAACTTATAATGACGATCCTTTAGCATCTTGGCTTGCCTTTTTTGGATCCGAATTTGATGTCGAGCAGTCCATCGAAGAAGTCAATGCCCTCCTCGACTCCGCCCCTATCATGGAAGTGGGAAATTGGAAGTCTAAACCTGAGCCCCTCTCACTTTCCATGTCACCTATTCCACCCTCGATTGAAAAAGCCCCCGCGCTTGAATTGAAGCCGTTACCATAATCACTCGAGTATAGGTTCTTAGGACCTTCTGATACCTTGCCTGTTATCATAGCGTCTGACCTAGATAAAGAACACGAAGGTAAGTTGTTGCGTGTTCTCAGTGAACACAAAGAAGCCCTCGGTTGGACCATAGCCGACATCAAAGGGATAAGTCCGTAAGTGTGCATGCACAGAATATACTTAGAAGAAAATGGTAAAAATTCTCGTGAAGCACAACGTCGACTTAACCCCATACTTAAAGAAGTCGTCCGAGCCGAGGTGCTCAAGTTGTTAGATGCGGGTATTATTTACCCCATCTCTGATAGCCAATGGGTCTGCCCCATTCAGGTTGTTCCAAAGAAATCGGGTGTTACAGTGGTGAGAAATGATAATAATGAGTTAGTCCCCACTAGGATGCAAATCGGTTGGCGTGCCTGTATAGACTATAGGAAGTTGAACACTGTCTCACGGAAGGATCACTTCCCCCTTCCGTTCATAGACCAAATGCTTGAGAGATTAGCCGGTCACCCCTATTACTGTTTTCTAGACGGTTATTCCGATTATAATCAAATTCCAATTATTCCCGAGGATCAAGAGAAAACCACATTCACTTGTCCATTTGGTACTTTTGCTTATCGACGCATGCCCTTCGGGCTATGTAACGCACCAACTACCTTTCAACGGTGCATGATGAGTATCTTTTCGGACATGGTCGAAAGGTTTCTTGAGGTTTTTATGGATGATTTCTCTGTGTTTGGGTCTAATTTTGATGAGTGCCTTCACCACCTTACCCTCGTTCTGAAGAGGTGTAAGGAAAAGAACCTTGTACTTAATTGGGAGAAGTGTCACTTCATGGTTAAACAAGGCATAGTATTAGGTCATATCATCTCTGAAAAGGGTATCGAGGTTGATAAGGCTAAAATTGATCTAATTTCTAATCTCCCACCCCCAAAAACTGTGCGTGAAATTTGATCATTCTTAGGGCACGCCGATTTTTATCGGAGATTCATTAAGAATTTTAGTAAAATCTCTCGGCCTTTATGCACTCTTCTAGCCAAAGACACACCCTTTGAGTTCACCGATGATTGCCTTCAAGCCTTTGAGAGGCTAAAGAAGGAATTGACCTCAGTACCTATTATGCGACCTCCCGATTGGGGTCAACCTTTCGAAATCATGTGTGACGCTTCCGACTATTCACTAGGTGCGGTTCTGGGTCAGCGAGATGAGAAACTTCCTCATGTTATATACTATGCCAGCATGACTCTTAACGATGCTCAATTGAATTATTCCACTACTGAGAAAGAGTTCTTGGTTATCGTATTCGCGCTAGAAAAGTATAGGTCTTACTTGATAGGATCCAAAGTCATCATTTTCACCGATCACGCGGCCTTGCGACACCTTTTATCTAAAAAGGATGCTAAGGCCCGGCTCATTAGGTGGATCATATTACTTCAAGAGTTTGACCTTGAAATTCGAGATAAAAAGGGTTGTGAGAATGTAGTGGCAGATCACCTATCTAGGTTGACCGTTGAATCTTCCAATGACTTGTTTCCACTTAATGAGTCTTTCCCTGATGAGCAACTGTTCCTTATCAACCAACTTCCGTGGTTCGCCGATATTGTGAACTATCTTGTGACAGGTGAAATGCCACTGCATTGGTCTAAGCAAGATCGTTCCAAATTTTTAAAGGAAGCCAAGCATTTCTTTTGGGATGACCCATATCTTTTCAAGTATTGTCCCGATCAAATCATTCGAAAGTGTGTCCCCGATCACGAGATTCAGAGCGTAATCTCTTTTTGCCATGACCAAGCTTGTGGAGGTCATTACAGTACTAAGAAAGCCGCTGCGAAAATTTTACAGTGTGGATTCTATTGGCCCACCATTTTTTGTGACTCCAATGACTATAGTAGAAGTTGTGACCGATGCCAACGGTTAGGAAAGATCACTCGTAGGAATATGATGCTCTTAAGTCCCATATTGATTATTGAGGTTTTTGACTGTTGGGGCATTGATTTCATGGGTCCATTCCCGAAATCCTACGGTAATCTTTACATCCTTTTGGCAGTTGATTATGTGTCTAAGTGGGTCGAAGCTATACCGAGTCGGACAAATGATCACCATGTGGTAATCAAATTTATTCGAGAAAATATTTTTTCCCGATTAGGTACACCTCGAGCCATCATTAGCGATCAAGGAACCCATTTCTGCAATCGGATATTTGAGAGTCTCATGAAAAAGTATTCAGTCACGCATAAAGTAGGATGCTCTTATCATCCTCAAACCAGTGGACAAGTCGAAGTATCCAATAGGCAAATCAAGATAATCATCGAGAAAAAAGTGAATCCAAATCGAAAGGACTGGTCCTTACAGTTATTAGATGCACTGTGGTCTTATAGCACCACGTATAAAAGCCCACTTGCTATGTCCCCGTATAGGCTTATCTACGAAAAATCCTGCCAACTTCCAATAGAGTTAGAACACAAGGCCTATTGGGCAATTAAGACCTTTAATTTCGATTTACCTGTTGCAGGAGAGGTCCGAAAACTCCAACTCAATGAGTTAGAGGAGATTCGAAAAGATGCGTACGAAAATGCAAAATTGTATAAAGAGAAAATGAAAATGTTCCATGACAAGTCCATCCTACGGAAGTCATTTGAGCCTGGACAAAAAGTTCTCTTGTACAATTCTGGATTGCATCTCTTTCCTGGTAAGTTAAGGTCTAGATGGTCCGGTCCCTTTATTGTTAGGACAGTCTACCCACATGGGGCGGTTGAGATAGAGAATCCTAAAAATGGTGAAATTTTCAAAGTTAATGGTCAAAGGTTGAAGCCATATCTAGAATTTCGAGATAGGGAAGTGGAGGACATTCTCCTCCAAGACCCGGTATACCACGAGTAAACATAACTTGGGTCGTATTTTTGTATTATAGTTTTTTTTTCTTTTTGTAATTATTTTTCTTCCAAGAAACATGTGTTGGAGGATGTCCCTCATTACGGTAATATCTTTCTCGCCTTTTCAATTTTTGTCTTGTACATTGAGGACAATGTAGAAATTAGGTTTGGGGGTATTGAGGTCATTTTTCTCTGCTAAAAAAAAATCAAAAAATTTTAAAAATTCAAAATTATTTTCAATATAAGTGAGTTTTGAAACAATTTCTTAACATATAATTAATTCATAAATCTCTCAACTTATAATATTTTACACTTAGCCATATAATATGATCGAAAATGGATATTGAGGCGAAAGTTAATATGCTTAAAGAATAAATGTGGAGATTTTAGCCCGGTGAGATATTGTGCCATTCATCGTTTTCGAGAGATTTAAATCAATCTGAGTTAAAATAACTCAAACTTTCCTTCAGTGATAAATTCGTTGATGATCTCAAATTCATTGTTTTGTTCGATTACTGAAAACAAAAGGTCAAAATCAGAATCTTACGCACTAGAAGTCTTAGTAAGTCGTCTTGAGACACAAATAAACATAATGAAACTTGAGAAATGAGATTAGGCCCTCGTTTGAAAGCCCAAAATTAAGCCCAAACTCCAATATTTTTTTACATTATTACATTGAAAGCCCATTTGAGCCAAAAAGAAGATAAGTCTTTTGTTGAAAGCCCACTATCCTACCCTACTCCAACTAGAAGTTTAAAACCCATAAAAAGAAGCCATACCCATTTTCTGAGAATACTAGGGTAAAATTACAGTTGGAAAAAGGCCAAAAGAAAATGAGGTTGCAAGAATGATGTGTGAAAAGAAAAGAATAAAAGGAAAAAAAAAGGAAAAAAATGTGAGTTTGAAAAGAAAAAAAGGAAAGAGAAAAGAAAAATGGAGGTGAGAAAAAGTAGCTAAAAGTCAAAATACCGAAAAACCTCTATATTCTCAGAAATTTTGAACTCCAAAAGCCATTCTTTCTAGCCAAAATTCGAGCCTACAATAAAACCAAAGAAAGTCCTAATCGATCTCAAGTGAAGTTAGTCAAAGTGTGGAGAGAAGATGAATAGGATCTATGGTGTGATTCAATGTTTTCAAAAAGTAATCGATTTTCCATTCATGAGATCATATTCATCCATTATAAAAAGTTCGTTCTTGATCATGTATATGTGAAATTTGTTCATATAAATTTACTCTTTTATTCACATATACTGAGAGAAAATAACCCATTTTCGAGTGTTTGATTGTGAGTGCATTCTGTGAGACTTTGAAATCAAAACGAACTTTCGACTAAGAAATGTAACGATCAAATCTTTTGAAATGGACGGTTATATTGGCTATGCACACACACACGATAAGTTGAGATTGAAAAGTGAAATTCTGCTATATTTATGAAGTTTGCATTCAAACTTGGTTATATTACTTTTGAGTCTCTTGTAAATAGAGTCAAGTTTTTGAATTTTGTGGGTATATTCACTGCAAACCCTCACGAGACAAAACTCGTCCACTAGGAAAACCTAGAGGTTTAAGGGCTTGTTGCACATGCTAAGTGCAACCGTGATTCCTACGAAAGTGAGTTAGATTTCAATTTTTGCTCGAGGACTAGCAAAGTTTAGGTTTGGGGGTATTTGACGAATGCATTATTTTGTATCATTTATACCCAAATCTAGGACTTGTTAGTCTCGTTATATCACTAATAAATAGCTTTTAGAGTTATTTTTGCTATTTTATAGAAAAATACAAATTTAAGAATAAATGGGGTTAATAATGAAATTTTGGGAACTTCAAGCTCACATCTTATATTGCTAATTTCTTGTGCAAGTTTGTTTTTGAGTATTGACAGGTTTAAAAAGAAAGCGGTGAAGTCCGAACGCAAATTGAGCATGAAAAGGTCACTTACGCACCTTCAGGGGCAAAATTGAAAATTCAAATGGCTAATTTCGGACTCGGACCCACCATGGAAATTGAAGGCCTTGGATCAAGGGATGCCTGGGCTCAAACGGCGTATCAATCGGAGTTGAAACGAAGAAGTTATGGCCGTGAAAGTTTGAATTCAAAAGAAAGTTAAAGTCAACGCCCCGGTAAGTCAATCCCGAGACCTGGACACTACTGAAATATTGTTCGCACCGAAATGAGGGTCACGTCGGTTCAAACGGCAAGTCAATCGGACTCCGAATGAAGAAGTTATGGTGATTTGAGCTATTGTGGAAATTAGGAAATTTGGGTTTTAATATGTTGTTGAATATAATTGGGTGTATGTTTATATTAGAAAGAGTTGTTGGGTAAGCTGGTTGGCAGAAGGGAGAGAGTTGCGCGAGGTCAGGGGTTCGACCCCTGACAATCCCATTTCTTTTTGGCGAAAATCCCTAAATTCAAACATATTTGCCCACTAACCAAACCCACCACCCCACTACCAAAACCCATTTTTTTCCCTTCTTTTTGTTTTTGCCGAGAACAAATTTCCACCACCCCATATTCCTTCCTACTTCATTACCCACAAACCCATTTACTCACTATCCCCACCAACTAAAACCCACGATTTTACTACTTGTACCCATGCTCTTACATCTTTTAAAAGGGGGATAAAAAGTTAGGATGGAGGGAGGGTGGTGTGGACGAGAGAGTGAAAGAAAAAAAAAAAGACACACTTAGATAAAAAAATATATACTATTGTGTAGAGAGTATTTTTGAGACACACTTTGGAGGAACATATTGTGTATTGTAATTCAAGTCTTGGCCCCAAAATTTTATAAGTTGACATTTATTAATGAAAATTATTTTTTTTCTTCTTGCAATATTTGTGTATCAAATATGTTGTGTGAGTAGTTTAATTACTAGGACTTAGGTGATGTTTGTCATGACTAATTAAAGCACGCATGTTAATTTAATTTCGTATATATTCCTACGTGTTCTAATGTGAAATAAAAAAAATCAGTATTCGCTTAAAATTACACGAGAGTGTATTTTTAAACCTCAACGAATTAATTATAAATTTATGCTTTAAAAAATTTAAAGTTGTCATTTTTGATGGGTTATGCTTGCACTTAGATATTTTGATACCTCATGCTTAAATACACGTTAAAAAATTTAAACATGATATTTTCGAGGGAATAGGGATTTATGGTGTCTAATTTAAGAGACGTTAAAATATTTTGAGCGCATGTATTGTTTTATTCTCCGAAATGTACGCGACGAGAGTCGGTATATTTTGTGTTATAAATTCGGAAGTACGAAATTAAATTGATGTGTTAATTTAATTAAAATTGACAAACGGAACCGACATCCTAGATTCTTCCACATTTAATATTATCTCTTGTACTTGTTAGTTTATTCCGTCTTTATTTTTATTGTTACATACTTGTTACATAATTTGTGTCATGCATTTATTTATTTATTTATTTTGTTCCATCACTCCATCACATTGACACACTCATATGTCTATTTAGACAATCGATATTTTATAAAAGTTGACGAAATTTCTGTGGATTCGATCCGTACTTACACACGCTATATTTCAATAGCCTGTGCACTTGCGGTAATTTTAACTTTTAAAATTTGACAACAAAAACTTTTATCTATTAACAATGAATTGCTATAGTACAAAATCCAACATCATCGGAAAATGGTCTCATATATTCAACAATCAAGAACATCATTTAAAAAAAACATAAAAGGAAAAAATTACATACCTAATGAGAAGCTTTCTGAAGAATTTCTTTTCGAACACGCCTATTTTTTGCACAAGGAAATTACGAAAAAAAATTATAATCACATTAAACACGACGACAAAATTAAGCAGTGCAGCGTTTATGAGATTATGGAAAGCTAAATTCAACCACATCAACTATTTTGGGTCTTCAAAATGCAAAGACTAATTCAACACAACTAGGGTTTCTTAAATCAATTATTTTGGTCTAAGAGCATGTGGACTGATGGAGTCTCACGAAAGGCATGTTTGCAAATTAAAAAACTGGTTTGGCTTTCGTGGGAAGTTAGCTTTCACAATGGGGGAATAGAAAAATTTGCAATTAGTGTTCCTACGAACAACTAATGTTCGTAGGAAATAAAGATATCTCTTCTTACGAACAACATTTGTTCGTAGGAACCCAAATTTATAATAAAAAAGATTATTTATATTTGTTACGAACTTCATTTGTCCGTAGGAATTCTTACGAACAAATGAAGTTCGTAGGAAGCCTTTACAAATTCTGTAGGGGTTCCGTAAGTTTGGAGAACCATTGCAAATTATTTTACGGATTTCGTCCCTTTAAACTCACCATTGTAGCCCTTCAAATTTGTAAAGTTACAATTTTTGTTGGACTCTAGCATCCCCATTGTCGATGCTCTAATAGGTTGTGTTCAAAATGTGTTCAACAAAAGTGTTGTGCTCAACTACTTTGGTCTACCTACTTAATTTGGTGTTCGAACAATTGTAAGAAAAATGGTTCAAAAATAGTAAAGAAGAAAAATGAAGCAAAAATGGATTTAAAGACTAACTAGAAAGGTTCGAACAGTAAAGAAGAAAATGGTTCAAATCAGCTGGTATAAAATTGGTTCGAACAGCAATTGATGCTCAAAATTAACCTTGTGAAGGAGATGGAACAAAAATAGTTTTACAGATTAACTAATGTGGTTTTACAAATCAAAAAGAACATAATGGAGCACTTGATGCTCTGCGATGCAAAATAGAACAAAAATGGGGCAAAAATGGAGCAAAAAAGAAATAGGGTTAAAAAATAACACATGTGCGATGAAACTACGTTCTCCATTGGGCTAAAATTGTTTGCTTTGGTAGAAAATTTGCATCTATAGAGCAATGGATGCTCTGCTCTCTTATCAAGTAGGTGTCTTTCACCTCGGTGCCCACAAACAATGAGTAGTTCATTTCCAAGGTTTTCGTTTCCTTGGGGGGGGGGGGGGGGGGGGGAAGAAATAGATTCCTCAAATTTGAGGCAAAGAGGCTCACGTGACCCCTCTTTGGACGTTCAATGCTAATCCAAATTGTGAGTATCACATGCTATAAACCAGGATTATAACATGAAAAATGAAATTTTCCAGGGTGAATAGGTCTTATCAAACAGGCGTAAATTCTCTATGAGAATTGATTTTAAAAGAGTGTTTTGATCATAGAGGAAGATTTAATCGTTAGAATGCGTTGAAATTGGAACATGATTTTATCAAAGACAAGTTGGAGACGTAGTTCAAAGGTCAACACGATCGAACATCGTTAAGGTCAACTGCTCTGTCAATCTTTCTCGTTATGACGTGATGGAGTTATGTGATTATAGTATCGTTTTATGTTCCGCATAATGACTATATGTATAATTATGTTGATCGAAGATCCTAATGTTAAATATATAATACATAAAGTTTTATATGATTAAATAACAAATAACATGTATAATTGGATATTCATGTGTTAGATTTATAGATGCATAAAAAACTGTTAATCACATGTTCTTTTAATTATGCTTACATGTGGTATTAGAGCTTAGATTTCTGATCTCATGTTCATTAAGAATTTTTGCCCACAAAGGAATCTGAGTAAAAAAATTGATGAATTTCTGAATTTTTTTAGAGACGTTTTCAGTGACAAATTTTTTTCCTTGCTCGAAATTTTAAGAAATGTCACCTGGAAATGTCAAAATAAATAAAACACATTGCATACATTGGGCACCATACTATCTCAGCAATTTGTTGTTGTTTAGACCTCTAAAAATGCGAATTTGTCATTTTTGGTAATAATGTCAACGCTAATAACTATAGTTTAAAAATTGATTTTAGGATTCCGCGGATTGGAAAGTGAAGATTGTTTATGTTACTGTAGTGATAACTCATAATTTTTAATTTTTTGATAAATAAATTATTTTTCCATATTTATGGTATAAATCACTATACATACATACATACATACATACATACATATATATATATATATATATATACATATATATATATATATATATATATATATATATATATATATATATGTGTGTGTGTGTGTGTGTGTGTGTGTGTGTGTGTGTGTGTGTGTGTGTGTGTGAGTGTGTGTGTTTATCATTAAATTGTTATTCTAATATTCACATTATGTATTATTTGGTATTAACCAAAGGTTTCGATATAAAATTTTGAATATTACATGTATGATTATGGGTTTGACAATAATATTTTCGGTAAATTAGACTATTATGTATAATCCATATTTTGTTGTCCAGAATTCCTAATATAATTATGAATTAGTGTTTCAACACTAATGTTTATATGATGTTGGATTAAGAATAAATTATCTTAATCTATAGTTATAATATTAGATTATTGTGTATGTATTTATATTTGGACCCTTGATTATCCATTAAGTTTTGCGTCTTATTTTTTTTGTGGGGGGGGGGGGGGGGGGGGGGGGGGGAGGGGGGCATTGATTTTTACATACATTACGCAATATGTATGTACATGCAGGTTGCATGAAAATAAATTTGTGTAGCACTCTATGAATTATATATTTAAAGCGTAATTAAGAATAAAATAATTTAGGGTCGATATGAATGCAACTAAATGAATTAATTGATATATCTGTATAATCATATAAAAGAAATTTTCATAAGATTAGACTTTTTGGCAAAGAAAATTTATAACTAAATTAAAGTGGATTTGGTTCCCTTATTTTAATTCTCTTTTGTGCAATTTAATTATGTCTTTAAATCTACTTATTTTATAAAACTGTCAATCTGAAATTTTGAAATTTTGAGACGTTTTCAGTGACAGTGTTCTTAGGCGTCAAAACTCACAATTTTTGGTGATGGACGCTGTTTTGACTATTTGAGCACATTTAAGCCCTTAAAATCTTAAATTTGTCATACTTGCTAATAAAGTTCTCCAAATTTTTTAAAATTTTCCTTATTGGAGGTTATTTCAAGAGTTTTCTGAACTCTTTTGTAGTGATTAGTCAAAATTTTCGTCATTGGAAATTATGAATTTCTCCATTTTATGTGTTTAAATAAATACATCAGTGGTTTTACCTTATTTAGCTATCATAATATTTTTGGTATAAACCAAATATTGTTATGACTATTATAATTATGGTTAAGATTTTGACATTAATATTTATATTATGTTAGATTATGCGTCCATCAAAGTGCCCTAGTTTAGAATTATAACTATTAAATTACCGTGTATAAATTTGGTTGTAACTAGGCCCAAATATAATTATGAATGTCAGAGTGTTGATGCAACAATGATGTGATTTGTTCATTGTAAGATTGCCCAAAGGGACAATTTCGATTATAAAATGAACATTAATGAGTACTCTTTTTTTTGCATTAACTTAACCCCAAAGGATTTAAATTTTTCCTTGAAAGTAATATTTATGTGAAGTTTAATTTGGTGCTCAAAATTGCTACAAAATTATAAATACTAGATAATGTATATATCCTTTAAGTTTTCATTTCAGTATTTATATCCCAATAAGATTAAGATTCCACCAAAGTGGTATAATCTAATAAACTGTAAATGTTGAATTTTTTGATAACATTTAAATACTATGTTTTGGCTTACCTTAAGGTTTTTATCTCAGTATTTATATCACGATTAGATTATGATTCGACGAAAGTGCTATAATCTAATAAGCTATAAATGCTGAATTTTTTGATAATATTCAAATATTATTTTTTGGTTGCTCCAAAGAGTCTGAATATACTTTTGAGTGTTCAGATTATTAATAATTTCATTATGATAAAGCCATTGTGATTTGGTTGCTCCAAAGAGTCCGGTTGCAATGGTGAAGTTGGGAAAAATATTTATTTATTATGGTTGGTATCGATTGCTCCAAATAGTCCATAACCTTTCTTAATTTATAAGTATATTGTCCATTTATGCCTTTTGAAAACGTTAGTGCGTGTTGAAATTATTATACAATCCATAAAATAGTGTAATATCCATATAATGGATAGTTTAGTAGTCACCAAAGTAACTTAACTAGAATGCTTGTGAATATTAAATTTAAAGATAAAAGTGGTAGTAATAACTCATCATGCTTATATATGTAATAATATTAATGGGGTATATTAGTTTATTTCGTAAGCAAGACAATTTTTCAAAGGTAATTGATTTTGACTAACTGAAATAAATATTAAGGAATTATGCAACTAGGCGGTAAAATATTATTCTAGATAACATGTCCATCTAAATTACATAACACGGTACCCAACCAAGTAATTTATAAATATTTAAAGTTATTATGAAAGAAAGCCTACATTTATAAAATATTAATAATGTACGTGGTGTCATCTCATAGCATTAATGTAGTAAGGTATTTATCTCATTAAATGTATATCATATTATTTCTCTAAAATTGTATGTTTTATCCGTTTTAATGTTCTCGAGATTGACTTCTTAGAATGAAATGAATAAGCTAAGCATCACTTAAAATCTAAGTCATTATAATCCAATTTTACTTAGGAACTCACTATTAATGAATTAGTGTGTGAAACTCTTTTAAAAATTTGAAGAATTATTAAACGAATTAAGCATAAAGTTTATGCAAAATCTCATAATGTTAGAGATTAAAATATGATTACCCGGTATGTCACATACATATTTTCAGCTATATTATGTGAATTATAATTTGTCGTTCGATATGAATGAAATAATTTATTTTATGTTTCAAAACTAGAGTACTAAGAAAAATAGTTCTGAATCGATATGAGGGTGCTTACAAGACGAACCATAAAACAAATCATAAATTGTTGGTTTCTTTTTCTTATATTATTTTGGAATCATTTCAAAAAATTCTTAACGACCTTTCAAAATATTTTTTCTCAATTTATCGTGAGATATTTTTCTCGAGTATACAAAATATCTTTAAGTTTGTATAAGAATATTTTTATCAATTATGGTGTTCTCATTGGTAGTTTGTACAATTATATTTTTAATAAAACTTCCACTTGAAAAATGTTTTAGATGCTATATCATAATGTTGAACTTCAAAGTAGATTTTCAATCTTGTGGGATAATTGAATATCATACTCTTTTAAATCTAGACTTACTTTGATGATTTAGTAGACTAGATTATTTTTCAATTGTCACTTATGAATCTTAACACTCATGTTTAAACTCTTAAGGTTTTATAATTTTAGAACGATCTATGTAGCTCAAGTGAGAGATTATAGTCCTTAGATGGTGGACCTACATATATCATGTTGTTATAAAATAAAAAGTCAAACACGGCAAGTCAATATTGCCACAAGAGTTGTTCATGCAAAAATGAATATATACGGTTAAAAGTGTATTATGTAAATTACATTTTACTTACCTAATTTTACATACCGGTATGATTAGGAATGTCTGTACATGCAAGGATTTATATTTCACTAAAATAATTGAGATTTAGAATTATGTATACACTATCAATAGAGTACAATATTTAATGTTGAAATTGAATATGTCAAATTATTTAAAGAACGGTGAAATTAGTGGGAGTATCAAATCACCGAATGTGGTTATAAAAAAAGTTAAGACACTCTTGTCATTCTCTTAACATCCAAAGTAATCATTCTTTTGGTTAGTGGATATGAATAGTTTTAAGAAGCTCTTAAATGCATTTTCTATTCTAAATGATTGTGAGATTTATCCCAAGAATTTAAATTTGACACAGTAAGAAAAAATCTAAATTTTTGTTTTCACAAGTTTAAAAAAATTATAATGCTATTGATTGACCAAAATAAAGTTTAGAATCACGTTGAATTATCTAGCTGACACACTAGAGTCGAGTTTAAATGCATCTTTAAGCAAAGCACGCCCCTCATGATAATCAATGACATAAAGCTAGACCTATGGTCAAATTTTTCATTATGAATAGAGAAAGGGGTGTAAGTAATATTTTCACCTTTACTTTAGAATGTGAAATTTTTATGGCTTTAGTAGATCCTTTTGAGTATGAGTTACACTTAGTGTGAAAACTTATGAGAGTTTAAGAAAAGAACTGTATATGTTGAGCAATCATTATATAAAGTCATGTCAATTTCCCATCAATTGTATTTCAAGAATAATTTTATGTATTTTGTTTAGTATACATATACCTTGAAGTTAGTGGTGGTAAATTTATATATTTATTGGATTTATCTTAGTAATGAATGATAAATTAGAGAAATAAAATATAATGAAGTAATGAAATGTCTAAAATATTATATGCTCACACGTATGATAATTGCCCTCTCTTGAATAAGTAGGATTGTTTTGACCTAGTGACCAATATTATGAAAGAGTGGGATACAGTTAAATATTTTAGTTGACATGATTAGGAATGTCCAGTACATGTATGAATTTAGAATCCACTAAAAGAACTGGAATTTAAAATTATGTCTACACTTTCAAGAGGGCACACTATTTACTGTTGAAATCGAGGGTGTCAAATTCTTTAAAGAACGAAAATCACCTAACGTGATTATAAAATAAGTTGAGATACTCTTGTTATTAATTTAACATCAAAAGTAAGTGTTCATTTGGTTAGTGCATATGAATAATTTGAAGGAGTTCTTAAATGAGTAATCTTGAATGATTCTGAGATTTATCACAAGAATATGAATTTGATAGAGGAGTAAGAAGATATCCGAATTTTGTTTTCACAAGTTTTAGGAAAAAAATATAATACCATCAATTGATCAAAATAAAGTTTAGAATCGTGTTCAATTATCTAATCTACACACTAGAGTTGAGAGTAAATGCGTCTTTAAGACTAAACAGGACCTTGATGATAATCAGTGATATAAAGCTAGACTTATGGTCAAAGTTTTCATTATGAATATAGAAAGGGTTTATCTTAGAATGTGAAATTCTTATGGCTTTAGTAGCTCCTTTTAAGTAAGAGTTACATTTAGTATAAAAACTTATGAGAGTTTAAGAAAATATCTGCATATGTTGAGAAATCATTATATAAACTTTTTTCAGTTTTCCATAAATGGTATTTTAAGAATACTATTATGTATTTTGATTAATGTGTGCGTGTGTGTATATATATATATATTGAAGTCAGTGAGAGTAACTTTATATATTTCATGGATTTCTCTTAGAGAAATGAATGATATATTAAAGAAATAAAATATTATGAACTAATGAGATGCGTAAAATAATATATGCTCACATTTGTGATAACTGTTCTCTTTTGATTAAGTAGGATTGTTTTGGCCTAGAGGCCAATATTATGAAATAGTGATAAATAATTAAAAATTATATGTAGCATACTTTGAGGCTATAATTTTTGGATTATGACTGTGGAAATTTATTTCGAAACTTGGAGTTATCGACGCTATTAGCAAATTGTTGAAATAAAATTATAATACAGCTGCAATCTTCGATATGAAGAATTCGTATGTATTTTTAAAAACCGAGGCACATTAGAACATACTACTTATATGTGAACAAAGAAGTTCAGAAACAAAAAACTGTCATTTGAACACATTAGTACAAGTGTTAACATAGCATATCCACTAATAAATGGGTCGGACACTCATGAAGCATGCTTAAGATATGGTTATTACATGTAGCCAATTAAGTATAAGTGTTTTTTATTAGGCATAAATTCTTCCCAATTTATCCCTTTAATTTAGTTACTTTTAGCACCTCGAACAATGTAATCGATTTGACTTTATCTCATAATCTTGCTACTGACTTATTCTAACGAGTACACCGAGTTTCTAGTATATTGTACTAATTTTGCAGGTATTTAATGTCAATAAAGAAATATAGAAACCGGAAGAATCGAGAAAGAAAAGAAGGAAAAGCCAAAAGGGAAAAATTGTAATTTCTACCAGAATTCGGATGAGGTATCTAAAGAGAATTTGAAGAGCCCATAATTACGAGTACATAGGAAGAAGAGGCACCTCAATCGGAGTCCCGGTCTGAAAGTTATGAGCAGTCAAAGTTTGAGGAAAAAGTCAAAGGAAATCCGGACCGATCCGGTCCGGACCGATCCGCAATGTCAAATTCCTAGAACCCCGGACCGAAGACGGATCGAAGCTAAATGAAAATATAAGAATCGATCTGCCCCAGACCGATCCTCCTAAGAAATAAAAGAATCGATTTGGATTCCATCCAGACCGAACCGAGGGAGGACTGGACTGGTTCGACTATCGAGTTTTTATTTTGTTATCTTCCTCTAATGGAGAGTCCTAGTGAAGCTAAAACTCTGGAAGTTTTGTAGGGTATTTATACCCGTTTTATCATCATTCTTAGTACGAAGAATTTAGTTAATTTTCCATTCTTTTTAGAAAAACCCTAGTTTGGAGATAGCTTATAATTTTAATTCCAAGATTGAAGATTGATCAGATTTCTGTGATTACCAGTAATTGTAGTTAATGTATTGAGTGCTTTAGTAAGATTAGTGATTAGTTTCCTCTGTCTAATTTTATATTTAAATCATTCTACAAATTTTCCTTAGTTTAATCATGGTTTTCTGCAATTCAAAAATTATTTTCATTAGTTTCAGCATGTTAGGCTAGACTTTTAAGGGTCGGGATGCATGAACCGAACCCGATGTGGTAGTTGTATCTACATAAAATTAATCCTCTAAATTTAATGGTTTGATTATGATTGTATTGTGTAGAAACATGACAATTGTAGATCTTTGGATCTCGTTTGCTTTAGGGTAACCGGGATGCTTTAGAATGCAATTCGAGTGTAACTATCACAATACCGATTTACTCATCCTCTAATTAAGTATGGTGCGGGCTTCAACCTTCTGGGTCTAATTAATCATTCAAATGTATGATTAGTTTTATATCATCAATACACTAGGGTTGGGGGATTGTATTCCCGTCCTGTTTTCTTCATCATATAGTTTACAGTTTCAAGTCAATTATCATCAGTAATTTAGAGTAACTGCATTTCATTCATACTTTCATGCATTAAATAATTATTTTTAAAATTGCATTTAGTTGTAGTAAATTCCCATAATCAAATCATCTTTTCCTTTACCTTTGGAGTCAGAGTTAGGATTCATTCATCTGTCCAACGTCGTCACAATTCCATTGCCCTATTTCCCTGTGGATACGATCCCGACTTACCGGGTTTATTACTAACATGATAGGCTTGCACTTGAGCCTAGAGAGTACGCACTTTCGAGACAAATTCTTAGTCACGTCAAGTTTTTGGTGTCGTTGCCGGGGAATTAGGTAGACTTAGGATTAGACCGAGTCAATCTAAAACTTTGACCAAAATTTTCAAAAAATCCAAAAACATATAAAAATTCAAAAAGCACAAAAAGATTCATCATCATCTCTCATAAGCTGTTAATACAAAATTTTGAACTCACTCCAACTCCCCATAATACTCAAACCCATATTCACGAAAACCCAATTGTTGAGTACGATCCTGATAGCCCTCACACTCTTAATGCTCCACAATTCTGGGTTCCACCTCCCACACCATCACACTCAATCTCAAATAACACGTCGTTTTCCTTCTAAGGACACACTTTAGAGAGGACTCCTAGTATACCAAGTGAGTATACCGAATCTTTGAGAGAAAGAGATATGTCACAACACGATAGTGCAGCTGCCGACAAGGGAGAGGCCCCATATCGCCCTTTGAGAGACGTCTTATATCCTGAGCGCACTGTCACTCCGGGATGCATTTTACTCCTATACAATGCGGGATAATTTTGCTTTAGTAATGGGATGATCCAGATACTTCCCACTTACTATGGACTGGATTAAGAAAAGCCATATGACCACATTATGGAATTTGAGGAGGAGTGTGAGACTCTTAGTGATCAAACTTGCACAAAAGATGTGCTCCGCCTCAAACTCTTCCCATTCTAGCTTAAGGATAAGGTTAAGACCTGGCTATGGTCTTTACCACCAAATTAGATTTCATCATGGAACGAATTACAATCCAAATTTCTCAAGAAGTTCTTTCCTCCACATCGAACGAATTCCATCAACGCTGAAATTCAAACATTCCGACAATTTGAAAATGAGTCATTCGAATGATGCTATGATCGTTTCAATGAGTTAATTGCCTCGTGTCCCTATCATGGTTCTGATAAAATGCAAATCATTTCCTTTATCCATAATGGGCTGAACATTAACTCCAAGCAACTCGTTGAGACCATGGGTAGTGGTCCGTTTGTCGAGTTAAATTCCCACGATGTTGAGCTTCACCTGAGGTATGTTGCCGAGACTACCCAATCCTAGGATACATCTGACCCTAATGCTCAAAATTGAAATCGTCAAGTGACCTCCACTCCATCGGCGTCCGACCTATTTCATGTAGAAAGGAATTATATAGCGGACATTCAACTCGATATGTTTGAGAAAGGACTGTGAGAACTACATGAGGAATGTGGAAGAGGACCAACTGGATCCATCCCAAACCAAAAGTCATTCAACTGAGGCATTCCCGACTATACCCGCCTACAAAGTGATGCTTCAAGAGCAAGTCAGTGGCATAGGAGGCTTTAAGGGTAATTTCGGTGCCCCGCACTGGAATTCCTACAACCCTTCATGGAAAAACCACCCTGGTTTTAGCCATGGGAAACAACATGTTGCGATGAATCCTAATTCACATGTTTCCCCTCCTCCACCACCGCATTTTCAATAAGCTCCACACATGCAAGGACATGTGCAAGCACCACCACCTCAAGGAGCATACATCCCTCCACCGTGGAGAAGTCTCGAGGATACGATCAACCACTTTAGCAACACCCAGATTGCAACTATTGCTAGGCATGAGCGCATGATGAATGATATGAATGCGAGCATCGCACAGTTACAATCTTCGTTGAGTATCCAAGAGAAAGGCAAGTTTCCTGCCCAGGGCCAAAGACCGCCCCAAGGTCAAACTAGTGTTAGCTACACCTTGATAGAACATCAGGATCAATCTCAAGCAGTGACCACTCTTCGTAGTGGGAGAGTCGTTGATTTATCACCTCCCCCCACACGATGCAATGAAAGACAATGAGATTTCTCCTGGAACGAAAGAGGCCGAAGATGTCCCCTTGAATGAGAGTGAAAAAGAGGACACTAGTGAGCCCGAGGTAGTAGTGAAACCACCCATTGCGGCACCGTTTCCTCAAAGGTTGGTTCCTTGCCATAAAGGAAACCCCCCTTGATGAAGTGCTACACGTACTAAAACAAGTGAAGCTCAATTTACCTTTCCTCGATGCGATTAAGCAAATTCCATCTTATGCAAAAGTCATCAAAGACTTGTTGATGGTAAAAAGGAGGATGAAGGTAAAGAAAAATGTCTTCCTAGCATAGAACGTGAGTTCCATCCTACTCAATTATCTCCCGCCCAAGTTCAAAGATCCCGGTTCACCCACCAATTCCTACATCATTGGAGAAAATAAAATTGAGAAAGCCTTACTTGATTTGGGAGCAAGTGTCAATATTCCTCCCTTATGATATCTATAGGCAACTTGATTTGGGCGACCTCAAGCCCACAAAGGTCACTTTCCAGTTAGCGGATCGAACCGTGAAGATTCGAAGAGGCATAGTTGAGGACGTGATCGTCTAAGTTGACACTTTCTACTTCCCGGTAGACTTTGTCATTTTGGACACAGAGCCCTGCTTCACCTCGAGCAACCATGTTCCCATCATTCTTGGGCGTCCGTTCTTAGCTACGGCTAACATAATCATCAATACTCAGAATGGGCAAATGAAACTCACTTTTGGGAACATGACTTTAGAGACTAACATCTTCCATATCGCCCAATAAACGGGGGAAGAAGATGATCTTCATGCGGTGAGTATAATAGACGAGATCGTAGAGGATTATTTTGAGGAAAATTATTGTGGAGACGCCTTAGGGTCCTATTTAGTGTCGAGCCACGAGAGTGAGGGGACGTACACCACATTCGAGAGGGAGGTTAAGGAGTTGAGAGAGTTATTTGATGAGAGAGCGTCAAACGAGGACGCGAGAGATGTAAGTTAGGTTTCGAGATTCGAGGAATTACCACCGAGGGATACACGCATGGTTCCTTCCAACGAAAAATTTCTAACCCTCGAGTTGAAGAAAATCCCCTCCCATATTAAATATGCATACCTAGGATAGGATGAGACATTTCCTATTATTATCTCCTCTATCCTAGACGAAGAGCAGGAGGGTAAATTGCTTAAGATTCTGAGGAAGCACCAAAGTGCTTTTGGTTGGTGCATTGCCAATTTGAAAGGGATAAGTCCTTTGATTTGAACCCACAAGATCCATCTCAAAGAGGATATCAAGCCCTCGAGAGAAATGCAAAGAAGGCTAAACCGTAATATGAAAGAAGTGGTGAGGACCGAAATAATTAAGCTATTGGATGCCGGGATTATCTACCCAATCTCGAATAGCAAGTGGGTGAGCCTTATTCAAGTTTTCCCAAAGAAGTCGGGCATGACAGTAATTGATAATGATAAGGGAGAGCTAGTTCCCCAACGTACCACCACCGGGTGGCGCATTTGCATTGATTACTGGAAACTCAATGCGGGAACTATGAAAGACCATTTCCCCTTGCCATTTATTGATCAGATGCTTGAGAGAGTAGTGGGCCACCCTTACTATTGCTTCCTTGATGGTTATATCGGATATAACCAAATTGAGGTATATGTACTTGACCAGGATAAAATAACCTTCACTTGCCCTTTTGGTACGTTTATCTACAAATGTATGCCATTCAACTTATATAATGCACCCGCAACCTTTCAAAGGTGCATGTTGAGACTATTTAGAGACATGGTTGAGAGAGGACTTGAAGTGTTCATGGATGATTTCAACATTTTTGGCACCTCTTTTGATCTTTGTCTTGAAAAACTGGAAAAGGTACTTGCCCGGTGTGTGGAAAAGAACTTAGTGATGAATCAGGAGAAATGCCACTTCATGGTCACCGAGGGAATAGTTTTTGGCCACATAGTTTCATCCAAGGGGATAGAAGTTGATAGAGCTAAGATAGATGTCATAGACGATCTACCCCCACCAAAATCGCTCAAAGATGTGCGCTCCTTCTTGGGCCACGCGGGGTTTTATCAAAGGTTCATTAAGGACTTTAGCGCCATCGCTAGACCCTTAAGAAACTTACTTATGAAGGACAACCCATTTGAGTGGACGGAAGCATGCCAAAGCGCTTTTGAAAAACTGAAATCCATGCTTGTGTTCTCTCCCATCATGCAAGTTCCGGATTGGTCTTTACCATTCGAACTTATGTGTGATGCTAGCGATTATGTGATAGGGGTTGTTTTGGGCCAAAGGAAAGATAATAAGGCTCATGTCATCTACTAAGCTAGCCGGACTCTTACCGAACCACAACTCAATTACTCCACTACGGAGAAGGAGTTGCTAGCGGTAGTCTTTGCCCTTGACAAATTTTGGTCCTACCTTATCGATTCTCCCATTACTTGCTTCACCGACCACGCGGCATTGAAATACCTACTTGCAAAGAAAGATGTAAAGTTGTGCCTCATAAGGTGGATCATATTCCTATAAGAGTTTAATCTCTCTATTAAAGATAAGAAAGGAGTAGAAAACGTCATTGCCGACCACTTATCACGGCTTTCGTCCGACATACCTAGTGATCCAATACCCACAGATGAATACTTTTCAAATGAGCAACTCTTTGCAACCTCTTCTTTGCCCTGGTTTGCGGATATAGTGAACTACCTTGTCACGGGAGCCATCCCTCCCGACTGGACTCTGCAAGATAGGAAGAGGTTTATTACTTGGTCGCACATGTTTTTCTATGACGATCCCTTCCTATTTAAATATTGTGCCGACCAAATCATCCAACGATGCGTACCGGATGATGAGATCCCAAAAGTCATCCAATTTTGTCATTCAGAAGCTTGTGGAGGCCACTTTTCGACAAAAAAGACGCCCACTAAAATTTTGCAATACGGCCTCTATTGGCCCACAATATTCTGGGATGTGAACAATGCTTGTAAATCTTGTAATAGGTGCCAACGAATGGGAGCTATTACCCGACGAGACATGATGCCTCTTACCCCCATACTCATTATTGAGATCTTTGACTGTTGGGGTATTGACATCATGGGCCCTTTCCCCCATCCTTTGGTTTCCTATACATCCTTGTCGCGGTAGACTACGTTTCTAAATGGGTGGAAGCTATAGCTACCAAGACGAATGACAATAAAGTGGTGATTAAGTTCTTACAAGAACACATACTTTCCCGCTTCGATGCTCCGAAAGTGATAATTAGTGATAATGGCACTCACTTTTGCAATAGTCCATTTGTGAAGCTTATAAGAAAGTATGGTATCGTTCACAAGGATGGAACAACTTATCACCCACAAACGAATGGGCAGGTCGAACTAGAGAATCAAAAAAATCAAGAATATTCTCGAAAAGACCATCAATACTACCCGAAAAGATTGATCACTTAGATTGAACGATTCGCTATGGGCCTATCGTACCGCATACAAAAATTCGCTCCGCATGTCCGCTTTTCGCTTTGTGTATGGCAAACCTTGACATCTTCCCATGGAATTAGAGCACAAGGTGTATTGGGAAATTAAGGAGTTAAACTATGCCATGGATAAGGCCGGTGAAGCTCGCAAGCTTCAAATAAATGAGTTAGAAGAGATACGCAATGATGCGTATGAGAACGCTAAAATCTACAAAGAAAGGATGAAACTCGCTCACGATAACATCATTCGATGCAAAGAGTTTCTTCCCGGGAAAAAAGTGCTTCTCTATAACTCTAGGCTTCATCTCTTTTTGGGCAAGTTGCGGTCAAGATGGTCTGGCCCATTAGTTATGAAGAATGTTTTCCCTTATGGAGCTATTGAGTTAGACGATTTGAAAGGGGGAAATACATTCAAAGTAAATGGACAATGCCTAAATCCATATCTAGCGGCGTGTGTGGAAGAAGTCGACACCGTTTAGTTGCCGGACCCCATTTACAGGGTAAAGTGAGCTGCTATAGTGAGGTCATCGAACCCCCGACGCGTATGGGGTGAACTCTTGTGTATAGTAGATGAGAGTCGTGTGAGTAGATGAGAGTCGTGTGAGTAGTGAGAGTTCTTAGGATTAGGGTGCAATAAGGTGAGAGCATTCACATGTTTGGGGAAATTGAGTCAAGTTACGTTGACCATAGACATTGATAGAATTTTGAGTCCAAACTGATAGGGAGAATGATGAGAATTGAAAACTTTCGGAGAAGAGCGATTGCAATTAAGTTAGGGAAAAAATCCAGCTAAGTCCAAGAACCCAGATCGGCTCTTTTTTTTGGGCCGGATCGGTTCCTTTATTTTATAGCCAGATCGATCTGGTGTTTAAAAAGCTCGAGGATTAAAGGACCGGACCGATTCGGTCCCTATCCGGATCGATTCGCTTTCTACAGAAATGATTTCCCCTATTCCCTAAGTGCACCACCTTCTCCCCAATCCCTTCCCTTCCCTCCCAATTCGTTTCCCCATAACCAACCCTTCAATTTCCCTCCCATATACATTCCCTCTTTCCCTCCATTTCCCCAACCCTACCCACCTCTCCCCTATAAATACCCACCCATAGCCTCCACTTTTCTTCACACCTTCAACCACCCTACTCCTCTCTTCTCTCTCCCTAATTTTCCAGCAACCTCTCCCTGTTATCATGGCCCAATGCCCCGCCCTCGTCAAATGCGACTCCACCGAAATCCTCCCCTCCGGCCATGGTGAATTTTTTTCCCTTCAAGAGGGTGGTGGTGCAATCGGTTCTTTGGTCCGAATTGCAAACTCCACATAGAGCGCCCTGTCCAATGGTCAGGTCTGCCTAATTCCATCAGCGTCCTCTTCATGCCTAGGGGTTGGTGTCGATTCCTTAATCAACTGTACGAGGCGTTTTGGGCAGTCGAGGTTCGCTCTTTCTATGGCTCCCTTGTTCGAATGGGCCAATTCGAATCTCAAGCATATGTTGATAGCACCATCATCCCTTTTTCGTTGGCCCTTTTCACTGTCAAGTTGGTCAAATATGACGTTCCTGATGTTCAAGATTTCACCTACCCAAGGAATGTCACCCCGGTCGCCAAAGAACTGATTATGGAGAGCATTGCCCCCGATGTTGCATGGAGGGGGTAAACTGTCGTTGTTGGTCGTCTTAACGAGAAAACACGCCTCACCTTCCAAATTGTGTGTGAAACTATTTTGCAAACGTCCAACGATTCAGCGATGCATCCCCATCAAGCCACATTGACATACCACCTCTTCGATCCCAACACTTCCATTAACCTGGCTCGCACCCTATACGCCGACATCATGATTGCGACCCTAGATGAGAAAGGTGTAGCACCACTTCCATATGCACGTTTGATTACCTCCATCCTAAAGGACGCTGTCATTGAGGCACCGCTTGATCGTACTCGCCTCCCCAGTCGTTTTGGATAGGGAACCCACATGCGGAGCTACAAATAGCTAGCCATCCTACGAGCAAGGCGGGGAAGTGAAATGAGGACGATGCTGCCTCGAGTGAGGAAGATGAAGAGATAGAGGGCGAAGAAGAAGCAGATGTTGATATGGAGATGGGTGACGTAGGTGCGGATGAAGAGTCAGCAGCAGAAGAAGAAGAAGAAGAAACGAATTTTGAATGGGCGGGTAGCGATCTCACTAACCGTATGTCGGCCCTTGAGACGAGATTCAACAGCTTTTTGACCGACTACCGTCGCGATACAATCATGATGTTTCGTTTCCAAGCGAACTTGTATCGACGCCAAGGGGATCCCAATGAGCCATTGCCATCCTACTTCTATGACCCCTATGGCCCCGATGTGCCCAACTCTTCCCAACCACCGCCCCAGTGAAGCTTTGTTTGGTTGTGACAATTTTTAGTTGTTTCCCTTGTCCACATGCTGTATGCTCTTTGCTGTTTTTGTACCACAATCCTGTTTTATAAAAATCTGCATTTTCTCCATTTATTTGTTTTATTTATCGCACTTCTTATTTTGCCTTGTTTAGATTTTAGTCCTTTTTTCTTGAGGACAATGCAAAAGTCTAAGTTAGGGGGGTCACAAGTGCGTATTTCTAAAACTTCCCAAATTTTCAAAAATGCCTAGAAATTTAAAAAAAAAGCATAAAATTTAGAAACCCCCCCTCCCAAAAAAATCTTCAAAATAAATAAAAAATGGAATTCAAAATTTTCAAAAATATCATTAAAAGTCGAATTGAAGTCTCAAGTTGTAAAATTCAACATACACATAGCCGAAATTGACCGAAGATGGAAATTGTGCAAAAATTGACGACTTAACGAATAAGTGTGGAGATTAACAAACCCGGTGAGATTCGATCCTTTCATAATTGTGAAAATTACAAATCAATCTAAGTTAATTGTTAACTCAAAGTTCTTTTCAGCATCTAAAAAGTCATCGAGGATCTCAATCCTTTCATTTTGAGCGGTTTTGATAAATGTGTGTGGTATTGCCTTAAAAAGCGCGCTACAAATCTTTAAACTTAATTCATCTCGAAACGCATATGGTAACGCAATTAGTATGTTAGACAATGAAGTAGGCCCTCGTTTGTCACCCATAAATTTTAGCCATAAAAAGTTGTTAAAAATTATCCCTTTTGTAACCCAAATTGATCCGAATAATTTTTCCTTTCGTTTGACAACCCGAAAAACCAAAAAAGCTCAAAATTGTGAAAATCGGATATTTATCGAATAAAGTCCGAAAAGTTCATAAAAAGGGGCAAGAAAAAAATAGAGAAAAAGGAGAGAAAATGAGCAAAAGCCCAGAGAAAGCGCATATGGACATCATAGATGAAATTTTCAATTCCAACCTTCCCTACCATTTTCATTTTACCCAATATACCTTAAAACCCAAAAAAGTCCTAACCGAGTCCAAAGTGCGAAATTGGTTACCGCGTGGAGAGATAATACACCAAAAGATAATAAAAGAGATTGAATGTGTGAATAAGAGGCAATGTTCCCATTTTTAAAACCGTATTCCGTTGACGAGATCCTATCACTATAAAATTTTCGTCTTTCTACTTGTGTGCGTGACTTTGCATCCATTATATTTACTCTTTTTTAACACGCATATCGAGAGAATAGCCATAATCTGAGTGATTCGTTTGAGAGAGCATTCCGTGAGAAATTGAATCAAAATGAATTTTCGGATAAGTAACGTAATGATCAATCGGTGGAAATTAGCGATTAAATTTCTGGCTTCGCACACACGCACTATGATTCGAGACTTGTAAATATGACTTGATGATGACTATTTTGTGGGAAAAGTTTGAATTATACAATTTTTGCGTATTTTGAAATTTCTTTGAGTCGAATTTTATGGGTATATTCACTACAAACCCTCACGAGACACAACTCGTCCCACTAGGGAGACCTAGGGGTTTAAAGGCTTGTTACATACGCGAAAAAGGTATTCTATCCCAATAAAATGATTTTCAAGAGTTGAGCCTTGCTAGGATTCTTTTACATTGCTCGGGAGGCACCAAGTTCTAAGTTAGGAGGGTTTGATTAGGCATAAATTATTCCCAATTTATCCCTTTAATTTACTTACTATTAGCATCTCGAACAACGTAATCGATTTGACTTTATCTCATAATCTTGCTACTAACTTATTCTAACGAGTACACCGAGTTTCTGGTATTTCGTACTAATTTTGCAGGTATTTAATGTCAATAAAGAAAGAAAGAAACCGGAAGAATCGAGAAAGAAAAGAAGGAAAACTCAGAAAGGCAAAATTGTAATTTCTACTCGGAATTCGGATGAGGAAGAGAAGTTGAAGCGCCTACAATTACGAGTACATAGGAAGAAACAGCACCTCAATCGGAGTCTCAGTGTGAAAGTTATGAGCAGTCAAAGTTTGAGGAAAAAGTCAAAGGAAGTCCGGACCGATCCGCAATGTCAAATTCTAGAGAACCCCAGACCGAAGATGGATCGAAGCTAAAAGAAAATAAAAGAACTGATCCGTACTGGACCGATTAGCCCAAGAAATAAAAGAACCGATCCGATTTCCATCTAGACCGAACCGAGGGAGGATCGGATCGGTCCGACTGTCGAGTTTTTATTTTGTTATCTTCCTCTAATGGAGAGTCCTATTGCAGCTAAAACTCCGGAAGTTTGTAGGGAATTTATACCCATTTTATCATCATTCTTAGTATGTGGAATTTAGTTAATTTTCCATTCTTTTCAGAAAAACCCTAGTTTGGAGATAGCTTATAATTTTAAATCCAAGATTGAAGATTGTTCAGATTTCTGTGATTACCAGTAATTGTAGTTAATGCTTTGAGTGCTTTGGTAACATTAGTGGTTAGTTTTCTCCGTCTAATTTTCTGTTTACATCATTCTACAATAGCTATAAGGTGCAAGTGAATTTACAATGAGTTAAAAGATAAATAGATAGGAAGGTACAAACCAATAAGGAAAGGCTTACGAAAGGGTTTACTCAGAAAGATAGGGATTGATTATGAGAAAACTTTCTCATTAATAGGCAAGTCGATCTATCTGGATTATTTAAATGTCAAGACTTCATTCTTTAATGATTGTCTTGACATGTACATAGTAAGAAGTCGGGAAATCAAAGTGAAGTAAGCTTGTAAAATTTATTCATGGATTTAAGATAAAATAAAAGTCCTAGAACATTCAATTTGATCAAGTAAAAAAGTTTTGATTTTGATTAAAGAATTATAATTGTTTGTATAAGAAGCATGACGAAAAAATGGTGGTATTTCTAGTACAATTTGTGGATCATATTCGCCTAATCTGGAATAAGGTGGGAATAGTGTCTTAAACGTGAGTGTAGTTGTTCGGGTAGATTGATATATAAAGTGCTAAGGACAAGCTAGTCACATCCTTATGATCAAGATTTTTCTAGATTGGGTAAAAATATGTTGGGCTTATTACAAGTCACTTATATCAATGTTGTATTCACAAGATTAGCATCGAAATTCCATGAAAATATTTTATTTTCAAGTATGGAATCATTTTGTTTGTGATACTTGGAAACACTTTATGAGATGGAAGGAAAGAGAAATATTTCAAATTCTTTGGCAGTGGTCAGCCTCGTGTATGCTATATTGTGTAATAGACTAAAAATATCTTATGCCTTTGGCATGGTAAACGGATTATAACATGATAATCGTGTACCTTTTAAGTAGAAAGACTTAATTTTTTTATTAGATAAGGATTCCATGTTTTTACCTCAAAATATATATTATTACCCAAGGAGGTTGAGAAACAAGTTGGAGAAGTGTGAATCAATCTATCATTATTGACTCCACTAAGGAGGTCAAAGTAGTTTCCACTTAAGACATAACTAAATAGTCTATAGGGCTTGGGAATTTCATAAGTATCTTTGTTAAGGTTCTTTTAAACGAAATTGGCTATTACACTTCAATATATATATATATATATATATATATATATATATATATATATATATATATATATATATATAGTGGTACAATTGCAAGTTCGAAACAAATTGTAACTCATAGAAGGATTAAGAAAAAGGAGGGCAAGTTTCACCAAGTTTGAGCGATCGAACAGGTAGGTGTTAAGTTTATGACCAAAGTTATATTGCATAACACCCAGTTAATCCTTCTACATTTAGGAAAAAAATGCCGAGTAGATGGGTTAGGATTTCGATGTACATGTACATGGCTGTAAGACTGTGTGAGATTATTGGGGTTTTATTATTAAAACCATGTACAACGTTTAATCTTTAGTAAAGGTGTGTCTATTTTATTCATAAATAAGAATTGTAGTTATGAGAATGCCTTATATATTATATAATATATCGGTCAACTTTACTTAGTAAGAATTCTAGTGATTTGGGTTCGGCTTGAACACAAAGAGATCGAATTTCGGAGTCTAGTACAATTAAAAAATTCACAACCTTGATAGAGAGTTTAAATCCTATCGATATGGTTACATGTTGAATCTTAGTGGTTTATCTCAAACTACAAGAACATGTTTAAGGTTCAAGAACTTCTACAATTATTTAAAAGAGGATTATGATCCGTACACTTATGATTGTATTGATCATGACCACCCGTGAGTTCTAGTCTAAGGGTTGTCTTGATTAAACTCAGGTAATCTCACACCATTTATGCGGATTAGAATGCTTGCATAATTTTTTTCTTTGACTGTTATGGAAAAGATTCATTTTTATTATATCTTAATCATCGCAAATTTGGCAATCGTTGTGTAAGTAGGTCTAAGATCATAATTCGAAGGAATCCACATCAAGAGGATATCTTGAATTATGATACCTCCTCGATAATCCAACCAGTGAATTATTTTATAATCTGGTAGAATAGAAAATGAGTCAAGTCTGATAATCAAGAATTTGATTAGAATTTGGCTAAAATCAATTAGCGAAAAATTTATTTGATCGAGGGGGTATCATACACTGAACATGAGAAATCACATTATGTATCACCATCAACCTCTTTATTTCGATTAATTTAGAGATTATTAAATTAGAGTGCATTCGTGATTATTTAGTGGAATTAATCATAATTAAATAAAGAAAGAAAATAATTATGGTAATTTTAATTATGATTTTTGAGTATTTATTTGGAAGACAATTTAATATTTAGTCTTGGGTCCCTAATATAGTCCAATACCCATTTAGTAGGCCTGAAACTCTCTGGAAGCCTAGTTATGGCTAAGTCCATGACTTGTACTTCTATAAATTGGTGTAAACCAGGATTTTTGGATAATGGTTCAATATAAAGGGTTAGAGAGGGAGAGGAAAATACTATTCACATTTTTTTTAAGGGGTGAGGAGAGAGAAAATTATTTCTCTCATATTTTATCAAGTTTTCATATCCAATGCTGCCCACACACAAGGTGTACTTTTGTTGCATCGTATACTCGAAGATTCGTGACGTTTGGAGGATTCCACCAAGGGGTTTGGAGACCTTAGGAGGGCAACAGAATCATCATCTTCATCAATATATTTCTCATCACATGGATCACAATAAGATCCACAAGGTATTATATCTAGACCCTAGGTTTGTGCTTCAAACCTAGATTTTGTTTTGTACTTTTCATTGCATGATCAATCGAAGTTCTTTGGGTTATTTTTTCACATTTATGTCGATCCTGTTTCATAACATCGTTTGTATTGGGTAGAATGTGTTTTACATATGGGAATATTTCATCAGTCATATATCGATGGATGCCAAATCCTATGGTTGCGCAAGCAGGATCTAACGTGGAGCAATTAATTACTATTACAAGTAGAGGTATTGTTGCATAACATGCGGGTTAAGATTTCATGTCAAGAAGTCATTGTCTTGTAAGTAAGTCGAATATGTCTCTCTATAAGTTTTGTATAGATTTATTTAGTACTAGTGAAATTATTGGGTTGTGCACGTTAATATTTTTTTCTATAAGGGTTTTCGCACTAAATCATGGTTTTATGGTTGCACGTTCATTTATTTGGTAAAATTAAAATTGGTTCAATTAAAACAACAATTTGATTTTAGAGGTCTAATTAATTAAAAATAAATGAATTTTACTTAGATCCATAGGCACATACTTTTTCAATAATCGACTTATAACATGACAGACAATTAACCCCTGAATGGCATAATATGTCATGTTCGTACAGATTTGGGTTGGTTCTTTTTTATGTTAATTCATTTCTTGTTCATGTTTAAATTATGACTATTATTAATCATGTTTCAATCGTGATTCTATTTACAATTTTATCGAACATTATTAATTGTATTATATGTGTTGTGTCAGATTGCAAATGAGTCATGTTGCCTTGTTGTGTTTGCGTTTAATGGGTCTTGTTGTATCATGCCAAAAATCCATACACAAAACATGAATTGTCATTTTCAATTGTTCCTACTTTGGACATAAGTATAAAATAAATTATTTATTTTAACAAATGTCAAAATTTGTATTTGTATTTTATGAACATTTTGAAATATAGATTGATTGTACTTATAATTATTAATTTAAAATTAGTAGCCAAGAGTATTGAGGTAATTATGATAATATGTTATTGTCCACTTATGACTTATAGTTACACGAGTGTTAATATATTTTCTTGACTTGCCGATAATGTATGTGTTGTATTTACATTTTGTAACCCATTTATATAATATCGTAACTTGTATGTCTTTTAGTGTTTGTTGTGGCACTCAACTCAAATTGGTTTTCAAAATGGTTTTAAAATATTCGTCCTATATATTACATTAAAGTAGTTCATTCCTATTTAGTTGTATGTAAAGGCTTGAATACTTTCATGTTTATATCAATAATAATATTAACATTATATGTAAAAATCTTTATATCAAATATTGAAATTCATCACTAGTTTTATGTTAAAAAAATAAGTTTGTGGATTTAACTTAATGATGTTGGTAGTGAAAATTTAAAAAATTGTTAGTAGTGGTTTTAATAACTTATTTTTTTATCTTATTGAAACTACTATAATAGGATTTTAGTGCTACAGTGTGGTTTATAATGTGGGGTTTTTCTATGATTGGTATTAATGGCATTTCATAGCTATCGAGGGGTACCGTGGTTGAATGTTTAGTATCTAAGGTTGTCATGTTTTTTAGAGTAGTCTGAAGTAATATACAATGATATAATATATGTAAATTCTATCCGTAGACACACTTTGACTCAATGAAACTAATAACTTTTAAAAAAAAAGAATAATAACCCCTTGCATGAAATGTCATAAATACCTATAAATGAAATTGTGATCAATATACAACCCACTTAAGTTACTAAGTACAACCAACAATTCATTTTCATCACATAAATCTTTGTTTTAACTTTCACAATAGAATCATATTTATTATTTACCTCATTTTTTTCTATTTCCTTCCTCAAACTCCAAACCGCCAAATTTATCTTGTGTAGATGGAAGACGTAGACTCTAGTTATAAAACATTTGCCGATGTTGATATGGAATCAAATTAGGAAGCAACAAGTTGTTTACTTAAAAGTGTATGATGATTACATTATTTTGTAATAATTATGCCTAAATCTAATCCTTATTATTGTATCATAAATAACGAGTTTTTACATTCGTTTTTGCTATTTAAAATAAAAATGCAAGTTTGAAAATAATTGGAGTTAAAAATGTAATTTTAACAATCCCAAGGGATGAAATCATAATTTTATAAACTTTATGGGTCTAAAATTAATTTCAAATATTTATCTGAGTAATATGAAGTTCTCCCTAAATTTTGGTTTAATTCCGAGTTAAAATGAGTGAGATGTGAATTTCGGGGACTAAAATGCAAAGAGGGATAATTTTGGAATTTTTTAAAATACTATGGACCTAAATTTAAATTAATTATTTTCATTTTATATTTTTACAGGCGCCTCGGGATTTGAAGTACAAAGGAGTTGATATGAAAAATTGATTAGGATATGTCGCGACACGACATGATCAACACGATAGTACTAAAACATATTTTTAAATTTGCTCGAGTATCCGTTGAAGTCGTGTCATACCTTTCCAAGCTCTTTAAAAGATCACAACTTTCAAGTTTGGGAGAATTTTAAAATACAAAGTTTTGAAGGTGAAAAATCAGTTTGAAAAAATTAGTGTGAATAGTAACGAAATGCAAGAAAAAAAGAGAAAAGATATAAAAAAAATAAAAACGCTTCCCTTATTTTCCTCACACATGCACCCCGTAGCTGGCCTTTCCTTATTTTCCTCCCACATACACCCCAAAGCTCAACCTCTTTGTCCATAATTTAGGGAAACTTTTTAAAAAATAATCTCAATAATTAAAATTCCTTTTCCCTACATTTTTACTTATAAAAGGAGTTGATTACACAAGTTTGACAAGAAGACTTGGGAGGAACAATTGAGGATAAAGTTTGAGAGAAATTTTTTAGAGTCAATTTTTATGATCAACAAAAACGTTGTACCTTGTATTTTTATTTTTGAGTGTTTGTGAGGTAATTTGTGGGCAAGTTTAGGAGGAGAATTTTGTATTAGCATCAAAATATTAAGACACTACTTTTGTAAGTTGATTTTTTAATGATAATTATAAATTAATTACTAGGATCAGTTAGGGAGGAGATTAATTATAAATTATAAATTAATTATAAAATGAGCAAGTTAGGGAGGAGATTTGTATAATGATAATTATAAATTAACTATGAAATGGGCAAGTTAGGGAGGAGATTTTTTTTAATGATAGCTTAAATTAATTACTAGGATCAGGTGAAACCTGTCATTATTAATTAATGCATATTTTAATTAGTTTTAATTAGTTTAAATTCCATACTTGTTCTGAAAACGTTTTAAAAATTTGATATTCATTAAAATAGTCACGAGAGTGATATTTTAAACATTCGATATCAATTCAAAATTCATATTCTTTGATTTTTTGTGCTTATATTTCATCGCTTATGATTATGTTAAGTTGTTTGATTGTTCATGCTTACGTTTGAGTTCTTATTTTTTTTAAAGGAATATGAATTTTTGGTTTCTAAAGAGAGGGAAAGAAAGAGAGAGAATGTTTGATTTGAACTATAACGTTTTCATCTTTCGAAATTTATGCGATGAGAGTTGGTACAATTTTGCATTACAGAAGGGAATTGCAAGTTACACTAATTAATCATACTCTAGTAAAAACGATGAGCGGATCCAAAATCTTAGTAATCTTCTTTATATTTGTTACATACCTTATGTTAACTCCTTTATTATTTTTTGTTTTATTTTATCTCAGCATCTTATTTTCACACCAATATTGTCCAGTTATGAAGTCTATAATTTATTCGAATTGACCAAATCTTCGTGGGATCAACCCGTATTTACACTCCCTATATTACAATAACCCATGCACTTGCGGTAATTTTATAATTTGACGACAATATAGATAACCTATTATTAAACAAAATTCATGATTCAATCATCAATTTCTGAAACACATTTTACTATTCATTGTCTCATTCTTGAAAATGGAGGCATTGTTCAATTGTTACGAGTTGTGAACATCGTGAAAGTTAGATCTTAAACATTTGTGGGTCTACACCTTTAAAGAAGTTCTCATTTTAGAAATCTATGACATGGATAAAGTTAAATTTTAACTTTTCTAGAACTCTTTATGCGGGCTTCCCAATAAATAAGGACACAAAATTAATATTAAATGTACAATATTTGCCCATGAATGAATTATTTTAATATATTAATCTCAAAAACTTAAGAGCCGATTTTGAATCTCTGCACAGCCTCCATGCGCACTTGGTATCCACCAATATCGGTTGTATACGATCATCCCTTATGTAATCCAACGTGTTATCTTCTTGGAGGTAGAATATTTCAAGGGATTTGTAAACGTAAAATCTATTTTGATTGCATGGGGTTGATATGATCTCACAAACCAAAATGAACCTTCCAAAACTAAATTAGTTTTTTGGAAAAAATGAACTTCATATCTTGGAAGACGCATTTAAAGGTGTTTAAATAGTTTAGTAGTCGAAGAGAACCAATAAAACACGCTTTTTAAGACTCAAGACCTCATTAGATTCAGGGAATTCTCATTCGGACACGAGCTTTCAAACGAGGGGCTCTTATATGATTTTTTTATTGAGGGTTAATTTTTAAAGACAATGTTCACTCATTTGAAACCAAATTCAATTAAGGTAGCTAAAGAGCATCGAAATGTGTGTGTTATGTGTGTACGTATGGCTTAAGTGAAAGTCGATCTCTTAAGTAATAAAACCCGGTAAGTCTAGATCGAATCCTCAAGGAATAGAATACTCACAATGAGAATAGGGAAGACTCCTATGTTCTAAGCTTTGACTCGAAAAGGTAAACAAAAGGTGATGAATTGTTATGTGAAGTTAATTATAACTATGGGAACAAATTAAGCTAAATAAAATAAAATAAATTAAACTAAATTATGCAAAAATTATAACTAGAACATAATTTATGTTTTACAATAAGTTTGGAAAAGAGGTTTGGATGTAATCCCCCACATTCTAGGGTTTCTACACTAAATGTAAAATTCTTTGAACTAACTAATTAATTAAAGGAAAAGCGTCAACTTAATTCGAAGTACCAAATATGTTTGGGCACTACCCCGCGCAATAATTGATCAACAAATTGATTTGCGGTATTGAATGGAAGAAGTAAAAATTGCTAAGAGTTAGTATTGGCCTCTGGTCGGGCCTGCCACTTATTAAACGTTTCTCACCAGTTAGTATTAGGAGTTAGACCTTATACTTTTTCAAATTTGGCTTACTAGTCTCGTTCCACCTGCTACTTATGAGATGTTTTCCTTGATTAAACTATCTTTTGGCCGGAACTCGTTTGCTTTTTCCTTTTAGTCCCGTTATTCTCTATTTAAAATGTATATTTCTTTTTTTCATAACAAAAGAGCTTGAAGATTATTTTAAGTAACACCTAACTCATGTCGAGTAGACCTTGTTGTTATGAGGAATCTGAATTCATGAGTTATAGGGAGGGGCCATAATCGACAAGTATAGTTCATCCTCAAATACTCGAATTACTTTCGAAAAATTGAGTTAAGATAACTACAACGATCAATCCCAGTTAATGTATCAACCTCAATGAATTGATTAGTTGATTACTATGAATTTCACATTAAAGCTTGAAACCCTAGGTTGGATTCATATTCCCCAACCTAGAAAGGAAATTATCTAGACATGATGATTAATTAGAAATAAGTTACATTAAGCATGTTGGAGTTCATAATTTAAAGATGAAGGAAGGAAGAATTAAATTACAAATACCAAATGAGATGAATTAAAAGTGTGGGAATAATGAAATTTTGACCAAGCGAGAATGGCACGCAACTTGATTAAATTTCTCCTTTATATTGAAATGAAATTGTTGAAATTAGTAAGTTTTAGTAATTCCAACTATTAAAGAGTAATTACAAGACTAAAACAAGATCAAGTATATCTAAAAATACTCCTAAAAGCCCTATTTGAAACCCCAAAAATGGCCAAAGGGGTGGGTGAAACCACTTTCCCACAAAGGTTAAAAATAGGAAAAGAGGGAAAAATCCACAGAAAATTGAATCCTAGACAAAACGCCATGACCAAACCCCGTTGGAAAAGTATATCGATTCGCACCACAAACTGAAATGGTTCAATTCTCAGTACTGCTTTGAGAATTGTTGCATTCATAAAAAATCTTATTTTTTGCACTTTAACCCGAAACTTTGTTCAAATCTACAAATTGATGAATCTTCTTTATCAAGACTCAAAATGTGATGACATTTCTTCCCGTCCTCTTATAAACTCGAGGTCTACAATTTTTATGCTGGTGCCTTCTTCGAGTTCCAGTTAAAAATGACCATTTTACCTTTGACTATTCTTTCTTGCTCCGTATTCCTTATTTTGCGCTATCTTCTCCAATTTACTTGCAAGAATCACCTGTAAAACATATGGGAGATACCAAAACAAGAAACACTTGCCAAAAAGATTAGTTACAATTAATATTAATTAATTTAGGGATAAATGTGATGTTTGAGATCGTAAAAATACCGAAATTAGAAGTTTAATTATGAAATGATGATGTTGAATCAACCCCCCTAACTTAAGACATTGCTAGTCCCGAGCAATGGAAGAGAATTAAATATAAGTCCGAAAATAGCATTTATTAACTAAAGGATAGAATACATGTTTCATAGGCATGCAGTTTCATTAAGCATATGCAACAAGCCGTTAAACCCTTAGGTTATCCTAGTAGGACGAATGGTGTCTCATGAGGGTTTGAAGTGAATTTATCCCTAAAATTCAATTTGTAACACATGGCATGATTCAAGGAAAATCAAAATAATTAAATACTGTACAATTTAAATTCCATAAAGTAATAAAAAAAATTGATAAATCTCAATTCATAGTGCACGTGTGTAAAGCCAAAAATTAACCACTAACATCCACCGATTAATCATTACGTTATTTTTCAAAAATTCTTTTTGATTTCAATTTCTCACAAGATGCACTCGAAAATGAATCACTTGGATATTGGATTTATTTTTCTCACGTTGTGCATGCAACTAAGAGTAAATATAATGGGCACGAGTTCACACACACCAATTCAAAGACAATTTTTTTCGTGAAAAGATCTCATTAAAGGATTACAATCGTGGGAAACGAAAAAATATCATTGTTCATTTGCACTAATTTTTTCCCCTTTTTTCGCTCTCCATGTGGTAATTGACTTTGTTATTCGAACTTCATTAGGACTTTTTACGAGTTAAAGGTATTTTGGGTAATTTTGGTAATTTCTGGAGTTGAAAATTTATTATAAAGGTCCATCAGTACTTTTTTGAATTTTTGCCCATTTTTGTTTTTCTCAATTTCATTTTTTAATTGCTTTCTTGGAATTCCCATTTTCATATTTTTTTGATTGGGCATTTTTCTGTTTGTTGCCCCCTTTTCTGTACGGTATGGGGGATTTTCACACATTCGGACCATTTTTATGTTTTTCAGGTTAACAAACGAAAGAAATATTATTATTTTTTTGGCTCAATTTGATTTTTAAGGGTTGGACATTTTTTGGGATTTTTCTGGCTAATATTTTTTTTGGTTAACAAAAGATGGCCGAACTTCATGTATCCAAACACTAATCTAATCAGCATATGCGTTTTGAGAATAATTTTATTTTTATTTTTAAGACACTTTTAGGTGCATTTTCAAATTCGCTCATTTCCCGATACCGATAAAAAAAAGGATATGAGATCTACAATGAATCATATCGAAATAAAGTTGAGTTACAAAAACTCGGAGTATTGTTATTAACTCTCAAAATTAGAACAATTGGATCGATAACTCACCGCATTTAAATTGTTGCACCTATTCGTATAAGTCGACAACTCTCGTTCAATTTTCATTTTAGATAAATTTCAACTTAGTAAATGAAATTTTTACAAATTGAGATCTAAAACAAAAAAATTGTGATATTTTTAAGGACTTTAAATTTCATTATTTACTTATTTTGAAAAAAGTATTTTGACTTTCTGAAAATTTTCAATTTTAGGGGGGCACTTTAAGATTGTGAAGTTTTGGACGCGATATTCGTCTCGAAAGTTATCCCGATCTTGACGATACTCCATTAAGAAGTCTTTTATCTGGAACTCCAAGTGATCCATATGACTATTAATCACAATCGTCTCACAATCCCGTTCATATAACTCTAATTCAAAATACGGGTCCGCCGGATCATTGTTCTCTTACTTGTAGGCAGCGTCATTTCCGTTGACATCCTCACCATCCTCGCTCTCATCTCCACCATCACCACTCTCCCCCATCTCAACATCCTCAAAATTAGGCCCGAGGGTAGGAGGTTTATTTCTTGCTTCCCTCACACTCCTAGCAACCGATGCTCCATCAATCGGTTTGGACGCACATGCCACCTCACCCCAGGATTTTTAACCCATTTCCAAACATAATGCCGTGAAAAACTGGGCGTAAGTCAAGGACATCGACCCCTTTTGGTCAAAATACGCATGTGTGATTTTGTCAAATTAAATGTGAGGTAGACTAATTTTAGTCACCGGGTCGAAAAGGAAGTATAAGAAAATGTTGTGCCTCATCCGGATGGCGGAATCGTTCTTTATGGGCAACACAGTCCTTTATGTGATAATATTTTCTAGGCGAGCACGTAGAGGTAGACTTATCGACGAGAAAGTCTCGGTTACCCATGGTGTGGAGGGAACCCAATGGTTTGACATCTTAGGCTTTGGAATGTCCTTTCGATGGTTGGGAAAGTATGAACGATACAATTTGATTCCCGCCGCATGTATTTTTTTATTAATGATCTTAAAAGAAAAAGGTGTGACTACCTCATCGATCCGTGCCTTGTAATCGCCATCGAAGATATAGACATGGGTCACGTAAAAAAATGGGCTATTTGATCATAAACCGAGTCCTCGTCTCGAGAGAACCAATGTCACCATCTGAATTTGGAGAAGAGGGTCATGATGTCATTAGGCAAGTGGTCCCAAAAGACGCGATGCTCTATGAATAGTTTGCGCCGTTTTGAGAAGTACCCGCTGAACTAATTTTTCTCTTGAGGGGATCAGTAGATATTTCATCCACCGTCGACGACTTCAGTGGAGTTATACTTCTTGAGGCATTGTTTGGGAGCTAAGGAGGATTTTAGGACAGAATTCTAGAATGAAACTTAAAAGAATTTTTAGAAGAAGAAATTATTAGATGAAGATGTGGGGAAAAATGGTGGCGAGTGGGTGAATTATAGGGTAAAATTAAAAGGAATATGGAAGGTTTGGTATGGAGGGAAGGGTTAAGATTGGTTAGTGAAGAGGTGGGAAAATGGACGGAAAGGAAATGAGTGAATTTTCGAGATTGGGAGGGAAATGAAAGGTTGGGTTTGGAGGGAATGTGAAAATATGAGATTAAAATGAGGAAACAAGGTAAAATTTTGGACAAGTCAAATAGAAAACTGAACCGTTCAAATATGTTCACTTTAGGGACCGAACCAGTTCACTAAACCTAGCCGGTTCAAAATTTGGTTATGTCCCAACCTTTTTTTGAGACCAAACATTTTCCCCTAGGTTTGATTTTTAAGAGAATGTATTCAATTTTCTAAAGAGAAATTTTAATTGTTTTCTTACTTTACTCATAACTTTCACTTCCTCATAAACACAGGTTATAGGCTTCCTAAAATTTCTTAAAATTCATCCCAATAACACAGTTTTCTAGGTATTTTCACTAAAATTCTCCATGAACTCTCTGGGCAACCCTTTAGTCAGGTTCCTAGACCGGGGCACTCCAATCTCGCTTATATATCCACAGAGAAATATTATATACAACAAACCCTCACACGACTCATATACACCCTATTAACTGCAAAATTCACCCCATACACGTCGGGGGTGCAATCACCTCTCACTAAACATTAACCATCCCCATAATCGGGGTCCGACAATAAATTATCTCTACTTCCCCGATGCACGCCTCTAGATATGGCTTTTGGCATTGTTCTTTCACTATCCAATCCTTTGGATTTTTAACATCAATAGCTCTGTGCGGGAACACTTCCCTTACCACAAATGGTCTGGACCATATAGACCTCAACTTTCCAAGAAACAAATGTAATCATGAGTTGTAGAGGAGTAGCTTTTTACCCGAGTAAAACTCCTTACGGATGGTGTTTCGATCATAAGAGCATTTGATTCGTACGCTATTCGTGAACTCTCATACGCATCATTATGTATCTCTTCCAACTCGTTTAGTTTAAGAATTAATGTCTCACCGACTTTCTCTGAGTTAAATTCAACCTCTTAATCACCCAAAAAGCTACGGAAAGATGGGAGGGTCTTCCATACACAAAACAAACTATTAACATTATGAAGGGGTTCTTATATGAAGTCCGGTAAGCCCATAGTGCATCGACTAATTGGAAAGATCAATCTCGACGAGTGGAATCGATAGTCTTTTCAAATTTGTTTTTATATCTCGATTTGATAATTCGACTTGTCCGTTTCTTTGTGGGTGGTAAGTTGTCCCAACCTTGTGAACAACTACATACTTTCTCATCAACTTTTCAAATAAACTGAGGCATATCCTCTTTTGATGGAGATAATTTAACATTCAAAATGCTATTAACAACGAATAAATAAGATCAATTAAGACTGAACAAACTCTTATAAACTCACAAACTCTTGTATATAACTCAATGACAAGAAATAAGTATAATATGTTTAGATCAATAAATGAACCCCTGAAACATCTAGCTAGACATATTGGGTCTAGCATACGTGTTAGATATCTTTCTTGGAGATAAGAAGTTTTGTGTTGAGGTTGTCGTTCTAGGCATTGAGGTTAAAAATAGTAATCTTGATGTGATTACCCTTAGATTTTATTTTGGAGACGACATTTACGTTGAAGATCATTAGTACGAATGTTAGGTATCTCTAGTATTGATGTAGTGATGTGATTTGATTTGAAAACTTAAGCGTTGCAAAGGCTTTTGGAGATGAATCGAGTAGTGATTCATGGGAGAGCGTGATACACCATTTTTTCATAGTTATGCTTATATATATATATATATATATATATATATATATATATATATATATATATATATATATATATATATATATATATACACTAGAGGAATGCCCATGCCTGAAGGCACGACGAAAATTTTCAAAATACGTAATTGTGAAACGACAAAAATTTTCAAAGTACATAATTGCAAAACAACAAAAATTTCATTCCTCGACAAAACAAATTGTAATTTTAAAAAAATGATCATAATTTCCATCGTTTATAGAATTATCCACCCAGAAAGCACGATGATAATTATAAAATTTGGATCGAATCTCCCCTGTTTATATGACTATCCATCCCCTTTAAAAAAAAACTTCAACAATAAAACTAATAATTTTTATCAATAAAACTAATAGTATGCAACAACAAGTCAATTATAAACCTCATGCACACAAATAATTTGCTAGGGGTTAAAATGACAAAAAAAAAACTATGATTCTGTTATTGGCAACATATACACGTCATCATATAATATTCAGTTCTAAAGTGTGCCTTTGCACCATGTCAATTTATTAACCACAAAACATAAATTACATAAAGCAATGCATTACCAACACATGCAAATTTTATTTCAGTAAATAGTAGACTTTGGTCTTTTTAAAGAGTCAATAGTCCATGTTCTTAATTATTTTTATTGTGACTATTTTTTAAATTTAATCTCACTTTTGTCACTTATGTATTTAGTGCTCAAATTGTTTTAAATTTAACATCACTTAAATTATTATTTTTTTTTATAAAATAGTTGTATACATAAAAATAAATTATTTTAATATAGAATTGATTTTATTAATCTCACCCAATCCAAAGAAAGAAATATATGAAAAAAGTCTGATTTAACTTATAAGAATATTTGTCCTATCTCTCCTTAGTGTCATTTGTTGCAAAAATCTTGATTAAACAACTCTTTGCACTTGTGATTGTATATCCCATTGATTGGTGAGAAATTAATTATTAAGGTCGAGCACGACCTTTATTTCTTTCCAAAAGTCATTGTTCGAATGATAACATTAGTAGGCTCACATCCCCAAAACTAAGAAGGTTAGAAAATAACATGGAAGCAAACTGTGTAAGACAAAAGTAGGAGATGGGACATGGGAAAAGGTAAGGTAACGCTTCAAAGTTTTAAAAAAGAAATAGTAAAAGAAGAAAAGAGAAAAACACGTCTCTTGACCGTATTGAAGCAAAAATACACGGATTAAAAAATTCATATTTTTGGAAAAGCCAAATCTAAAAAGAAAATTTAAATCTAAAAAACATATTAGATTACCCACCTTAAAACTCTCATTCAGATAATAAAAACGCTGAAATCAAACTATAGTTATAAAAAAATTACCACAATAGAGTGAAAGTAGAGGTGGGAGACCAAAATAGGTAGAAATCCCAAAAATATTATGAGAAGTCCGTTTACATATAATCACGTAAACCAAAATTTAACATTAATATTTTAAACACAAAACGTATCTAAATGAACAAAACGTATCATCCCATCACAGTTTATGTCGAGACCCGTGAAAAGTGAGATGTGTGATTTTTTTCTTGAACCATGTGAGCTCAGACTGCAAAAGATAACACGGACCATACTTAGAAAAAAGAGCATACCTGTAAATGAACAAAAAAAATAAAAAATAAACATTACGAGTTAAAAAAAAGACCGCTAATAGAACATCTAATAAACCCATTCCATGAGGTACGGACTGTTGGGGGGTCTTGGTCTTGCAAAGAACCTCCATGCATGTGGGTGACGGGTCCATCATAGTAGGAGCAGAGCCATCAGGCCTAGAAGTCTCAGCTTGCCTTAATGAAAATCAATTTACCTACACAGTGGTCAAAATAAAGAATATAGAAAAGAAAATAAATTTACCTACAAAAATCACTAAACTCTTTAATTTAACATACGTGAAATAAATAAGAAAAGAAGTGAAACAACTTGTCTTCATTTCAGACCTGAAAATATCCACACGTACAAGAAGGAAAAAAAGTGAGGTTGAAAAAAAAAGTGGTGAAAATAAAGAATATTAGTGAGAGAGAATGGGAACCTTCGTGGGTAAGAGAGGTTGAGAAGAATCAAATTTCCACTGTATGAAGTAATGTTACCTCCTATTTTTATTTCTATGAAGTAGTGTAGACATATTAACTCGTCATTTGACATAAGGATGATAGATATAATCAAAGTAGTAAGACTTCTTACCATGGAAAGATCTGCAAAAGAAAACCAAAATAAAACTACAATCTCTTAATGTGAAAAAATAGTAACCAGGAATTCACCCAACTTCAACTCACACAACACAATCTCTTAACATGAAAAAATACCGGTGGAAGAGGGATGAGTTGTGGAAACCGTGTGAACCGTCTAGAATCAATCCCCCTTTGGAAACACCAACTTCAAGAATCATTCATTAAGTAAAAACCCGTCTGGAATCAACCCCCCCAAATGTGAAACAAAATTTTATATGAAATATATTGTGAATAGATACCTGGGATCAAACCCCCAAAAGAGGGAGGAGTTGTGTCAAGCGAGTGAGACTCATGTAGGAATATGAGAGAGGGGCGGTGATGGGGAGGCCATTTTATGGAGGGGTGACAATGGGGCATCCATTTTGTAGAGAGAGATGGAGCCTTGTGCTTTTGTTGGAAGGGGCAATCCATTACCTGTATAAGGTTTCTTTCTTTTGGTTTCAAATGAATTTGGAGAGAGGAGAGAGGATAGAGGGGAGATTTAGACAGATTTTTTAATTTCTTGAGACTTGTGCTCTGTCCATCATTATCATGCGTGTATGAGTGTGTGTCTCGAGGCAGCAATTAATGGGGTAGATGGGAGCTCACCTTGACGTGCCTCTTTATTTTACCATTAGATTTGGCCAATTGTGTCGTGTCAATGGTGACATGGCACAATCTGAAACCATTAAATGTCTTGTATGTTTATTGAACAGTAAAAACACCCTTACTCCTTTTATATATATATATATATATATATATATATATATATATATATATATATATATATATATATATATATATATATATATATATATATATATATATAACTAAGATATATATTGTACTTTTGTTCGTGGAATAGGTGTGTTTGGAATTGGGTGTATGGGAACCCAATCGTGGCATTTTACGGGTAGGCATATGTGAGCCTTACTTTATTTCTGCGAGTTTACATTTTGCATGTACGCTTCATCGAATTTCGAGGATGAAATCTCTGTGTTATTGGGGGAGAATGTAATACCCGGGGTTTTGGAAAGATTAATTTAAGGTTAATAAATCATAAATTATGAAAATAGTTAATGGTTATAAATTGAAATTGGTAATTTTGCTAAAATGTTGAGAGGTTTTTAGACTTGTAAAAATGTTGAACTATTTAACTTAATTATTAATAAGATAATTTTGATTTAGTGGTTTTATATAAGTACTTCGAGAATTCAGTTTAAACCAATTTGATGGAAATAAAACGTTGATTATATGAGATGAATACCCCTAACTTATGATGACAATATGCTAGAATTTTTTATGTCCCTTTAAATGCATGACATTTTATTTATACTTTGAACTAGACTATGAGCCATATATGTAAGGAAAGGTATAGATATTATATTTTCAATGAGCTTTGAATCAGGTGATTTGGACTTCTGTGGAGGAAGTAATAGTCGTTTTAGTAAAAGCTGTTTAATTTGTCTTAATATTAGATTTGTGCGAAGTTGTGATTTTTAAGAATTCTAATGAGATAAGGACTCTTATATTTTTGCCTATTTAAAGGGAGATCGGGGGAGAACTTTTTCAAACTCATATTAACCTATTCCCAAGACACTTTCTCTTCCAAAACATCTCCCATCTTTCATAAAAATCCTAACCTCCATTAAAGAATATTTTTAATCTCCATTAAAGAAGATTTTCATGTTTATTTTTGAAGAAGAAGTGCCTATTTTCTCAAGATAACTCAACAGACTTTTTTTGTAAACTTTTCAAGAGGAACATAACTATATCAACGGATTTTTTAAATGACAATGTTGATTAGGCATGAATATCTCTATTGTTCCCCTTACGTATTGTATGTTTTAAATATTGCCTAAATCGTAATTAATCACGTTTTCTCAAAATTAATTAGGAAGATTAATTAGGGAAAGTGAAAGTAAATTTAGGGTTATTTTTATTCAATCTAAAAATATGATTTAAGACTTGAAACAATCACATGTTTAGATTAGTGTTTTGGGTTATGGTAGATTTATGGGACGAATCGCCTGTTAGAAATAAAATAAGAACTTGAACTAATGTTTTGACTTGTAAATCATGATTTTATATGGGTATGTGTAAAACGAAAATTATTGTTGTGTAACGTTGTTAATACGCTTGTTGGAATAGGATTATGTGTTAAATCATTCCAATACCAATAATATTAGAATTATGGAATTTGACAACTTGTGTGGCTATTTAGTAGAACTTGATTATTAAATGATTAAATGGGCGTGATTTGAATGGAATTGAAATTGTGGGATTAATTAAAGGTTTGTAATGTGAAATTAAAATATAATTTAAAAAGAGATCATTCGTGTTAGTATCTCGACGCTGCCAGAATGCTAGGATTTTTTGGAGTAGTTGTAATTTCACTTGTTTTATAGGTTGCTTTCTAGGTATAGGACTAGTAAGTAGACTTTTGTAACACCCCGCTTAAAATAATAACTGATGACCAACCCTATACTACATTAAATCAGGAGTTTCAGATGGCTCGGTCTCAACACCAACTGTCGGCACTAATATAATATAAGACTAACTAACCGATATAATATAAGCGAGATGTTAAAATTAAATAAAACATAGAACAGACAACAAACCAACACTATAGAACTACTAATAAAGGAAAAAAATGCATAAATGTTGAGACAAATTAAGTGCTAGAATAAAATAAAATTAGTGTATACAAAGAATATACCCGAATAAGCTGTCGGGTCACAGACAGTACAATAACTGAAATGGAAAAGAATATAAACATCTATAAATAAATATCCCTTGGGTACAAACCCGATATACAACATGAATCCTACCTAGATTTTTAAAGAAGTAGGAAGTGACTATAATCTACATCCCACAACAGTCCGCACCTGTCACGGCTCCCAAGACTCTGGATAGAAGGTCATCCGGCATCCATGAGGTAGGACACCTGTAGTAATATATATATATATATATACATGTAGGAGAGAAATGAAAACGGGTCAGAGCCCGAGTGTAAATATATTTAGCAAGTGTGTTAACCGTGCATAATAAATATAAATGCACTTATTTCATAATTAAAGTGGAATTGCACTCTCATAAAACCCCAACTCACCTCTCATCTAACGGTGCGCACCTATTTGCGTCTTGAAATCTCAGTTAAGTTACCCCACCCATAAGGACAACCTAACTTACCATAGGCATAGCCTATACCCACAAGACCTGCCTTCTTATCATTACCCAAAAACCAACCCTATCTAATCACACTTAATTATTTTACAAAAATATATGCCATACTAGGCTTCATAATTTCCAATTTAACTTAATCATTTAACCAAGTTATTACTTTACATATTAGCATAAAGCTTCATTTTAAGAGTTTATTCTCTAAGTAACATGCACAAGTTAATAAGGACAAAACTCCTCTCTACTCTCAACATTGTACTATGATTCGTGCGTGGGGCGTCTCGCAAAGCAAAATCCAAACAAGGAACCCTCCCGTTACACTACTCCTTGATAATGTCATTAGTAGGGATCGGTTATGTCATACACACAATATACTACTACTACAACTACTGAATTTAGATTACCATATAAGAACAATTTAAAATCTCCAATAATATCCTTGGGATGATGTAACCTAAATATTCCTTAAATGCGATATATCAACCCCCATCAATCTAGTACATCATAATCATCCATGATGTACTCCATAAAGATTTCATATCCTTTCACCTATAGGATATATATAAATATATATATAGGCATTTATTCTAACCATATATTTGTACACAATCATCCATACCCATAGCCAAGTGTACATACTACATATGATGTACAATGGTCATGCACATAATATACCCGGCTATATATATCGCCGATAAACTACACCATGCTATCATCTTCCAGGGCATTACTCACATACCATCTTGGGGACCACGGTCGGTCTCGATATCACCGACATCGGGGCTAAACACACACACACGACATCCCGGGAAGCGTTCATAGCTCCTAACCGGTCAATGAGACGAGACATTCCCACCACGTCTCACCCCAAAATAAATACAAATCACATAATACACACTGGGCGACTATGACCTGGGGAATATCCACACCCTGCTCCTTGAGCCAGGATGCTCACCCTTTGAGCGAAAACTTCCCAATGATAGCATGAGCGAGGTATACTTAACCACATAAGTATATATATCATTCACATGCACAATATATATAGATCCACATGATTACATCATATGATTAAACCATCACATACGATTTAGATATTCATATTATGAGTATACACATTCATCCATATCTATACTATTATATACATATATCTACATAAATATACACACTTTCTCTCGTCCGTATGTATAAGATTTATAACTCGGCTATAAGTATACATAATCCTCAATATACTAGCCATCGTTCCAACACATTTAATTTACCTCGATATGTGAATAAGATCCCTCACTTGAAGCATATTAATCCATTTTTCCTATGATTAATAGTCTCCCAAAAATATATGTTTATATTCAACATTTGGGTTATCACCCAAAGTTTAGTGTAGGAGACCATCACTACACATCTCATTTATATTCGAAAGTACATAAACATCTCTAGTACTATTTGACCATTGGCATATACATGACTAATAGTCTATAAACCTTAGCTTATCCCAACTTCATTTCAAATATGGGGATCCCAATTGTTACTTCCACACAATCATTTATAAATTATCTTGACTAGAATTATACTATCGCTTATTCTAGTTGATAGTATGATCCAATCGTTCCCAATTTTGCCTAGGGTTCAATTGTTCTTATGAACCCTTACTCCTATCGCATTGCCAATTGTTCCTTAATTTAAACATTTCTAAGGATACGTAACCCCTCTCTCTCGTTAGTCCCCAATTATAACTTAATAGAATCCTATCGCTATAAGGATTCAACAAGAATATCGGCCTATAAATTCCCAACATACCCTCGCAACTCTCTCTAAGAGTTCTTACCTCCCATCATATTTATATTCACGTTTGATTAATAATTAGGATTTCCAACCCCAATGAGGTTTCCCACCATCTCCATAAACACACACAACTCCAATGCATACATGTAAACATATACCTTCCTTAAACTATTTAAAGAAATCCCCATAATCATAATAAGTGAGAAACCCCCTTATAAGTCTCCAAAATATATCTCTTTCATCATAAAAGAAGACCCCAGATCAATAAACCCAACCCAAAAAGGGTTAGAAATCACTATAGAGAAAATTCCTCAAAATGCCCTGTTTCTGAATCGATTCGGCCCCTCCGAATCGATTCTGCCCCAACAGCGAATCGATTCGGCCCATCCGAATTGATTCGGTCCAAAGGGACCTGATAGTCTGCTACCTACCAAATCGATTCGCTAGGGGAGAATTGATTCGGCCCTAAAGACCTGTGGCTTCTGCAACCTGGCGAATCGATTCCGCCAGTTCAGAAAGCCACGAAAATGGCCGATTTTCTATAAACCCAAAATTTCCAAAACTCCCATATATTATTACCCAACCATCAATTTTCATACCAAACATGTTTCTACCCTAAAAAATCATCGTATAACTACCCAACAATTTCTATACCCTTAATTGTAAGATTTTTACCCAAAAATCAGGTTTGGCCATTAATACCCAAAATCCATTTCTTTTACCCACAATTACGAAATCAAATACACAAATAACTTATTTAGCAAGATTAAACACTTGCCTCGATTTTGTTGAGGCTGTATCATCCTCGATGTCGCGTTTGGGCCGGAATCTCAAAACTTTCCTTCCTCTCTCTCTTCCTTTCTTTTTCTTTCTTTCTTCCTTTCTCTTTTCTTTCTATTTCTCTCTTCTCACAAATGAGAAGGCTTGATTCGTAAGCCTTTAAATCCCTTAAAACAATAAACCCAGTTTTAAATGTTCATACACACTTTAAATGACTCGTTTACTCCAATTTGAGTCAAACTAACTTAAAAAAATTTCGGAGCAGAAATAAAACCCAATGACAGTCATTTTGACTATCTCGACCCTTCCGGGATCGATGGTACCCTCAAAATCATCATCCGAAATACTTTAAAATGTTCTCTATTTTTGGACCTCAATTCCCAAATTTTAAAATTCTCCAATTTAATTAAATTTTATTTTCCCAAAAATTTAATTTCCCAGTCTAAAAAATCATGGGATGTTATATTCTTCCCCCCTTACAAAAATTTCGCCCGCGAAATTTAAGACATGCTTAGGACCTCAATATCATCTAGTCCTTACATCAACCCTCAGGATCACTATAGCGATCCTTCCTAGTTCTCACGTCGAACCATATAGATTTTAAAATTCAACTAACAACCCAACGCGCCCATACACCCTGTACTCGAGCTCCACTCATAGAATTATAATCAGGCTCCATTAGCCTCAATTCATAATATAACTATCAGTAATATAATCTATAACAACATATTATATATATAAAAGTTTAAAATTTCCCGTGGTTGAACTCTTCTCAATTCCTGACGCTAGCTATCTTCATGCGGGGGAGGTCTCGCAAGCGAAATCCAAATAAGGAACCCTCCCAATACACTACTATGTGGCTAGGTCAGGGATTGATATTAGTTGAACCAGGGTTAAGGTTTTATAAAATAATTTTCATATTTTAGATATTTCCCAAAGACCTATGTAATCATATAATATAAATCAATTCCATGTCTTTCGACACACTAAGCAAACACCTTATGTTTATGACACAAGGTCTCATCAAATACAATTTCCTAACCACCATATAGTTCTCAAAACTAGCACAACTACGAGCTAAATTTTCCGCTCAACAACGAATCTATTAAACTCTGAACCTCTCAGTCATACAAATCCTTTACATAACCTCAAAGCATTACCTCCAAATAAGTCCTCCCCTCATTGGAACACTATAATTACACGCCCTAACCTATCCATAAGACAAATAACCTTGTAACCACTACTCGACAAACTCCACTTATCCTCACTTTCAGAACTCACTATTACAACTCTCAACTATCTCCTCACGAGATAATCTATTTTCTCAAAAGATGTCATACCAAGGCCATACTTACTCACTCCTTCCTCCAAGGAAATTCTATACACCCTAACGGTGTAGCGGCTACTACTCATCATACCTTATGTGTGACGTTCCCAATGTCGCACAAAGCGTGACTTAAACCCAAAGAAAGGTATTCTACCTTATTCTTCCATAATCCAATGGTTTCACCTCATCCAAGGATCTCAATTCAAGGTCCTCTACTTCTTCCAGGATGATCCTTCTTAACCACTTTGAAGGAAAAAGCGCTATTTTGGCTTCTGACAACTCCTTCGGTCCTGCTCCACGAACCCGAGTCTCCAAATCTCTTATGCCCTTCTTAAATAAAGACGATACCCCTAACAATTGGTCAATGCCACCTACCTTTCACCGATAGAAGTCAATATCACGAGGCTTTCTAACAAAAATTGATTGGTTTCTCAATCTAAACCTCCCAAGGACTACACTATATACCTATCCTCAGACTTACCATACTAAGTCCAAGATTCACCATTCGAGTAAATTCCCCTTTCTTACTCAACCACCGATAGAACACCCTGAACCACTGCTAGAGTTCTCTTTCTTATTTCCGCCTGAATCGAGGAAAACAAATACCTCCAATCAGAGCGTACCCAAAATATGCTATGGGTATTGTATCTCTAATCTTGTCCTTTCCTAGACGACATAATCTAGGCGACGTCTGAAATGAGAGCAACTGTTATCAGAACATCAATCAAGTGAGTACACTTCATAGAAGAAGATAAACGCAATGAACACAATAATCCTAATAGTAGGGCTTTATATCAAGAACGTTAACGGAAGAACGCAGAATAACCGCACAGATCCTAAAGACTCTAGAACCTGATTCTCTAATACCATCTGTAACACCCCGCTCAAAATAATAACGGGTGGCCAGCCCTATACTACATTAAATCAGGAGTTTCAGATGGCTCAGTCTCAACACCAACTGTCGGCACTAATATAATATAAGACTAACTAATCGATATAATATAAGAGAGATGTTAAAATTAAATAAAACATAGAACACACAACAAACTAACACTATAGAACTACTAATAAAGGGAAAAAATGCATAAATGCTCAGACAAATGAAGTGCTAGAATAAAATAAAATGAGTGTATACAAAGAATATACCCGAATAAGATGTCGGGTCACAGACAGTATAATAACTGAAATGGAAAAGAATATAAACATCTATAAATAAATATCTCTTGGGTACAAACCCGATATACAATATGAATCCTACCTACATTTTTAAAGAAGTAGGAAACGACTACAATCTACATCCTGCAACAGTCCGCACCCGGCATGGCTCCCAAGACTCTGGATAAAAGGTCATCCGGTATCCATACGGTAGGACACCTATATATATATATATATATATATATATATATATATATATATATATATATATATATGCAGGAGAGAAAAGTAAACGGGTCAGAGCTCGAGTGTAAAAATATTTAGCAAGTGTGTTAACCGTGCATAATAAATATAAATGCAATTATTTCATAATTAAAGTGGAATCGCACTCTCGTGAAACCCCAACTCACCTCTCATCTAACGGCGCGCACCTATTCGTGTCCTGAAATCTTAGTTAAGTTACCCCACCTATAAGGACAACCTAACTTACCATAGGCATAGCCTATACCCACAAGACATGCCTTCCTATCATTACCTAAAAACCAACCCTATCTAATCACACTTAATTATTTTACAAACATATACGCCATACAAGGCTTCATAATTTCCAATTTAACTTAATCATTTAACCAATTTATTACTTTACATATTAGCATAAAGCTTCATTTTAAGAGTTTATTCTCTAAGTAACATGCACAAGTTAATAAGGACAAAACTCCTCTCTACTCTCAACATTGTACTATGTTTCGTGCGTGGGGCGTCTCGCAAAGAGAAATCTAAACAAGGAACCCCCCCTGTTACACTACTCTTTGACAATGTCATTAGTAGGGATCGGTCATGTCATACACACAATATACTACTACTACAACTACTGAATTTATATTACCATATAAGAACAATTTAAAATCTCCAATAATATCCTTGGGATGATGTAACCGAAATATTCCTTAAATGCGATACATCAACCCCATCAATCTAGTACATCATAATCATCCAAGATGTACTCCATAAAGATTTAATATCCTTTCACATATAGGATATATGTAAATATATATATATATATAGGCATTTATTCTAACCATATATATATATACAATCATCCATACCCATAGCCAAGTGTACATACTATATATGATGTACAATGGCCATGCACATAATATACCTGGCTATGTATATCGCCAATAAACTACACCATGCTATCATCTTCCAGGGAATTACTCACCTACCATCCTGGGGACCACGGTCGGTCTCAATATCACCGACATCGGGGCCAAACACACACACACGACATCCCGGGAAGCGGTCATAGCTCCTAAGAGGTCAATGAGACGAGACAAGCCCACCACGTCTCACCCCAATAGAAATATATATCACATAATACACACTGGACGACTATGACTAGGGGAATATCCACACCCTGCTCCTTGAGCCAGGATGCTCACCCTCTGCGCGGAAACCTCCCAATGATAGCATGAGCGGGGTATGCTTAACCACATAAGTACATATATCATTCACATGCACAATATATATACATCCATATGATTACATTATATGATTAAACCATCACATACGGTTTAGATATTCATATCATGAGTATACACATTTATACATATCTATACTATTATATACATATATCTACATAAATATACACACTTTCTATCATTCGTACGTATAAAAATTTATAACTCGGCTATAAGTATATATAATCCTCAATATACTAGCCATCGTTCCAACACATTTAATTTACCTCGATATGTGAATACGATCCCTCACTTAAAGCATATTCATCCATTTTTTCTATGATTAATAGTCTCCCAAAAATATATGTTTATATTCAACATTTAGGTTATCACCCAAAGTTTAGTGTAGGAGACCATCACTACACATCTCATTTATATTTGAAAGTACATAAACATCTCTAGTACTATTTGACCATTGGCATATACATGACTAATAGTCTTTAAGCCTTAGATTATCCCAGCTTCATTTCAAATATGGGAATCCCAATTGTTACTTCCACACAATCATTTATAAACTATCCTGAATAGAATTATACTACCGCTTATTCTAGTTGATAGTACGATCCAATCGTTCCCAATTTTGCCTAGGGATCAATTGTTCTTATGGACCCTTACTCCTATCGCATTACCAATTGTTCCTTAATTTAAACATTTCTAAGGATACGTAACCCCTCTATCTCGTTAGCCCCCAATTATAACTTAATAGAATCCTATCGCTATAAGGATTCAACAAGAATATAGGCCTATAAATTCCCAACACACCCTCATCACTCTCTCTAAGAGTTCTTAACCTCCCATCATATCTATATTCACTTTTGATTAATAATTAGGATTTCCAACCCCAATGAGGTTTCCCACCATCTCCATAAACACACACAACTCCAATGCATACATGTAAACATATACCTTCCTTAAACTATTTAAAGAAATCCCCATAATCATAATAAGTGAGAAACCCCCTTAGAAGTCTAAATATATCTCTTTCATCATAAAAGAAGACCTCAGATCAATAAACCCAACCCAAAAAGGGTTAGAAATCACTATAGAGAAAATTCCTCAAAATGCCCTGTTTCTGAATAGATTCGGCCCCAACAGCGAATCGATTCGGCACATCCGAATCGATTTGGTCCAAAGGGACCTGACATTCTGCTACCTACCAAATCGATTCGCTAGGGGCGAATCGATTCGGCCCTAAAGACCTGTGGCTTCTGCAACCTGGCGAATCGATTCGGTGGGGGCGAATCGATTCCGCCAGTTCAGAAAGCCACGAAAATGGCTGATTTTCTATAAACCCCAAATTTCCAAAACTCCCATATATTATTACCCAACCATCAATTTTCATACCAAACATGTTTCTACCCTAAAAAATCATCGTATAACTACCCAACAATTTTTATACCCTCAATTGTAAGATTTTTACCCAAAAATCAGGTTTTGCCATTAATACCCAAAATCCATTTCTTTTGCCCACAATTATGAAATCAAATACACAAATGACTTATTTAGCAAGATTAAAAATTTGCCTCGATTTTGTAGAGGTTGGATCGTACTCGATGTCGCGTTTGGGCCGGAATCTCCAAGCTTTCATTCCTCTCTCTCTTCCTTTCTTCTTCTTTCTTTCTTCCTTTCTCTTTTCTTTCTATTTCTCTCTTGTCACAAATAAGAAGTATTGATCCGTAAGCCTTTAAATCCCTTAAAAGAATAAATCCAGTTTTAAATGTTAATACACACTTTAAATTACTCGTTTACTCCAATTCGAGTCAAACTAACTTAAAAACATTCCCGGGCAGAAATAAAACCCAATGAAAGTCATTTTGACTATCTCGACCCTTCCGGAATCGATGGTACCCTCAAAATCATCATACGGATTACTTTAAAATTTTCTCTATTTTTGGACCTCAATTCCCAAATTTTAAAATTCTACAATTTAATTAAATTTTATTTTCCCAAAAATTTAATTTCTGAGTCTCAAAAATCATGGGGTGTTACAACTTTGTTATTGTTGTCACTTTCAAGGTAGGACTTATGAGTGTATGCTTGTATGGTTAGATATTTTCCTAGGTGGGGTTAGGTAGTATGTCGTTACATTATTTCGTTAGCCTCGGTGTGAGACTAGGTATTGATTTTTGGTAGGTATTCTTTCTAGGTAATAAACTAGGTAATATTTATGGTTTGGTGATATCTAGGTATGGGGCTAGAGATGGTTTTTTGTTTTAGTGCCCGAATTAAAGGTGGGGCTAATTGAGAATAAGAGAATGAATAATTAATGTCTAAGATAATAAATGGAAATTAAAATGAATTTGTATTGCAAGTATGTGCAGGGCTAACAATAATTGGGATGACTGGTTATAGCGACGTTGGTGTGTGTTGGCATCACGAGTATATGTAGGGTTGACAAAAATTGGGCAAACTGGCTATAGTGACGTGTCATGCGCATAACCTCATGAGTATGTGCAGTGCTAATGGAATTGAGAAAACTAGCTATAGTGAAGGGAATGGGTGCGGTGTGCAAAATTGTTGGTGCGCTAGGAGTATGTGCAGGATCAATAGAAAGGTAAACTGGTTATACTCGTGTTACATTACTAAGATTGGTTGTATTAATATAATTAATAATTGATAGACTAAATTTACGGTTGAAATAACATAATTGGACTTGAATAATGGGGCGCCTTTGTTTATGTGGGATTAGTGTTGTTTTACTTTACTCGCATCTTCTTATAACCTTTAATTTAAAATACTCTATCATAATGTTTATCTCATATAATGCTTATGTCTGGATTCACAAATCCTAACTGGGAATAGCGGGTATTCATGCGGTGGGCTCTGATCCATTGCGTTGACTAATATTTGAAATACAGTGCTACAATAGCTACATAGGATGGATTGGATATTTGTGAAGTGCAGTTGGAGTTATATTTTATTACTTTGGTAGTTTAGTTTCCTTTCCATCATTTTCTTTATGATATAATTAATTTTGGATTTGGTGGGGCATTAATCGAGATGTGTGTGCTACATGTGTATGTACGGCTCAAGTACAAGCCATTCTCTCAAGTAATAAAATCCGGTGAGCCAGGGTCGAATCCTGAAGGAATATAATACTCACAACGAGAATAAAAAAGATTTATATATTCTAATCTTTGACTCGCAAAAGTAAATAAAAGGTGATAAATTGTTGTGTGAAGTGAATTATAGCTACTAGAATAAATTAAGCTAATGAAATAAAAAAATTAAACTAAATTATGTAAAAATTATAACACGAACAGAATTTAGATTTTGCAAAAAGTTTGAAAAGAGTTTGGGATTTAATCCCCCGTATTCTAGGGTTTCTACGATAAATGTAAAATTATTTTAATGAAATTATTAAATAATGGGAAAGCGTCAACTCGATTCGAAGCACAAAATATATTTGGGCACTAACCTGTGTAATAATTGGTCAACAAATTGATTTGTTGGATTGATACCTTAATCGACACGTATAGTGCATCCTCTAATACTCGGGTTGCTTTTGACAATTCGAGTTAAGTTAACTACAACGATCAATACTAATTAATGTATCAACCTCGATGAATTAATAAGTTAATTACTACAAATTTCACATTTAAAGCTTAAAACCCTAGGTTAGGTTCATGTTCCCCAGCCTAGAAAGGAAATTAATTAAACATGATGATTAATTGCAAACAAGTTACACTAAGCATGTTAGAATTCATAATTTAAAGATAAAGAAAGGAAGAATTAAATTAGAAATACCAAATGAGATAAATCAAAAGTGTAAGAATAATAAAACTTCTCACAAGCAATAATGACAAGCAACTTGAATAATCTTCTCCTTTATATTGAAATGAAATTGTTAGAATTACTAAGTTTGAGTAATTCCAACTATCATAGGGTAATTACAAGACTAAATTAAGATGAAGTATATGTAAAAATGATCCTAAAATCCCTACTCCAAGACCAAAAACTAGCCATATGGGTTGGTCAAAACACTTTCAAACTAAGCTACAAAATAGGAAATGAGGGAAAAATACGTAGAGTTGAACCTTGGACCTAACCCCTTGACCAAACCCCATTAGTAAAATGAACCGGTTTGCACCAAAAAACAAACTAGGTTTGGTTTTCAGTACTGCCTTGGGAATTATTGCATAATGAAAACTTCTTCCTTTTTGCACTTTAACCTTAGAACTTTATTCAAATCTTCAAATTGATGTATCTTCTTCACCAAGAATCGAAATGTGGTACCGTTTCTTCCAGTGCTCTCAGAAACTCGAGGTATACAATTTTCGTGTCGGCACCTTCTTCGGGTTCCAATTGGAAAATGACTCTTTCTTGCTCTGTATTCCTTGTTTTGCGCTATCTTCTTCCATTTACTTGCGCAAATCACCCGTGAAACATATGGGAGATACAAAAAATAAGAAACACTCGTTAAAAAGACTAGTTACAATTAATATTAGTGAAGTTCAGGATAAATGTGATGTTCGGGACCGTAAAAATGCAAAAATTATAGGATAATTATGAAATAATGATGCTGAATTAGTAGCCTCGTTTGAAGTTTGTTTTTATCAAATTTTATTGCCTTTAGAATTAGATTCTCATTGGAAAACTTCTTCAATAGAGGGAGACCTTGTTCGAACGAGGCCATTAATTTTCAACCCTTATTAAAATTTTGTTAAAAACTTTTTTAAAAGTTCTTTTTCTATTTGTTTTTGTCATAGTCGTGTCTAATCACTATCTAGCAATAAATGCACTGCAAGGAAATATATAACTTTAAAAACCTTTGCCTTTAACAAATCTATTATATGGAATAAATGTGTCCGATCCAGTTAGGTTATCACTATCATGGTGTTTTATCTCTTTATTCTCACTTGATGTAACCTTACAACTCGATAGACTCGATTCCTATGCATTACAGTACAAATTTTCTCGTTCAAAAGTACTCAAAAAGAAGATCTAAAACACTCCAAATCGATTCTTCTCATTCCTCTCATTTTCACCTCTTGGGATTACGTTTTTGGCCTCTCTTTTTCATCTACCTTTCCTTATAATCACCCGTAATATGCCTTAGACAGCCTCCCTCTAAGAACCTAGCTTGGAACCTAAGCTAACGCATTTTACTATATTGTCTTTTAATTAAAAATATTCTACTTTATATATTAAACCATTATAAATTTCTAAAAACCATTTAAATTTAAATGTTTGATTCAATTTCAAACCAGAATAAATTGTTTTAAAATATCAATAAATATAATTTTATTTGAAATAAAATATCCCGATTAGTAAAATAATAATATTTCTGAAATCTTATACAATATTCATAAATAAGCCCTCAAAATAATGGGGTATTACACAAAATAAAAATTGAGGGAGAGTAAATTATGTCCTTACAAATCTCCCCTTTTGGATATTCTATGACAAAACCAAAAATAAAAAAAATCAGAAAAAAATTATTGGACAAAATGCATATACATCAATCTACTCATCTCAATCCCCACGAGACTCGATAGTGATGTACGACTTTCCAATTCCACGATAAATCAACATCATGAGATTTGTATGTCTTGCACATTTAAATACATACCTCATGAAGTACAAAAGATATAAGAGATGTATATAAATTGATAAGAATTAAAAAATACAATGCAAGAACTAAGATACTCCCACTAAATATATATTCCCCCTGAATACCAAAATTTATCCCCCATGTTGTCTCAATTAGACAAAGGAAACCAAAAAAAATAATATCATAAATAAATCCACTCAAGTAATTAAGAATCATCAAATAAAGTCTATGATCAATGAGATAAGTTATACAACTTTATGTAAATATGAATATGGTAAAACATATATCAATTAAGAACATCATATTCATAACTTAACATGACCAAAACAAATAAAAATAAATAATACCAAACACAAGTGGATAACATGTGCAAGACAATGTACAATCTATGAAATTCCACACAAGCTATCTAGCGGGGATATAAATGAATTGAAAAAAGTTAGAAAGACTCAACTTATAAATGCGCAAACCCTTTAATTCGACCCATAATTGAAAATATCTACAAGTCAACCATATTAAAAAATACTGAGTGTTCAGGCTAATGTAGATTAAGACCTAAAATATACCGCTTATGTTAACAGTTAAATAAGGCCAAAAGAAAATCACATATTAGACAAAAATATCCATACCAATTATTCTTCAACTTATAACTCCCTCAAAAAGGTGCTTTTAGATGTTTCTTTTTAGTTTTAAGAGTATGCATTTGTATAGATATTTCAGTATCTTTTTTTCTTATTAGCATATAAAAGTAAGTTTCTTGCCAATAGTTGTTAACATCTCTGTCGATAGCACTTACCAAAGCTTTTCTGATCATTTTATTTTAATTTATATCACAAAAAATGCTTTTTACAAGCCCATCCCAAAAATTTAGTGATGAAAATATGACGCGGTTGAATGCAAATAGTTTGACAAAAAAAATTTAGATTAAAATAATTAAACAAAACACCTTAGTCAACTCCTGTATGTGTGTGCGGTATGACAATGACAACAAAATACTCAACATGAGTTATTATTGAAGTAATTCATGGGAATGATCAAACAAAACATGCATATGTTCACACTAAGTCCCTAAGATTCTAATCCAAGAATAGGCAAGTAGATAGTAAGGTGTGTTCCACAAGTAATCAATCATTTCAATACTAGTTATCCACAAAAATCCCAAAACATAAAATCTTTTTGTATTTTCTTAAAAAAATCTCAAAATAATAATGTTTTTAGTTTTACTTAAATGGATCAAAAGAAAAAATATATATTTGTACTTTTCATTTATAAAACAAAAACAAAATCTCAAAGGAATAAAGCAAAGGTATTCTTGTGCCTTTTATTATTTTTCAAAAGTATATGATAAACAAAATGGTACAAATATAATCAAGGATATAAATAATCTTGAATTAGAAAATCCAATACTATAATAAAACCCGCACCAAGTCTATGAAAATAATGAACAATAGGAAGACATAGTCTATGGAGAGAATAATACAACTCACCCGTGAGGAGAAAAATATTTACCAACTAAAGGCTAAAAACGATGTGTATCCAAAGAAATATGATGAGAAACATCATGCATATCAAATGATTCAGCAACCAAGTCAAATTTCCTAATCCAAATAGATCTAACAATGAGGACATGGGGTTTGATAATTAGTTTGGTTCTAGCTCTAGAAGGTACCTTAGCCTTAGGCTTTGGCCCTATAAATATCATAACTTTTGTCAAATAGTTTGAGTTCTATATAGAAATTCTTGATCCATTGATTTAAATGGTTTGAATTCAAATTCCATCCAATGTAATGATGGTTATAGGCATCATAGACACTCTCCTAAGAACAAAACGAAAAATTCCAAGGCAACCCTTCTAATGACAATAGGTACAAATGTACGATTGTGGGGTGTTCACCTTCTTTGTCTTAGGAGTATTACTAAGTGACGTATGCATTGGAGTCTTATTTGACATTTTGACAAATATTGTCTTTACTTTTTGAGTTCGCCCTTTAGAATGGTTAAAGCCCACTCCAGTCTTGTCCTTTGAGGACCGAGATGATAACTGGAGAATCTTCCCTAAGTTTTTGGATCTCTATTTGAGGTTGTCCTTCACCTTGTTTGACTCCTTAATATACTTATTTAGCCTAGAAGTATTATCATGTAGCAAGCTTTGAGTTTGAGAAGACTAAATAAGTGCCTTATTTAGGATAGCAACCATGTCGAGTAAATCGTACACTGCGCATTCCCCTCCTTAAAGTTCTCAACAAGATTTTACTAACTGGTTTTTAAATGACTCACAAGTGCATCACCTTTCTTCATGGTATAAATATCCTTATCACACATCTTGAGCTTACAGGAAAGAATAAAGTTTACCTTTTCCATCTTAAGGAACATATCATAAGGCTTAGAGTAAGCCTTTTCAAAGATGACCTCCCTTTCTCCATCTTAATATTAGGAGCTATAGGAATGGAACTCAAAGTCATCATACTCAACTTTGTATTCAACAAAGGAGGGCATAACACTAAGCACATCCTAAATGGTTATGAGTGTAATATTGTTGCATTCAACAGAAGATTCACTTATGGATCCTTTGTGACTATTACTAGGAATGGCATTCAACTTCTTCATTCCCTTACTCTTTATTTTAGCGGGACACTCGAATGACTTATGACCAACACTTTGACAATTGAAGCATCTCCCTGAATCTTTTTTCATCCCCTGATTCTTTTACCTTTGGTTATTTGAAGATCTTACCTTATTGGATATGTTTTTATCAAATATTTTTTGTATATAAAATGTATTAAGTTTGATAATTTTCTTTAATGTCTCGGCCAATCTAGTTAAATATTCTTATTCTCCACTGGTTATGGAAAACTCAGCCTTGTGGGCTTATAAAATAACGTTCTTCCCTTTCTCAGGAGGCAGACAATTTTGTAACTTAAAGGTTTGGATGTATCCTATAAGTTATTCTACCTTGTTGTTACCAATTCCATATATGACGTTAATGTTTAGGACGTAGGGAAGGAACCTAGGTGGAAATAACCTGAGTATTTTCCTAACAACCCTAGAGTTCGAGATATTCTCAACTAAATAAAAGTGAGAGATGAGGGTGCTGGAGAGTTTTGCATAAAAACCATCGAAAGTATTATTTTCTTACATCTTCATTAACACAAACTGAGTGGTGAGATGTTGGAGCTTTAGGTTTACGAACAACGGTATCTCTTAGAAAATTGCATCTCCACTCCTTTACTATGGTTAACCACACCCTCTCATCTTGGGACTTAAGAAAAAAATTCATATGTGTCTTCCAATACGCGTAGTTACTACCATAAAAAAAATAAGTGGACGTGTGACCAACATACCCTCAACATGTATACCCTTCGAATTCATTTTAAAACCTGCTATGATAGCGGATTGGAAAATGTATATGCTTAAGAGTCCAATTTCAGTTAATTAATTTCTTAATTAATTACCAAGTCAAGAAAATTAAATCCTTTTTAATTGGAACCAAATTTTAATTTGAACGAATAAAATTAATTAGTCTAAATTACATGTGAGTGATGATTAACAACCGGAGAAATAAAAGAAATCACACAAGCACACAAGGATTTTAGAGTGGTAACCCTCGCGGGAAAAACCACTATCTCACCAACCCACTTATCATTCCACTAAAATAATATGAAGCTTTACAGGACTTACAACAACTCAAACACGACCTACATATATGACAACATTGACCATAACGATGCACTCCCTTGCGTTTTTCTCCATTGCCTCTGACCAAATTAATGGGTGTTTCTCCCGTCCAGGAATCAACTACACAACCTTTAAGGCCTTGATATCCATCAATCATGGTTGTAGACAATCAACCCGCACCTAATCCAATTTTCTATCTTCTTGGAAGAAGACGATTTTAGGATATTTGTAAACCTATAGCCTATTTTTATTTCATGGACTTGACATGATCTCACAAACAAAAAGGACTCTTACAAAACCAAATTAGGATTTTGAAAAAAATGGGCTTCATACTTTGGAAGACACATTAAAAGGTGTTTGAATAATTTAGAAGTGAAATAAAATTAATTAAAAAATTCTTTCCAAGACTAAAGACCTCGTTTGAACTAGGGAGCCATCGTTCAAACGAGAGCTTACAAATTAACTGTTCTTATTTGATTTTTTTATGATCAATGGTCAATTTTTTAAGGCAGTGTGTTCTCCTTTGAAAACAACTTTGATCTAGGGACCTCATTTGAAGTTTGTTTCGATATATGTCCACTGCCTTGAAAATCAAGTCCTCATTCGAATGAGGTCACTGATTTTTTTACCCTAGTTAAAATTTTGTCAAAAAATAGTTTTAAAATTTCTTTTATGTATTTAGTTTAATAAAAGTCTTGTCTTGTCACTTCTTAGCAATAAATTACACTACATGGAAAATACAAAACTTTGAAAACCTTTACCTTTACTAAATCTCTTAAATGGAATGAATGTGTCCGATCTTGTTAGGTAATCACTACCATGGTGCTTTGTCTTTTTGTCTTAACTTGATGTAGATTACAAGTCGATATAATCGATAAAAATACATTATGACACAAAGGGTTATCTGGAATTAAGACAACACAGAGTTAAATCTAAGGGAGTATAAAACATGTCCTTACAGCACTTATAAGACAAATAAATATAAATATTTATTCTCTGATATTTTTGGTCAAAATTGGGAATAAATTAAAAATATCATTTATGATATATTTATAGATTTAATTCTAAATGCAGAATATGTAACTATGTCGATGGAATTTTACTTTTCAAATATATGGTAACATAAAGAATTAAGTCTGATGTGCTCTCAATCTATAAATGATCCCTAGGTTACCAAGATCTAATCCAATAATTAGTTGTAATACAAACCAACAAAACATCTTAATCAAATGTGATTATGTTTTCTAATAATAAAATAGGGACAAAATTAAATAGATTCCGGTAATTACACATCAAATGACTCAAAGTACACTAATTAAAGTGTTCTTAATTGATAAGTATTAAAATTGCAAGTGACTTTAGACCCACAAGTCTCCCCTTTGGACCTCTGATGGGTAAGAGGACGTAAGTGTCAAAATGAGAGAGAGTGGTTTAAAGTGGTTCGGACCTTAAGAAATGGTCCAACGTCTACTATACAAAGGTGTTATGCTTGTTTACTAGAATATAGTTAAGTATTACAGTAAAAGGGACCCCTTGGGCTTTGGTCAAGGGAGTTGGAGGTCTTGTGGCCTTTTTTAATGGTACAGAGGAGCTTAGGAAGTAATTGAATGACTTCTCTAAGAGTTTCTAGGTACTATTTTAGGGTTCTTGAAAGATATAAAATGATTATAAATTATGTAACTTGTCCAAATACGAATATAAACTTTGCAACAGTGGGTTACGAGTATACAACAAGGTAGGGATACTTGTGGAATGATAGGACTCTTATTAATTTGATTATTTAAATGCTCTAATATCTTTGGATGCTATAGATAGATTCCCTTACATCTTATAAATCTTTCTATTTATAGGAGAAATCTTGGAGAGATGTCGAATGAGTTATCACAGCACGATTTTGACAGCTTTGAAGTCAGTCGGTGTTATTAGGAAGGTGGAGTGTTAGGAAAAGTATTTGTAGGTGAAGTAAGTTGGTTTTTTAGTGTATTTAATATTGATGGGAGTATTCAATGCAAGTGGAGTTTTGTAGTGGTGGTAGGTAAAATAGTGTATTTCTTCTCACCTACTTCATTGCATAACTTGTAGGAGAACTGCAGGAGTTCAAAGAGGGGGATGGAGAGATTGGGGATTTGTTGGGACTTGATCTTTAAGTACCACATGTCATCACATCCTAGGAGTGAGGTCTGGGTGACCTCTTGAGGTCATTATCCTTCAATCAAAGGTCTATTCAGAGCGTAGACCATAATGGAACTTTGATGTTGAGGTCTTTAATCTTGCAGGATGGGGTATGATGGAACAACAAACCTTGTCTATGGAAATAATACGTGACTTGTGACACCCCGTATATTTTGCCATTGGAGGTGTCCAGTCCCCGATGCCAACCTATATTGGGCGACATAAATTAAATAATATTCTTAGCATGTGATAGAAATATGAAACTTTAAAAACTTTTCCCAAAATATTTGATTTGAAAATAGTCCAACGAATATAAACAACTATTGTAGACACCCCATTCTATTACCCCCAAACTCTCCTTAGGTCCATAGTACCTCCCTTCATCACTACAAACCCAGGTCATACCCCGCGTACTGACCTAGAAGCCATCGGGCACTCCCAGGCTCCATTTGACCAAAAAGTCAAACTCTTCAGCTCAATTAAGGCTGAATGAATCTTCGAAGGGCACTCAAATCCCTTTCCAATAGTCCATCCCGTGCGCGATTCTGACTTACCATGCGGACGAACGATCCGTTTGCTTTCGAAACTTGATCTAGAGGCCACCGGGCGCTCTCGGGCTCTGTTTAACCTAATTCAACTCTTTAGATCGACCGAGGCTGAATGAAGATCCAAAGGGAACTAAAATACCTTTCCAATGGTCTGCTCCGTGCCTGATTCTGACTTACCATGTTGACGAATGATCCGTTTGACTCCAAGAGGTCACTGAATACTTCCAGGGCCCGGTTGACCAAAGTCAACTCCCCAAATCGGGTCAAACTCTTTGGAATGTCAAAGTACATCTCCTAACGTTTCCAACGGTCCACCCCATGCACGATTCAGACTTACCATGCGGATGAACAATTCGTTTGCGTCCGAATGATTCCCAGTATAATGGACCGACAAACGCTTTCGAGCCATATTTGACCCAAAGTTAACTCCTGAACCCGGGAGCGGTCTGAAGGTCTTTCAAAGGTCTCTTAATTACCTTTACAATAGTCTACCCCGTACACGATTCTGACCAATGGTTTGCCGTCGGCAGCCAATTTTTTGAAAAGGCCTGAAACACACTGCCAAATGGCAGGTTCCAGACCCTGCCTATCGGCAGGTGCTGATAGGCAGGACCAGTCTATGCCGATCGGCAGTGACCTGGGCCTATAAAAGGAGTCCTTCACTTCATTTGCAAAGGGAGCCCAGATCTGATAAAAATCTCTCTTAGCGAATCCCAAAAACCTCTCTCGAAGACAGCGCGATTTCAACATCCAAGTCCCTTTCTAACTTCCACTTTTCATCATCCTTTTCATAAAACTTGTTGAATTATCCACTCTCCACCATCATCCAAGTGCAAGGGCTTCTCTCCAACATTCAAGATCAAGCTCAAGATCTTCAAGAACGTCCAACTTTCTCAACTTTCTCTCCAAATTCTCTTAAATTCTCAATAACTTGTTTTATTATTTAGCACTTTTATTATCCCATCTCACACATCCTAATATACTTTTTATTTAGTATTATTGAACAATTCTTATTTTTATATAAATAAAACCCCAGAAAATAAGAAAAAGAGGGTTTGCTCATAAATTCCAATTAGGGATTCTCATACTTTTCACACACTTTTCTCACAAGTAAAACACTTTTTTCTACACACACACACACTCACAAATAAGAGATCCCCCATTTGGATTTATGGGATAAACCCCACCCCTCATTTTGTATACGAACTACATGGACTTTGATGCCTTTATAGGCTACGTAGGCATTTCGAGGTAAAACCCAAGACTCGAGTCCTATTCTCACTTCCTCCCTCATTTTCTATCTTCTCTAAAACCAATTTTCTTATATTCTATATACTTGTTCTTAGTGACGTATTACCCCATATGCGTTATCGTTCCTTTTTAACGATCAACGTAAGGGTAATCACGTAAATCTTATTTTCTAATATTATTTTTATGCCTTCCTACGGATGACTCGCTTTATCTCTTCCATGGTACAAGCCGAGGATTCCTATCTCCACTATATATATACACATGAACACATATCAGAGGGAAAATAAAAAGGGGAAATAGCAAACATCCATGAGAGACCGAAAGGGCGGAATGGGTGCCTAACACCTTCCCATTTCGTAACTTAGACTCCAAACCCTTCTCGAATCATTTTGTTTTCGTATGCACTAGTATGTCTTTGGATGCCGTCCTTAGGGATGGCTTCCCCTTTTTCTTTTATCTGTTTTGAGTAAAATAGACTGGCGACTCTAAATCTCTTTACATTTTTGTACCTCATCTCAAACGACGTCGGCCGAAGTGCTCCCGAGAGGGATGCGAGGAACCCGAGGATCCTCCCTTCACGTGCCCGCCCGCGGCGAGGATAGGGGATGGCCACAGTGGCGACTCTGCTGGGGATATGTTGTATGTTTTGAGGGATTGACTCTATTTACATGGATGTTATATTTGTTTATATTTCCCCCATATCTGCATGTTCCCTCTTTTCATGTGTATCCCATACTTATGCTTCTGTTCACACACTTATAGAAAATTCTCCTTGTACACTTCACACCACGTGCACCTAGGATCACATATATCTACATGTTGCACGAATCACCCATCCATACTTGGTGTACCTTTGGTACTTGTACTTTGCTCCCTGTTTGGCATAATCAAGAAAAGCATTCTCATCATAAGATACTAATAAGAGAATCATGCATGATTTGCACGACATCACCAAAGAGCATTGTTATTGACCAAATTTTACCCAGTAACTGGAGGATCATTTCGTGATGGGCGCTGGTCCGGCAGGGCGCAGTTAGCCTACGCGATATGACTCTCACCTTCTATTGTCCAAGTACCTTTGATATATATCAAACGGTTCCCTCGCATCGTATCGCTTGACCGAAGTCATGACGAGAGGTATATCGCAGGGAATTCGTTCACGTACGCCGAGTATATCGAATTCGCTCTCACACGTACCATTCCCACGAGGTATATAGTGAGGCAATTCACGTACACTCAGGTATATCAAATGACTTGTCCACATGTACCGATTGCCGACAAGAGCAAGACGTATATCATGGAAGTCATGCCAAAGGGGGGAACCCATTCCGATTCACCCAACCAACTACATACCCCTATATAGGTGTCAAACCAATGACATGCACTCTAGATTGTCGGTTTCAACCCGAAATTCTATCGAAATTCTGTGTCGGCCTGCCGCCCAAATTTTTGTGCATTTTTAAAATGGGACCCTGTCCATGAGCCTGGTTACAAGCCCAGCCGTAGCTTTGCATATATTAAAAACCCCACTTTTCCAGGCTCGGGTCCAGTCCAGCATTGCATTTAGGAGAATTAAATACAAGTGAGAACATAATAATCGTAATAATCATGCTGAGTTTCGTCTCCCAAAAACATTTCTCCCTTCTTTATCAAAAATCCAAAAATAGTTTCTTCCCTTTTTCTTAAAAAAATAAATCCCATTCTACGCCTTCTCAAGTCGATTGTAATCCCTTGGCCTGGCTCCCTATTGGCTTCAGTTTTCAGTCAAATCATCTCGGAGTTTCGTCCGTTCCTCTACTACTTTTTTAGAGTCCAGAATCCATCCACTTTACATGGAGAATACAGATCAAGTACCAGTCATACAGCCGGATCTGACGGCAGTCCTAGCTCAGCTCATGTCCAAGATTAACAACCTCCAAACTGAGGTCCGAGAGATGCAATGAAACCAAGTTCCTATTCCTCAAGAGCCCGAGGCCCTATTCCCTCGTGCTATGGGTCCGTTCGAGCCTATTTGGGTTCCCAAAGAATTCATCACACTCCACGTGCCCTTTCCTATCGATGGGCCGCCTCCTGCCCAGATTCTGATGCCAAACATTGCCCAGCCTGTGGCTAACCTGCCTATTGTCGCTGATCCAAAAGAGGAGGAGTTAAATAAAGTCAAAGAGGATCTCAAGATGCTCACCAAGAAGTTCAACTAAGTCATAATATCTTTGAATTACATAAACTACACCCACATGTCTCCTTATCCTAAAGCGAGGTTACCCGAGAAGTTCAAGATGCCAAATATCAAGAAGTTCTAAGGGACTGGACCCCCGTTTTTTCATCTTCGCAGTTATCATCATTCCATGACTCTACTAGTGGATTCTGAAGAAGTAATGGCCCAATTATTTTAGCAAACTCTGAAGGATAGTGCCCTCCAATGGTTTTTATCTATCGAGGAATCCAGAATTCGTAGTTGGGAGGATGTAGCCCGAGAATTCATGTCGCATTATAAATACAACGAAGAGCTTGAGGTCACCTATCGTGATTTAGAGTTGCTGAAACAGAACTATGGGGAATCAGTCAGTAACTTCATAACCCGGTGGAGGGGCAAGCATCTACCATGACTAATCGGTCATCTGAGGAGGTACAGGTCAACATAGAGAAGAAAAACTTCTTGCCCCATGCCCAAGCGACGATGGGAGGAAAATACTATCCCCACTTCCGAGCTCTCGAAGAAGCGGGAGTAAAAATCTAGGAAAGCCTTGTTAAAATAGAGATTGAACCGAAGAAGGTGTCCGGGTAGTTCACCCCTAGAAAGAATGACAAGCCTGCAAGTACTATAGTCTCAACCATCAACAACATCTCTCAACCAACCACATCATGGGCACCAAAAAGCCTCCCTGCCCCCATCCGAAGGGAATACACTGAGCTCCATGATCCCCTCTCTAAATTTTACCAATCCTTGTTAAGCCGAAACCTCATCAAACCCATGGATCCCCGTACATTGCCAAATCCATTCCCAAGAAACTTCAAGGCAGACGCTCATTACGCCTTTCACCAAACTGATGGCCATACCACTGACCAATGCTTTCACCTCCGAAATATAATCCTAGATCTCATTAACCGGGGTACCATCGCCCCACCAACCAATCTTAAGCGAAACACTACTCACAATCCACTCCCAAATCATACTAATGCCATCTTCTTAGAAGCAAACCCATATTTAGATCCCTCAACTCAAATTACACCCATATACTCTCCTAAACCTCTTTAAATTTGCCCAAATTTCCTCCTACACCCTACTAGCCTCGCTGATCAGGCACTGTCTCCTTACCAGAGCATGCATTGTTGTCCGTACCCATTTTGAAAATGGAGATATGGAATTGTCAGAGGAGTTAGACTAACTACTAGAGTTCGGACTGAAATTGCACTCATAGATGGTAATCGATTGCCAAAGGTTCAGTACACTGTTCTTGAAAGCACGAAAGTGGGCCCGAGATTCGGACAAGTGGGTGGTACCAACCGATGATGTCAGCCTAGATGATGTTGTCCAGATTATGACAGAATTATTCGGGAAAACCAACAGCATTTATAGTATCACCGGGTTACTTAACATTTTGAAGCTACAAGGGCGCTTGGTCCCTTCAACCATACATATCCCCATATAATGGGAAGGCCTGTATGAAGAAGCCATTGAAGTTGTGGAATGCATTGACTTTACATGGGAAGACATAATTGTTGCCACCGGATGGGGGGAAGAATTCGGAGATTCGAGTGAAGAACAAGCTTCAGGAAGAACTGGCCCAGTAGCCGACTTATGTGGGATGATATCATTTAAAGAACTCCTCGGAGAAATAAACAAGGCGACATAACAAACTGAGATTGATAAAGAAAACGGGATTCATGTTCTTCCCTTCTTCATTAAATCACATGACCATATCAGGGAGACATTACCAGGTTCCAAGCTCACTACCAGCAAATGACAGGGGGAGGGGCGTTAAAAACGTTCCTATGCCAGAGATGACCATCGAGGAGAGCAAGATCCTCGATTAACTAAAGAAAACTCAATCTAACATCACTCTATGGGGTCTTTTCATGTCTTCCCAGCTGCACAAAAATGCTTTAATCAAGCTTCTCACTGCACCCACAGTTCCTCCTTTTACCACACCAGAAGAAGTGGTAAATCTGGTCGGATCCTTGACCTCTACCCGAATGCTATGATTTTCTGAAGAAGAAATCCCCAGAATTGGGCCAAATCACAATCATGCACTCAACATCTTCGTAGAAGTTATGGGGAAGGCCATGCCACTCTCTCTTGTCGATAACGGATCCTCCTTGAATGTCTGCCCAGTGAGAACCTTAAAGTGTTTAAGCCTGAAAGAAAGTGCCCTCTCTCCAACCTCCGTCGTTGTACGTGCCTACGATAATACTCGTCGGGAGGTGATTGGATCCATAAAACTTGTAATAGGGGTTGGCCCTATAAACCCTGTTGTTGAATTCTAAGTCATAGACATCCCATCTTGTTTCAACCTATTGCTCGGATGACCCTGGCTCCACAGTATCAAGGGTGTGTCTTCCTCACTCCATCAGAAATTGAAGTTCTTCGCCGATGGTCAAGTCATCACCATTTTGGGAGACAATGAAAATATCGAGGGTGTAAGAACCAGCAGTCCAATCCTTGAGATACAGTACGGGTCAAATGATATTCTCCTATCAGGATTATGAGTTGAGCCACTCCTACTCCCGGTAGGGGACGATTTCAAAGTAAGGGTTTGTCCAAAATATGACCCTCATGGCAATGTCAATGTGATTCAAATGTTTATAAACATGCACTTCATGCCCGGACTGGGGCTAGGGTAAAGGCAACAAGGGATACTTGAGCCCATCGAACTGAAGAAAGTTTTCCCTCCTTGTGGCTTGGGTTATCAACCATCAGAATAAGAACTCAGAATGATCCACTAGTCTCGACCAAAGAGAAGGTTAGAATGCATCCCAACTATCCCAGGAGACTCTTTGAATGGACGATTAATAAAAGAAGGCAAAGAATTCCCCTTTTGCGGTTTTCTAGAACCATGGTATGACCACACAGACAAGAAGATGAAGCCTGGAATGGAGATCTTTTTCCAAGACAGCTACCCATGGGCCAAAAGTTTCCAACACCGAGTACAACCGCTCATCAAAGATATCAAAGATACTGAGGAAAGTGATTCCGAAGATTCCTTCAACTTACAGACACTGGGGCTGGCACTCTGCGTGGTTCATTCAGGCACTACATTAATGGATCCATCCTATCTGATTAAAGCTGTTGATACACCCCTCCTCAACTGGCATGCTGCGCCAGTTCTACCTCTTGAAATCTCCCCTAACCCTAATGTTTACCCTATTTCTTCTGCTATTATCTATCCTTGTTCAAATGTAATCGAGACCTCTTTTGATAAGGTTCTCAATGATGTTTTTCCTATCAATGAAATAAACGAAGATTTTGAATACCTTACATTAATTGTTTGGATTCTAATCGAACTTTTGATGATGATGATTTTTCAAATGAAAAATTCTTAACTGATCTAAATAAGGTTAATAATGAACAACATAACCGCCTTCAAGTTAATGAAGAAGAGATTATTGTTACTAATCTCGGTTCTAGTAGCCAACTGCGCGAGATTAGGATAGAAGCTACCCTTGATGAGCATGAGCGCGCACAACTCGAAGAACTACTAAAGGAATTCGTGAATGTCTTCATATGGTCCTATGATTATATTCCCGGCATTGATCCTGAAATATCTCAGCACGAGATCCCCAGTCTCCCAGACTATAAGTCGATCAAACAAAAATTAAGAAAGCTCTGTACCGAATGGTTGCTCAAGGCCAAAGAAGAGGTGGTCAAACAGTTGAATGTGGGCTTCATTCGTGTGATCGAATATCCCACATGGATATCCAACATAGTACCTGTGCCGAAATCAGGAGGGAAGGTTCTAATGTGTGTGGACTACCGATATTTAAACAAAGTTTCTCCAAAGGATGATTATCCTCTACCCAATATCGACATGAATGTGGACAACACAGCCAGTCATGCTCTCAAGTCATTCGTCGATGGGTTTATTGAATACAACCAAATCAAGATGCACCCAGACCACCAAGAAAAAACTGCATTCATCATCCCATGGGGCACATTTTGCTACACCGTTATGACATTTGGTCTCAAGAATACTGGGGCTACCTACCAAAGGGCTGCCACAGCCATCCTGCATGATCTGATTCACAAAGAAGTCGAGGTTTACATGGATGATATGGTTAACAAGTCCAAAACTAGAGAAGGTCATGTTCCCGCTCTCCGAAAGTTCTTTGAACGACTGAGACGGTATCAGATGAGACTCAATCCACAAAAATATGCCTTCGGCGTTACAAAGGGAAAACTCTAGGGATTCATGGTCAGTAAGAAGGGGATAGAAGCAGATCCTGCAAAGCTAAAGGCCATACTTGATATTCCACTTCCCCGAACAGAGAAAGAAGTCTGAAGTTTTCTTGGGAAATTGCAATATATCAGTCGGTTCATCAGCCAGCTAACCTCCATCTGCGAACTGATCTTCAAGCTCCTCCAAAAGGATTCAACCAAGGTTTGGAACGAGTCCTGCCAAGAGGCTTTTGACCGAATCAAACAGTATCTGACCCAACCTTCAGTGCTCATGCCACTACAACTTGGTCTCCCTTTGCTCTTATACCTAACCACAACTGACACTGAAGCTGGGACTTTACTAGCCCAATACCTCTAAGACTCCCACAAAGAAAGATCCATCTATTACGCCAGTCAGAAATTGATCGGGTACGAGGTCAACTACACTGCTTTGGAAAAGTCATGTGTCGCACTTGTCTGGGTCACCCAAAAGTTATGACACTACGTGCTCGCCTTCCCCATCAAACTTGTACCCCGAATGGATCCTATCAAATACCTTCTTGAGAAACCCTCCTTATCCAGTCGAATGGCTCGATGGTTGATGCTCCTAACCGAGTTCGATATCGTGTACGTCATGCAGAAAGCCATTAAAGGAAGAGTTATCTCTGACTACCTCGCTGATTACCCCATAGAAGAAGCAGATGTCTGGATCTTCGAATTCCCAGATAAAAATATCCTCTGCACCGCTAAAGACCACCTTCGATGGAAAATGTTCTTTGACGGCGCTGCCAACAAAAAGGGATATGACATTGGGATACTTCTGATCGCCCCTGATGACTCCCACACTCCCATCGCCATCAAATTGGATTTCCCTTGCACCAACAACATGACGAAATACGAGGCATGCACAGTAGGCCTCAAAATTTCTCTCAAGAAAGGTATTCAATACCTTGATGTCTACGGGGATTCTTCCCTCATCATTGGTCAAGTGCTCAAAAAGTGGAAAGTCAAGGATGAAAAACTCCTACCCTTCCATGTCCACTTAGAAGACTTAGCCTCCCGATTCCGAGATATCACCTTCCATTACCTACCTCGAGCAAAGAATAACCTAGATGATGCTCTGCTACCTTGGACTCCACGGTCGTAATGCCCGAAGGAAAAACAATGACTCCCTTCCTAGTTCAAAAGTAAGACAAACCATCCCACTGCTATCATATTGAGCTCATCTCTACCGAAGACCCTGAACTGGCCGATTGCTAGTACTATGATATCTAGTGCCTCCTCAAACATGGTAGGTATCCTGAGGGTTCCAATAAGAAAGACCAAACAACCCTCCGAAGACTGGCCACCTAGTACATCATTTGTCATAAAGCTCTACTCAAGAGGAACTTCGATGGAACTCATCTATACTGTATCGCAGGGGCTGAGATTAAGAAAATAATGCAGAAGATCCACAGTGGGGAATGTGGGCCCCATATGAACGGTCACATGCGTGCCAAGAAGATCATACGACAAGGCTACTACTGGACCACCATGGCCCAATATTGCACCGCCTATGTCCGGAGGTGCCTCAAATGCCAACAGTTCTCCAATCTTCAACACCTGCCTCCACGAGAATTATAAAACGTGATCTATCCCTGGCCGTTATCCACTTGGGATATCGACATCATAGGGAAGGTTACACCAAAGGCTTTCGAACATAAATTCATCCTAGTTTCCATTGATTACTTCACCAAATGGGTCGAAGCTGAGTCATATGCAGTATTGAACGCCAAGAAAGTGGCCAAATTCCTCAAGAAAAATATTATCTACCGATATAGGGTCCTGTACGAGTTAGTGTTAGATAACGGGTTGCACTTCGAAGCAGAAGTCACAGAAGTAGTCAACGAGTACGATATTCAAAGACACAAATCTTCTCCCTGCCGACCTTAGACCAATGGTGCAGTTGAAGCTGCCAACAAGAACCTCAAATCCATCTTCAGCAAGATGATCGGAAGCTATAGGGATTGAGCCGATCGGATTTTGTACGCCCTCTGGGGCTATCGAACCTCAATCCGAACATCTACTGGGGCTACACCTTACTCTCTGGTCGACATCATGGAAGCAGTCCTACCTATGGAGCTGGAAATACCCTTGCTACGTGCCATGCTCGAAAGCAAAGTTAGTGAAGAAGACTGGTGCTAAAGCCGTCTCGATGACCTGACCCTCCTAGATGAAAGTAGATTGAAAGCTCTTTACCACATACAGGGGTAACATCGCCGAATAGCGCGATCATTCAACAAAAGAGTCAAAGACCGCGGTGTTCAGGAAAGGGACTTAGCCCTCAAGGAGATAATAGAACCCATCTGGGACCCCAGAGGGAAATTCAGGCCCAATTGGAGCCGCCCCTACATTGTGAAGAAAATCTTATCTGACGGTGCCGACATGCTCACTGACCTAGATGGGGAGGAGTTGGCTCACCCAGTCAACCTGAACCATCTCAAGAAATTCTACCCCTAGTCCGAAATCTCAACGCGCTACATCTCTTCTTATATCCCTTCTATTCTTAAAAAAATAATTTTTAAGAAACACAAAAAAATTTCAAAATCCCCAGAGGTACGTAGGCAGCTCATACATGTTTCAGGAGCCTGGCCCTTTCTTTTTCACAAAATACGATTCTTTTCTTATCTATGAGAATGGCAGTTCATTCTAACAAAAACTTGAACAAAAGGATTGTGTATGCCTTAGCGATTGGTATAGATAATTCAAAATTACAAAATTCATCGAAAGGCACAGTTGGATGATCAGAAACTTGCTTATTTCATTAATAAGAAATTACAACACGGATTACATAAGAAAAGGAACGGATAACTCCCTTCCCCCTACTACCATAAAAAGCCAAATAAAATCCCCACATTTATTCCCTATTACACAAATAAACTCTCCATGAGTCCTACCCACAGCTACCAGAGGAGCCTGCACCCTCATCATCTACATCCTGGGGCCCCCAAATTTCCCCTCCCTGAACAGAGTGTCGTAAACACTCCATGGACCGATAAGCCCGAACCATCTTCGAAAAAACCACAACACCACCTTTCATGGTGTTAAATAAAATAAACCACCTTTGTCCAGTCTCCACTACCAACACCTTGCTGACTACTCTCCTCCATAACCACTTCATATAATCCCCAGGGACATGCTAAACTCTCCCGAAAGACTGAGAGGGATGGGTCGATGGACGTCGATCCTCCCACAGAGATCCAAGCAACAGACGCAGGCGCTCGGTCAAAACGTCTACTGGAAAGAAGTTTAGTGTCCGAGGTGGCACGACCTGTGCCCAGCCAAATTGGCGCAGAAGCCGCCAGGGGAAATAAAAAGAGGTCTGTCTGAGACCAACCAGCCGCATATATGAGTACTCTCCTAGCTCCAGAACAGGCAGCAACTTCCCCCACCAAGGCACTGACCAATACAGATTCTGAGCCCCATTCTCCACAAACCAGTTCTCCCAGCTCTCAATATCCAAGCCAGCGCTGAAGAAGTAACGCAAAAAGAAATTGGGTACAACCATCAATTGAAGAATGCTATATATATAATAAAGAATATGTAATCTCAGTGAAAGGATATCATCATTAAATGAGGTGAAATGCATTGTCACAGATTATTGCAATTATTTAAACTTTTGAATTACATTCACCTTAGGATCACATAGGGCTTTTAAGGGTTGTACTATAGGTTGGGCTTGGGTTATAAAATGAAGGAAATATGTATGGATTCAAATGTGGTTGGGGATGAAATACTTGGGATAATGGAAAAATGCGGGAAATTTTTAAATTCGAATATGACTTCCATAATAAGAATTAAACACTACGTGCAAAATGGAAATCGTTTCGTTCTTTTATTTTCTTCCTTTTCTTTTTTTTTCTTTTTTTTTCTTTTGTTTTCTTTTTTTTTCTCATATTTTTCTCTTTTTCTTTTGTTTCATACTCTCATATGCTTAATTGAAACCACATAACAAGAACATTATTAAATCCCAAGTATCATTCCAACAAGATATAGAAGGTGATATATATGGTATATAACTCCAATCTAGAGTTGGTTATAGGATTTTGAGTTTTGAAATGAAAGGCTATATTTAGGCTCAAAGGGGTTGACAAGGGAAAACATATAAGGTGAGGTCAAGGTCAAAATGGGTGTAATAACAAAGAGGCCCTATGATACTTCCCTAAAGTTTACGCAATTCTCAAGTCAAAACAACTTGGGAAATCATGATCAAGTAACCAATGTTAAAATGCGAACCCAATTAATGAATGATCAAATGAAAGAATAGTAAGATTACCAACGAATTTAACATTTTTATGGAGAAAAAAGTAATGTATAAACACTCACAAATGAAGAAAATACCATAGCTCGCTTGGTGTAAGTATATACAATGCAACAAAAAAATAACGAGTTATAAATGCCATATAGCAAATCATTTAAACAAGAAAAGTGGTCATTGGAAACACAGGAAAATGCCCAACAACGGAGAAAGAAGAAAGAAAATATGTTTGAAATTTTAAATTTTTACAACAAAAGCATGCTCGGGAAAAACATATCATGGACTCAAAAACCAATGGGAAGAATATCCCACACCCCCTAACTTAAACCTTGCATTATCCTCAATATAAAGCAAGAACCAAAGTAAAGAGAGGAAAATAGTGATATTACACAAAATGGTGCGATCTCCAAAAAGTATAAGTCCAATGATTCTATAAAACATGCTAGCACCAAGCATAACAAAAAAAAAGAACTAAAACTTCAACTAATTACACTAGACAATAAGTAAAAAGAAAAAAAAAACTACAATTTTAACTTCATACTTACTATACACTAGAAATAAAAAAAAAATTAGGGTCCATAGAAAATATGATTTTCTTTGAAGGATAGTTGGTGTCCCCTCACTTGAGTTCATACCTTTCGAAAATAAAGAATTTAGTTTGAACAATGGAAGGTATGTGTAAAGCGGAAGAAAGGAGCCATCGCCAATTAAAAGTTTTTGAAGGATAATGGGGGGTTTGGATTGTATAATTTACGAATACACATGGGATCCGAGAAAAAATGAATTTCCACCTAAAAATTTTGCAATTGGAATAGGAGGTGGCGCACATGGAGGCTAGATTACATTTATGAAAAGTGACTTAAGCAAGTAATCGTCATCGGTGAAAGGGTTGAAGGTTTTAAAGTTTTGAACCGATTCATAGAATACTTGTAATGGTTTGATAATACAAAATAAAGTTTGGGAGAAAATAAATTCAATCTTAAGAGATGACTCATCATCTCTTGAATATTGAATTCTAAAGGAGAAGGATTCGCTTTCAATAAAATGTTCTTATAAAATTGTTTAAGATGAAACATACGTCTCAACCTCCTCTTCGTTTTCCAAAGAAGAAATTATTTCATTGCAAATGTATATTACATCTATTTCTTCCTCACATTAATTCTCTATTATGACCTGGGCAAAGAGAAGAATTGTTCGTTCCAAAGTAGGCAACGATTCCACATTTGGTTCAAAATATTCCTCAACTTCAAAATCTCGGAAGAAAAATTATTGTTGGATTCGAATAATGCATCCAACTCTTGTTTCCAACAATTTTTTTCATCCCCATAACGATTTTCAAGTTTTTCATTTTCAAGAATGCGCAAGCCCTCATGCAATGTCATACATGGAGGTGCGGATTCTTGAAAATGAGAATTGTCAAGGCTATCCTCGGAACCACTATCAAAATCATTATTATAAGAATTTCGAAAGATATTGAAATTAGTTTCAACATTCTTATTATAAGGATTTTGCGTCCCATTATCGAAAAGATCATTCTCAAAATTCCCATAATCCTTAACTTGACTTTTGTAATACTCACCCAAGTCATTTTAGATATTTCAAGTTTTTTACTTTGTGAGTATTCACCAAAACTCGAAGGATTAGGGGGATTTTAAGAATTACTAATGCGATTACCGAAAATATTAGAATAAGACATGCTTACCCCAATAATCTCAAGATAACAAAATCTACAAAGTGATGTGTGGCCGAAAGATTCAAGTGTTTATTGGCCTCAAATGTAGAAGTCCTACAACACTAGTTAATAAAGAATACAAATAAAAAGAAAAATAATACGAAATACTAAATCAATTAAAGTCTAAAACAAACAGTCCCCGACAACAGCATCATTTTGACAACCGGGGGAAAATCGAGCGTCATGTGAATACACTTATCGTTGTTTTAGGCTCCAACCTCTGTACAACTAAACTTTAACTAAGCTATTTACAGGAGTATATCGGTTAATCAGGGTATCAAATCCACATAGAATGTTTCTACACTTTAATTCATTTATTATTTTAGGAATAAAAGTGTAAAAGAAAAAAGTTATAACAAAAGATAAATCTAGCCATGTAGTTAAAATGAGATTAACAAAACAAGTAAAAACTATAGATTGAGAACAAGATCCCTCACTTAGGGTTAATAATTATAAATGGTTACACAGGAAGACAAGTTTGTCAAGAATAATCTCATTTTCACAATTAATTAAATCTAGAGTTGTCACCCTCTAAATTGTCATAAAAGCTTAATATGATTTTGGTGTTAACAAATATCCTCAAGCTTACATATACAACGTCGTAAATACAACGCATACATTATATACACCATTAAATCTCCTATGCACAAAATCAAGAAAACCTAACCCATTTAAACTCATAAAACCCATCACCAAAGCAAAGAAACCCATTAATCCAAGGTGAGTTCAATTATCTCAACCTAAACTGAGTTACCAACAAAGAATATTAAATGACATGTAATTAAAGCAAGGAAGTAAACAAATCAAGAAATAAATGAAGATAACTAATTAACAAAGCTTGAAATTAACAATGGAAACTTATATTAAGTAAGAAGAAGATGAATAGTGATACTTACATACAAAAATAGGTAAAACCCTTGGAGAGAGAAGCACTCAAAACCGAACCTAAAATGATATGTAAGCTAGATAAAAACTAACTCCCAAAGAAATAAAACCAACCTACATATATTTGGTAAATAAGAAAATGGAAATGAAAAGGAAAAGGAGCAACCACCCAATATCTGATGGGCCCGATCGATCAAGGCCAAGAGGTCGGTCAATCGGGGGTTTTGGGTCAATCCCAACGCCTTCCTTCGTGGGAATAAAATGAAATTTCGATCGATCAAGGTCCAAGGGTCGGTTAACCGGGGCTCTATGTTCTAGATCAATTAGTCCGCTAAAAGGGGAAAAACATGTATTAAAACAAATGGCTTTAACTTCATCATCCGGACTCAAAACGACGTGACGTTTATGGCCACGCAAAGCTAAGTCAAAGAACTAAGTTTTCATAGAGATCTATTGTCCATACCATGAAGTATGAAAATAATAAAATGCCATTGAAGTTGCATCAGATGACTGAACTTCCTCGAAATGCAACCACTTTCTCTGTTAAGCGTTCCAATACATTCAAAAGCTCTCATACCCCATACAAAGAATATATATATATATATATATATATATATATATATATATATATATATATATATATATATATATATATATATATATATATATATATATATATATATATATCCAAAACCAAGGTTAACAAATATATGAGCATAAAAGTGGGGTATAACAAAGACAGAAGTAATAGAATGCATAAGGATAACTGGTGATAATATGCAATACTCGTGATGTATCACACACTCGTAGGTAGACATTGCTAGATTCTAGTGATGAAACAAAATAAAAGTATTGCAACAGATCACGATACAAAATGTATACAAGTATAAAATATAGAAATCCCACTTTTGCAGGCAAACGATTGCATTTAGCATATGCAATAGGCCATTAAACCTCTAGGTTACCCTAGTGGACGAGTGTTGTTTCGAGAGGGTTTTCAGGATGACACCCACAAACATCAAGTTTTCTCAAAAGGTATGCCCAACAACAATGCGATAATCACAATAATAATGAAAAGGATTTCAAAATATTATTAGCAAAGAGAATGAATTCACACAAAAGTCCTCAGATGTTAACATTATAGAATGAACCTCATCGAATTTAAACCTTAAGCGTGTGACGAAAAATGAGCACATGCAAAGTATAATTGGCAAAACTTTTATAAAATGGACAAGCATTAAAGCGTGCATATATCAATCATCACCGGTGTATACACTCAACAAATTAATCACCATGAAAAGGGGTGTAACACACACGGGACATGCGGGCATAAAGAGTAAAAATAAATAGAAACTAGGTCGCGCATATGTCATCAATTGAAGAACGCTATATATAAAATGAAAAATATGTAATTTCAGTGAAAGGATTAAATGAGGTGAAATGCATTGTCACAGATTATCGTAATTATTCAAACTTTTGAATTACATTCACCTTAGGATCACATAGGGATTTTAAGGGTTGTACTATGGGTTGGTCTTGGCTTATGAAATGAAGCGAATATGTACGGAATCAAAGGTGTTTAGGGATAAAATACTTGGGATAAGGGGAAAATATGGGAAATTTCAAAATTGGAATATAACTTCCATAATAAGCATTAAATATAACATTGTAAAGTGACAAATATTATTGAACATTATATACAAAATGGAAATAGTTTCTCTTTAATTTATTTTCTTCCTTTTCTCTTATTTTTCTTTTTTTTTCTTTTATTTTCTATTATTTTTCTATTTTTCTTTTGTTTCACACTCTCACATGCTTAACTGAAACCACATAATAAGAACATCAATTAATCCTAAGTATTATTCCAAACAAAGGTATGGTTTACAAATCCAATATGAGTTGGTTATGGGATTTTAGGTTTTAAAATGAAAGGCTGTATTTAGGCTCTAAGGGGTTAATGAGGGTAAACATATAAGGTGAGGTCAACATCAAAATGGGACAAACTGGGCCTATGATCCTTTCCTAGAGTTTACGCAATTATCGATTCAAAATAACTTTGAAAATCATGATCAAGTAACACATTTGAAAATATGAACTCAATTAATGAATGGTCAAATAAAAGAATAGTGAGATTACCAACGAATTTAACGTTTTTAAGGAGGAAAGAGTAACGTACAAACACTCACAAATTAAGAAAAGCCTGAAGCTCACTTGGTGTAAGTATATACAATGCAACAAAAGATTATCAAGTTATAAATGCCTTAAACCAAATCATTTAAATAAGAAAAGTACATGTTCTCATGGGTTCAAAGTTTAATTCATGAATTTTTTCAAAATATCAATGATTCGAGGACTAAAGTCTAATAACTTCTAAAATCGAGAACATGTATCATTGAATTATATATTGGATCGAGCATTTATTGAAATTTATCATCAAAAACAAAGGCAAAACGCCCAACAAACGAGAAAAATAAAAAATATTTTTTAAGTTTTCAATTTTTACAGCAAAAGCATGCTTGGAAAGAACATAACATGGACTCAAAAAGAAATGGGGAGAATATTCCAAATGAAAAGAGTGTTTTTACCCAAAATGGAGCGACCTACGGACAGTACAAGTACAATTATTCTACAAAACATGTTAACACTAAGCATAAAAAAAACTGAAACTTTGACTAATTACGCTTGACAATAAGTAAAAAGAAAAAACAACTTAATATGTACAACCTAAATTTTTAACTTACAACTAACAACACACTAGAAGTTGACATTTTTGACGGTACACCCAAAATACGATTTGACTTTGAGGGATAATTGGTGTCCCCTCATTTAAGTGCATACCTTTCATAAAATAAGAATTTCATTTGAACTACGGAAGGTATGTGTAAAGCAAAAGAAAGGAACCATCACCAATTAAAAGCTTTTGAGGGGTGATGTGGGTTTGGATTGTACGGGTGATGAATACACATGGGATCCGAGAAAATTTGAATTTCCTCCCAAAAATTTTACAATTATAATGGTAGGTGGCACACATGGAAGCAAGATTGCATTTATGGAAAGCGATTCAAGCAAGTAATCCTAATTGGTGAAAGGGTTCAATGTTTTACAGTTTTGCACCGATTTATGGATACTTATAAAAGTTAGATAATATAGAATAAAGTTGGGGAGGAAATAAATTAAATCTTAAGATATGACCTATCATCGCTTGAAGATTGAATTCCAAAGGATAAGGATTCACTTTCAACGAAATGTTCTTATAAAATTGTTTAAGGTCAAACAAAGGTCTCATCCTCCTCTTTGTTTTCCAAAGAAGAAATTATTTCATTGCAAATGTATACTACATCCATTTCTTGCTCACATTAATTCTCTGTTGTGCCCTGGACAACGAGAAGAATGGTTTGTTCTAATGTAGGAAACGATTCCACATTTGGTTCGAAATATTCCTCAACTTCAAAAGTCTCGGAAGAAAAATCATCGTTGGATTCGAATAATGCACCAAACTCTTGTTCCTAACAATGATTTTCTTCCCGATAATGGTTTTCAAGTTTTTCATTTTTAAGAATGCACAAGCCATCATGCAATATCATAGATGGTGGCGTGGATACTTGAAAATGATAATTTTGAAGACTATCCTCGGAACTACTATCAAAATCATTTTATAAGAATTTTAGAATCTATTACAATTAGTTTCAACATTCTTATTATAAGTATTTTGTGGCCCATTATCGAAAAGATCATTCTCAAAATTCCCATAATCCTTAACTTGACTTTTATACCCAAAGTCATTTTAAATGTTTCAAGTTTTTGAGTTTGCGAGTATTCACCAAAATTAATAGGTTTAGAGGGATTTTCAGAATTATCAATACGATTATCGAAAATATTAGAATAAGACATGCTTACCCCAATAAGCTCAAGATGACAAAATCCACAAAGTGATGTGCGGTAAAAATATTCAAGAGTTTCTTGGCGCTCAAATGTAGATATCCTACAATGCTACTTAACAAAGAATATAAATAGAAAGAAAAATAATATGAAATATTAAATCAATTAAATTCTAAAACATACGGTCCCCAACAATGGTGCCATTTTAACAGCCAGGGGAAAATCAAGCATCGTGTGAATATGCTTGTTATTGTTTTTGGCTCCCACCTCTATACAAATAAACCTAAACTTTAACTACACTATTTATAAGAGTATAGTAGCTAGTCCGGGTATTGAATCTATAGGAAATGTTGCAAGACTTTAATTAATTTATTATTTCAGGAATAAAAGTGTAATAGAAGAAGGTTATAACAAAAGATAAATCAACGCATATAGTTAAATTGAGATTAATAAAACGATTAAAAACTATAGATTGAGAATAAGATCCCTCACCTTAGCTTAATAAGTATAAATATTTACAGAGGATAACAAGTTATCAAGATTAAATCTCATTTTCGCCATTAGTTAAATCTAGAGTTGTCACCCCTAAATTGTCATAAAAGCTTAATATGATTTTGGTGTCAAGAAATATCCCCAAGATTACACATGCAAGGTCGTAAATACTGTGCATACATGATATACACTGTTAAATCTCCTAGGCATAAAATCAGGAACAACCTAACCCGTTTAAACTCATAAACCCCATCACCAAATCAAAGAAACCTATTAATCCAAGGTGGGTTTAATTATATCAACCTGAACTAAGTTACCTATAAAGCATATTAAATGACATCTAATTAAAGAAAGGGAGTAAATAAATAAAGAAAGAAAGAAATTAAGACAACTAATTAACAAAGCTTGAAATTAACAATGGAAACTTATATTAAGGAATAAGAAGATGAAAAATGATACTTACATACAAAAATGGGTAAAACCCAAGGAGAGATAAGCTCTCAAAACCTAACATAAAATGATATATAAACTAGATAAAAACCCACTCCCTAAGAAATAGAACCAACTTACATATATATAGTAAGTTTATAAATAAGAAAATGGAAAAGAAAAGAAAAAGGAGTAACCCCCTAATATCTTATGGGCTCGGTCGATCGAGGCCAGTAGGATATTCGATCGAGGGTTCTGCGTCTAGCACACTACCTTCGTCGTAGGTATAAAATGAAATTCTAGTTTCCAGGGGTCCAAGATCTGGTTGATCGGGGCTCTATTTTCTGGGGCAATTGGTCCTTCAAAAGGGAAATAACATGCATTACGAAAATGGATCTAACTTCATCATTTGGACTCGAAATGATGTGTCGTTTATGGCCATGTCAAGCTGACTCAAAGAGCTATGTTAAATGGAGATCCACTGGCCAGACCATGAAGTGTGAAAATACTAAAATGCCCTTGAAGTTACGTCAGATGACTGACATCCTCGAGATGTAATCACTTGTTTTGTTAAGCATTACAATACCTACAAAAGCTCACCTAAACCATGCAAATCATATATATATAAATATATATATATATATATATAGAGAGAGAGAGAGTCAGTCTCTCTAACATACCTCCTAACAACATACCTAGCAACATACCCTTTTTTTAAAATAGTAAAAAAAATAATTTTGAGATGATATTTTTTATATGGGTTCGTGATATTTCAATGTGCCCCTATAAAAAAAATCAATTGAAAATAATGATTTTTTCTATTTTTAAAAAATAGGTAAAAAACTGTCAGTTTTTTTACATATTTTTTAAAAATATCAAAACACGTTATTTTGATTTGAATATTTTTACAGGGGCACATTGAAATATCATGAACCCATATAAAAATTATTAACTTAAAATTAATTTTTTTACTATTTTAAAAAAATAGGTATGTTCATAGGTATGTTTAATGAGGTATGTTGGAGAGCCTGACTATATATATATATATATATATATATATATATATATATATATATATATATATATATATATATATATATATATATATATACCTAGGTTAACCAATATATGAGCATAAAAGTAAGGTATAACGGATACAAAAGTGCTAGAATGCACAAGGATAACAGGTGCTAATATGCAATATTCGTGACGTATAACTTAGCACTTCTAATTCATGTGCTTTTGTGAGATTGGAAGCCTGCCATTTTTTTCAAACACTTAGCCCTCCACCCGCCCCCCAAAAAAATGGTCGCAGATGTGCATAGTCAAATATGTAATGGGTCTTAAGACCTTAGGCCTTAAAACTTGATCTTGAACATTTGAAATATAAAGTCCTTATAAGTGTCCTAAGACCTCCGAACTGAGTTGAACTGAAACCAAAATCCCTGAAAAGGTCATAAGATGTCTGAACTTAGGAGAATTTGAATTTTGATATCCTTATAAGGGTCCTAAGTTCTTCAAATTTAGAAAAAGTGCAACCTGAAATCCCACAACAGGTCATAAGACCTATGAACTTAGGAGAATTATATTTCTAAAATCCTTATAAAGGTCTTATGACCTCCGAATTTAGAAAGGTTTGGAAATTTTTAAGTCCTAGTAAGGATCTGAGACCTCTAGACTGAAATGTTTTGTAATCTGAAGTCCTTATAACGTCCTAGGACATCCGAAGTTGGAAAATTTTGATATTCTGAGACCTCCAGACTGATATTTTTTGAGTTTTGGAGAAAAGAAATCCTTTGAGCTTTTACCCCCCGAATTTTTTTAAGATTTCACACATAAAGGGAATAAGGTTTGTACGTGCTTTTGTGTAACTCAAGGTAAATGAAAGGTTTTATGTAAGGAAACAGGTTATTCATGGGTACTTAGACCTTAGCCTTTTGGAATTATAGATAAAAATCTCAATAATTCTTTTAGTCTTTTATGGGTTCGGAGACCTTTTGACTACGCTATTTTGGTTATTTTAACCTGAGGCCTGGAGTCTCTTTTGGGTCCTAGGACCTTTGATTGTTACTCTTAAGCCAAGGCTAAAATTCTTTCAACTTAAATGGTTGGTACCCAGGCCTTAATTTTTTAGAGGGATACATCATAAGTAACAAAACTCAACTCAAGAAATCCTTTTCCCAATTATTTAGGGTCGACTACATGAATCCTATTTTCCCATTCCATTCTATATAGTTAAATATCTTCTTTAAACCATATGATGTTATGTCATTTTTTATAGTATCCAACTAAGTCAATTTAGGCCTACCTTTACCCATTGCATTACCATCAATACTAACTAAATCACTCTCCCTTACGGGGCATCCATTAGTCTATGCTTGATGTGTCCAAACCATCTAAGTTAATTTTCTCTAAATTTATCTTCTATAGGAGATACTTTTACCATTTCATGAATTTATTCATTTTTAATTTTATCCTTTCGAGTTTTACCACAAATCCATCTTAGCATTCGCATCTTCACCGCATTCATTTTTTATGCATTTTATTTTTTGGTTACCCAACACTCTGTCCCATATAACATGGTGGGTCTAATGGTCATCATACAAAATTTCTTTTTTGACATCAAATGTATACTTATGTCGCACAATACGCCGGTAGCACTTCTCCACTTAACCCAACCTGCTTTAATCCCATGAGTAACATCACCACAAATATCTTCATCCTTTTGGATAATCGAGATTAAATAAAGAAAATGATCATTTCTAAATATCTCTTGACTCTCTAATTTAACTGCATCCCTATTTGTCCTCCTATTAATACTAAAATTTCAATCCACGTATTCTATTTTAGTCCCACTTATATTAAATCCTCTTATTTTTAGAGTTTCTCTCTACAATTCTAATCTAGCACTAATTCCCGTCTTAGTCTCGTCCACTAAAATAATATCAATACACCATGGCACCTCATCTTGTATTTATCGATTCAACTCATCTATGATAAGAGGAAATAGATAAGGGCTTAGTGGTGAACCTTGGTGTAGACCTACAGTAATTAAGAATTCATTATTTTCTCGAGTTGATGTTCTTACTATAGTCATGGAACATCATATATATCCTTGATCATATCAATATATCTACGAGTCACTCCTTTTTTATGTAGATACCACCACATTATATCTCTTGGTATCATATCATACATCTTCTCCAAATCTATAAAAATCATATAAAGGTCCTTCTTTTTCTCCTTATACCTCTCCAATAATCTCCTCAATAAATAAATTTCTTCCATTATTGACGTCCCAGACCAATCTAAATTGATTCTCAAGTACTATTGTTTTCAATCTCAATCAATATTCAATCAGTCTCTCCCAAATTTTCATTGTATGACTCATAAACTTAATACCACGATAATTTGAACAACTTTGTATGTCACCTTTATTTTTATAAATAGGTAGTAAAACAGTCTTTCCCTATTCTTTGAGCATCCTATTAGTCATTATAATTTTATTAAATTAATTTTGTAAGCCAAGATACTCCTTCCTTACCTAATCACTTCCAAACCTCAATAGGAATACCATATGGTCCTAAAGCCCTCTCGGTTTTCATCTTTTTTAGAGAAATTTAACCTTTGTTGTCCTAATTCTATGAAAAAATATGTTTTCTTGAGTTTCCCTAAGTTCATCTATATCTAATCGATTCTCATTATCTTCATTCAATTACCTCTCAAAGTAATTTTCTCATCTTTTCATAATCTCATCATCCTTGACTAGGACTTTCGAATTATCATTTTTAATACACTTAACATTATTAAAATCTTTTGTTTTTGAGTCCTTAAGTTTAGCAAGCTTATAAATACTTTTTTCCCCTTCTTATGTTCCTAATTTTGTATAAATATCAGCATATGCCTTTAACGCAGCATCTCTTCCTTTTTGGTCCATTCATATTTCTTAAAAAAAATTCATTTCTAATTGTTTGTCATGTTTTAAAACACTCGCTTTTGATTTTACTATATTTTGTACGTCATCATTCCTCTTCTAATTTTCTTTATCTTGTTTCCCCTGCCTTTTGATTCTCTAGGAATTTATTTTGATATTCTGCTAATGCATGTGGCCATATTATCCCACATTATGTTATTCTCATCTTCAGTATTCCATGACACTTCATTTAATATTTTATCTTTAAATAGTTCTAATTTATGTCCTTTTAAGTTCTAGCACCTAGTTTGTAGGTCAATCTTCTCTTTTCGTACTCGTGATTGATTTTTAATACTTATATCCGACATCATTATCCTATGTTGTGAGGTTAAGCTCTCTTTTAGAATAACCTTATAGTCTTTACATATTAATTGGTCTCCTTTTCTATTAATGAAAAAGTTTATTTGGCTCTTATGCGTTCTACTTTTATAAGTTATTAGGTGTTCAAGCCTCTTTTAAAACATTTATTTACTAGTAAAAAAATCACAATCCATTGAAAAATCTAAGATAGACTCTTCGCCATCATTCATATCTCCAAAACCATGTCCTCCATGCACTATCCCATATCTTACACGATATTCTCCTTCATGGCCAGTAAAGTCTCCATTTATATAGATTTTCTCATCTACGGGTATTTATTGAATTAGTTCATCCATTTATTACCAAAATTGTACTTTAATGTTCACCTCTATGTAATACCCTGTACTTTTATGATTATTTAATTTTCGTGCAATTATAATTATTAATTTAGTTGGCAGAAATTAAATTAGGTTTGGGTAAATATTAATTAGCGAGATAAAGAATTAACATATATTATTATTAATATTATTATTATTATTTACTTTCATGTGACAAGTAAATACATGTGTGATAATTATATGTCGCATATGAGTACAAAACCAAGGTATATTATTATATGCTGATAGGGTGTTACATTGGCACATCAGTATATTTTATGGGCGATGCGTACCGTACGCACATGTCAGGCTCAGTTAATGAGATATTGTCATATTTAAAGTTGGATGATTCAGATGACCTTTTTTACTGCACCGATGATCCGAAATGGGTTAAAATAGTCCAGAATTGATACCCGATGTTATGATTGGATTTCGGAACTTTTTAGACATATTAAGACTCATATAGGGGTAGGATGGTCTTTTTACACCTAGGGTTTAATAGAAAAATTATATTCGAGTGTAATTAAGAGGTATTTAAGGTTTAGAGAGGTGGATGGCAATCCCACTTTTCAATATCTGCATATTTGAGAGTTGGAGAGAGTTTAAGAGAAGAGAAAGAGGAAAAAAGGGCGAGAAATGCCTGGAGAAGAGAAGAGAGGAAACCATCTCCGAATTCAACCCATACCAACTGTCGAGACTTTGGATTTAGATCCTCAAAAGCAAATAGTTACTTGACTAAAATTGCGTGTTTATGTAGTTGATTACCTTGATAGTTAATGATATAAAATCAAGGATTTTAAAGGTAAAGGTTAAAACTTTGAGAAATTAATTAGGAGATGTAGATCGTAATAAATATCTTATTAGAACTGACAACTAGTTGATGATGATTCTGTTGGAATTTCAAAATTAAATATGGGTTTACAATGATGAACAAATAGAATAATGATAGGATGCTTGAATTGACAAAAACTCAAATTGGTAAATTCTGGGATTGATTAATTGAAGTTTGATTTAGAAGCCTAAGGTTTCGATGATAGATTTTGGGTTAATTCTACGTTAAAATACTTCTGGGTTGTTGATATAATGATATAGGAGGTTAATTTTATGTTTGTGGACGTTTGGGACCTCCATTGGAGGGTTTGGAGGAGAAAAACTCGAGGAAGAAGATGACAGGCAGTCCAATGAACCGAACTGGTTCGCTAGAGGAGTGAACCCTTTCACTCATCCAAATTAGTTCGATCTCCCAAGCAAACCAGTTTGGTTTGCTGCCCTGCCCATTTTTTATTTATGTGTTTTTTTTACACGTTACAGCTTATAGAATGATGGTAGTGGCTTCCGGGGTAGAGTGGTACTACTGGATAATGCTTTCCAAGGTTTGGTACATTTGATAGGCCAACGAATAGATGTGTTCAAGAGAGGACAACTAGAAATTCAAGTGAGTGAACACTTAGATGTACAATCGAAAAGTTAGTTCAAACTTTGGGATTTTGGAGACGTTTATGTTGTGGGATTTCGTACGAGGTCATATAGACATATGTGTCTTGGGGGACTTATATACATGTGCGTGTGTGTGTGTGTGTGTGTGTGTGAGATAGCTATGTGTATATATTGAACATACCTACTCGGTATTTCTATCATCAGGAGTTTGCATTTAGTGGATGATCCACCCTGGTATTCAATAGTAGGTATTTGATTGATTCCCCAGGTCATAGGACTATTGCATGGCCATTATCCATGTGTGAGGAGAGATGTTGGTTTGGAGGTCGATTGGGTGCGACTTGGTATGGTTACGACCCCCGGACATATGTTTATAACCGCCTCTATGGTATGTATTTATGTTTGGATTTGGTGGTGAGATTCTGATCAGGTGGCTCAGTGTAATGCGTGATGCCTGGAGCCTGATTGCACATTAGGAATGTATCCACGTGGTCCAAGCTCTTGGTAAAAGGTTATATGTATATAGCGAGTGATATATATATATATATATATAGGAGATAGTGTGTATATCTACATATAACGTGAGTATAGCTATGCTATATTTATTTTGTTAATATTTATCTATAGCAAGTATATCGTTATGATAAGGTTTATGAAGGTATACCTAGTGAGGGTAGTTTATACTCAGCTAATAGCGAGTATTAGCGGGATGGGGCTTGGATAACGATTTTTTGTCCTAGTTAGACTGGGTAGTTTAATTAGGATAATAAAATGAATGCGTTATGTGAACACTGTAGATGATAAGTGAGGTTATATCTCATGTGAGTGCCACCAGTTAATTAATTATGAAAGTAATACACTACATGTTTTATTGATTTAAAATAATTAATTACTTGCAAAATATTTTCAAACTTTTCAGGCTTTGACCCGCGGACAAATTTTATATTCTTGTTTTCTTTTAAATCCCCAGGTGTGCAGCAGCAGTAATGGGGACAACAGGGATAGATCCTTCGTGTCGTTGCAGTAGTTATGGATAATTTGTTATCGATTTAGCTGCCTCTTCTGATTCTATATGGATTGATTTTTTATTATTCTAGTGTTTCATTTTCGGTGTGTTGCCCGTAGTTTGGTTAGAAGCTTACTTTTTGTCAAGATATTCCATTACTCAGTTTTATTGTAGTGGATGATTACTATTTGGTGATTGATGGTTTATTCGGTTAACATGTATTGTTTATTTATGCATGATGATTATTTATGTTCATTTAGTTGTATTTTTTTTATTCGTACTATTTTTATATTGTGTCTTGCAATAGTGATGCTGAGAATGAAACCATACTAAGATTCCTATTTTATTTTAGTAGATTATTGGCCACTCGGTATTAAAATACGTCGATTATTACGGTTGGTATCAGAGCATCAGGTCCTAATGTCCTTAGGATCTATGCTAACTTGCTACATTGTCAGCGTTGCATTTTTTCATACATAGCCCTATGCTTAGCACTATTGTTTCATATTGCACATTTACGTTCTTCTGCTATTATTTATCATTGATGTGAATATCATACAATTTCGATTTGTTTTCAGATGCAAAACACTGGGAAAAGTAGACCAGCACGTGCCGCGAGGAGGGCCGCATAGGAGGAGGCTCAGTCGGAGCCACATGTCACTCATGTGTGATTGCATCAGAGGTCATTGGGATATTCGCATAGGCGGCTAATGTCACTATAACTATCCTTGCATAGAATTTTCCTCAGGCACAACCACAGCCGCCAGTGGAAGCACCAATTTAGGCTCCCAAAGTGTTGTCAGTTTGGGAGCGAGTCAAAGAGGTCTTCCAGAAGGGCCATCCATCAGAGTTCCAGGGGAGTGGGGATGTTATAGTTGCTATCCAATGAAAGAAGTACATCAAGAGGCATTTTCATATGGTTATGTGCAATGACACTCAAAAGTAGGTTCTAGCTACGTTCAAGTTGGTCGGGGGTAGATACGTTCAAGCTAGGCGGGGTTACTCTTCAGTGGTGGAAGTTAGTTACTACAGTAGAGGAGAGAGACACAATTATGATACAGGAGTTTTCAGTGCGGTTTGACCACAAGTTCTTTACGTCAGCAGTTCAGACGGAGATGAGGAGGAGATTTCTAGATCTCTCGACGGAGGCTACACTGTGGCCGAGTATAAGGAGGAATTCACTTTCCTGGTGAACTTTGTTCCTAATAAGGTGAACACTGAGGAGAAGAGGGTCCTCAAATTCATGGATGGGCTTAGTTAGAGGATTCTCTAGCACTTATTGGGGAACCTGGTGTTACGGACTTATACAAAGGTCATTACCTCCACTTCCAGGACCATCGCTTCTATTTTAGGGGAGCGAAGAGGACAGAAGAGTCCAGCCAGCAGGGCAAGACCAGGGGCAGCGATACCAGTGAGGTACTGTAATAGCAGAGGAGGCAGTCGGAGTGAGGTTACCAATAGGGGGACTCAGATAAGATATTCAAGCCGAGTAACAATAATTTTAGACAGGGCCAACAGCATTCCCCTCAGGTCCAGAGGAACTAGACCAAAGGCCATTAGGGTCGGAGTTATCAAGGACAACAAGGCCAGAGATAAAGGTAGCCTCGTTAGGGCCACTAAAGCTAGAGTCAGGTATACTTTACGGGAAGGTGTTTCGTATGTGGGGAGCAGGTCCACATGCGGCGTGCATGCACGAATAAGGATAAGGGTAAGTAAAGGATGCCCATCCAGGGCAACAGTAGCAGCAACTTCCAGCCCCATCAGCACTTCCAACATTGCCACCTCAATGAGGGCAGTTTGGGCATATATATCACGTTCGAGGACCAATTTTATCGCTAATGCTGCCAGCTATTGAGATTATGTTTTCTATCCATGGTCACATGGGACGGGTATTGTTTGACATGGGAATGTCACACTTATTTGTTAGCACTTGATTCCCGCATGTGAAGAATTTAGTGGATTTAGAATCAAACACCATTATGATCATAAATTCACCATTGGGTAGCGGGACTCTCATTTATTCCATTTGCAAAGGAGCGGGTGTGAACATGGTGAAGTTATGCTTAGTAGCGGATCTGTTCATTTTAGACTTGGGCGAGTACGATATTACTCTGGGTATGGATTGGTAACAACATATAGAGTGTTGGTAGATTGTTACAATAAGACTATCGTGTTTGTTATTCCAGGGAAAACATTTTTCTTGTGGCGATGCCTCGTCCAGAGGGAGGATAAAAAACACACTTATATTATATTAAGGAGGAGACAAATGAGGGTATTCTCATCTTATTAGATTCGATCCATGTTGTTAGGGACTATAATGATGTGTTAAGGAGATACCGAGATTACTACCGAGTGCGGAGGATTGAGTTTGTGATCGACTTAGCATTAGGGACTACGCCGATAATGCGCGCAACATTTGTATGGCTCCTTTGGAGATGCGGGAGTTAAGGGATCAAATTTAATATCTATTGGGACACAGTTTTACTCACAGGAGTAAATAACCTTGGGGTTCCCAGGTTCTGCTTGTAAAATAAGGATGGTTCATTGAGATTGTGTGTCGACTACCAAGAGTTGAACAGGATCACGATTCGAAACAAGTATCCTTTATCGCGTAGCGATGAATTGTTTGATCAACTGAGATGAGAAACCTTCTTCTCTACGATTGATTTGAGATTAGAATACCATCAATTACGCATCAAGGATAAGGATATCCCTAAGACCATATTTTTTACGAGATACATGTCTTATGAGTTTAGGGTTATGTCGTTTGGGCTAACAATGTCGCAACACTTTTCATGGATCTCATAAATAGGGTGTTCAGGGATTTCTTATACTAGTTTTTCATTATGTTGATGGAAAACATATTGATTTATTTTTTAATAGAGGGTGAGTAAACAGAGAATTTGTGTATGGTTCTTCACTCTTTATGAGACCACCAGTTATATGTAAAGTTCAAAACGTGTGAATTCTAGCTGCGAGAGGTGTAATTCTTGGGTCACATTATCTCCGAGAGAGATATTTCTATGGATTCGATTAAGGTGTCAGTGGTGAAGGAGTGGGGCCAGCCCACGATACCGATAGAGGTTCGTAGCTTTCTGGGGTTAGCAAGGTACTATTATCGATTCATCGAAGGATTTTCCAAGATTGCAGGACCCTTGACGAATTTGACTCATAAGGGAGTGCCTTTTATTTGGGATAGCCATTTTCAGTTAGTTCTCAATGAGATAAAGTATAAATTGATTTCATCACCAGAGCTTGCATTTTCTAGGGGAGGATGCATCCTTATAAGTACTTAGAAGAGTTCTAAGGCAAGAGGAGCGAGCTATAGCTTATGTATATCACAAGCTGAATCCCCATGATAAGAACTATCCCATGCATGATTTGGAGTTAGTGATAGTTGTTTTTTCCTTGAGGATTTAGAGGTACTATCTACTAGGGGAGAAGTTCCAGTTTTTTAAGGACCATAAGTCACTACAATATCTTTTTCACACAGAAGGATTTGAACATCAAGCGGAGTAGGTGGCTTGAGTTCGTGAAGTATTATCCGTTTGTCATCCAGTATCATTTGGGGAAGGCTAACATAGTGGCAGATCATTGAGCCGTATGCCAGCAGTGCAGTTGGAAGTAGGATAGAAGGCGAAGTGAGCTGAGCTTCGTCAAGAGGATGAGTTAGTCCAGACTTACATATAAGTGATAACCATCACACCCTAGATCATTTTGAAAGTCATAAAAGCACATGCAAGGGATCCTTATTATCAAGAGAGGATTCAATAGTTATTGGTGGGTGGAACGGAGTCTTACTCAGTTAGTTCTGAGGGTGGCTTACACTTCAATGGGAGGTTGATTATCCCAGACAACGAGAACTTATGATGTGTGATGATGGAGGAGGCGTATGAGTCATAATTTTAGATGCATCCCGGAGGGGATAAAATGTATCAAGATATGAGAAGGCAATACTAGTGGGTCAGTATGAAGCGGGACATACCAGATTCTGTCTCCAAGTGCACCACTTGTCAAATGGTGAAGGTTGATCATCAGAGACCAACTGGGGTTCAACAACATTGAATATTTCGATGCGGAAATGGGAGAGTATTTCTAGGGACTTAATCACAGGGTTAGTAACATCGTAGAGGGGTCATGATTCCATCTAGGTCATTATGGATCAGTTGACCAAGGTATCTCATTTTTTACAAGTTCGGGTGCATTATACGTAGGGGCAGTATGCACAACTTTTCATAGCAGAGATAGTGATATTTCATGGGGTGTCATTCAACATTATTTCTAATCAAGATAAGATCTTTGTGTCCCACTTTTAGCAGAGTTTTTATGAGGTGATGGGGATGGAGTCACGGTTGAATACGACGTATCACCTACAGACCGATGGGTAGACGGAGGGGGTGAATTAGATATTAGAGGATATATTGGGGATGTGTATTCTAGACTTTAAGGGTAGCTGGGAGCAATATTTTCCTTGGGTAGATTTTGCTTATAAAAATTCGTACTGATTCACTATTGGCATGGAACCATTCGAGTCTTTGTACAAGAGACCTTATCATTCTCCATCTTATTGATTAGAAGTGGAGGATAACAATCTTATCGGACCGGACTTGACTCATGAGACGTCAGCAAATATTGAGTTGATCAAGAGTCATATTCGGGTAGCTCATGACTGGTAGAAGAGTTACACCAATGCGAACCAGATTATTCTATAATTTGACATAGGTGATCAAGTGTTACGATGGGTATCTCCCATGAAGGAGTGATGAGGTTCGGGAAGAAGGGGAAGTTAGCGCCTAGGTATGTAGGGCATTTTCCGATATCGAGAGAGTAGGTCTGGTTGCGTATAGGCTCGCCTTACCGGAGCATTTGAACCAGATTCATGATGTGTTTCATATGTCGTCACTGAGGAGGTATCTCAAGGATGATGTGGCTTATCGATGTAGACTGTTGAAGGAGATTGACTTGCAGTCGGATATTTCTTATGAGGAGAGACCAGTTGCCATTTGGATCGTAGTGAGCGAAAGCTTTGCTCCAATGTGGTACCATTCGTGCGGGTATAATGGGGACACCGCAATATTTCTGAGTCAATGTGGGAGCATGAGGATGACATGCGGGAAAAGTATCCAGCGCTCTTCATATAATGTATGTTTGAATTTAGGGAACGAAATTATGTTATTATGGGGAGAATGTAATACCCCATACTTTTATGATTATTTAATTTCCGTGTGCTTAAAATTTTTGATTTAATTGGGGGAAATTAAATTAGGTTTCGAAAAATATTTAATAACGAAATAAAGGACGAATATTTATTATTATTATTTACTTGTGTGTGATAATTAAATAGATATGTGATTTATTATATATCACGTATGAGTGAAAAATGACGGTTTATTATTATATGTCAATAGAGTATTACATTGACGGATCAGTATATTTTATGTGTGACACATACTGTACGCACGTGTTGAGCACAATTAATGAGATATTAGTATATTTATAGTTGGGTGACTTGCATGACCTTTTGAGTGCACCGGTGATCCTGAATGGGTCAAAATAGTCTAGAATAAGTATCGGGTGTTATGATTAGGTTTCAAAATCTTTTTAGACATTAAAGGACCCATATAAGGGTAGGATGATCTTTTTACACCTAAGGTTAAATGGGAAAATAGGATTAGGGTGTAATTAGGAGATATTTAAGGTTTATAGGGGTGGATGGCAACCCCACTTTTCAATCTTTGCATTTTTTAGAGTTAGAAGGAGTTTAAGAGAAGAGAAAGAGAAAGACTTGGAGAAGAGAAGAGAGGAAACCATCTCCAGATTCAACCCATCCCAACCATAGAGACTTTGTATTTATATCCTCAAAAGCAAGTAGTTACTTGCTTTAAATTATATGTATATATATAATTGATTATCGTCACAATTAATGATATAAAATTTGTGATTTTAAGATTAAAGGTTGAAGCTGTGAGAAATTAATTAGGAGGTGTAGATTGTAATTAATATTCGATTAGAACTGATAATTAGTTGGTGATGATTATGTTCGAATTTTTAAATTAAATCTGGTTTTACAAGGATGAACATGTAGAATAATGATAGGATGTTTGAATTGATGAAAACTCAAATTGAGTAAATTGTGGGTTTGATGAATTGAAGTTTGAATTAGAATCCTAAGGTTCCGATGATGGATTTGGGGTTAATTCTATGTTATAATACTTATGGGTTGTTAGTATAATGATGTAGGAGGTTAATTTTATGTTTGGGGAGGCTTGGGACCGCCATTGGAGGGTATGGAGGAGAAAAACTTGAGAAAGAAGATGACAGGTAGCCCAGTGAATCGAACCAGTTCGTTTGGGGAGCAAAGTGATTCCCTCAACCAAACCAGTTCGATCTACCTAGAAAACTGGTTCAATTTTGCTAGTCTGTCCATTTTTGTATATGTTTTTTTTCCCACTAGAACTTGGGGAATGACCGTATGGGCTTTCGGGGTAGAGTGGGAGGACTACTAGGGAATGCTTTATAGGTTTGGTACATGTGATAGGCCAACAAATAGATGGGTTCGGGTGAGGAGAACCAAGAATTCAAGTGAGTGAATACTTAGACATATAATCGAGAAGTCGGTTCAGACTTTGAGATTTGGAAGACTCGTATGTTGTGGGATTTCATACGAGGTTAATACTATATATATATATATACACACACACACACACACACAGAGGTTCACAAGTGAACCTAAAAGATGAACATTTTAATGAACCTTAATAAAAAAAACACCTAACAACCCTTTAATATTAATTCTTATGTTGTAATTGGTTCGCGCCAGTGGCAATGGACATGCCTGTGACATGCGTATTTTTTAATACGCACACCTTACCCCATCCCCTACCCACCAACTCACCAAATTCACTTGCCTGGACTGACCAGGATCCATGTAATGGGAACCATGTCCAATTCTCCTTTAAACGGATCACAAGGATCCAATTGGCCACCGGACCCTCAAAGGCTCTTTACCTCCTAACTTCAACAAGCTCATAGCTTTATAGGTGTTCTAGTATCAAGGAAACGAACTAACCGGGTCACTCCCAAGTTTCAATGGTATTTCTTCTTTACAATTTATTTTTCTTGATTATAACCCTTTTTTGACTTGGTCGATACCTGATAGTTTGCATGAAGCATCAGCCCTTCAAACTTTCTCATCAAACTCTTCTAATATTTCTGGGAAAATCCCAGATTTTTTTGTGGTAATATGTTTGTTGGGTTCTCAAGTTTACGTCTTTCATTTAATTATCTGACCACCAAAATGGGGGGATGAGGTGTAAAAAAATGTTCGATCGACACGTGTGTCCGTTGTCACTGGCGTGGACCAATTACAACATAGGCATTAAAATAATGGGTTGTTAGGTGTTTTTAGTTAAGGTTCATTAAAATGTTCATCTTTTACGTTTACTTGTAAGCCTCTCTCTCTCTCTCTCTATCTCTCTCTCTCTATATATATATATATATATATATATGTATGTGTGTGTGTGTGTGTGTGATTGCTATATTTTTATATTAAATATACCTACTCAGTAGTGCTATCATTAGGAAGTTGCACGTAGGGGCAATCCACCCTCGCGTTGACTAGCAAGTGTTGGATTGACTCCCCAGGTCATAATACTATTGCGTGGCCACTATCCATGTGTGAGTATAGGTGTTGGTTTAGAGACCGATTAGGTGCGATGTGGTATAATTACGACCCTCGGACGTTTGTTTATGATCGCTTTCGTTGTATGTGTTTACGCTTGGGTTCGATGGTGAGATTCCGATCAGGTGACTCAATGTGATGCATGATGCCTGGAGCCTGATAGCATACGAGGAATGTGTTCGCAAGGCCCAAGATCTTAGGAAAAGGTTTTTATGTATATAGCGAGTGATATATATGTATGTTTATACGAAATAGTGTGGATATCTATTTATAGTGCGAATAGGGATATGTTATTTTTATTGTGTGAATATTTATTTATAATACGTGTGTCTTTACGATATGGTTTATGAACATATACCTAGTGACGGTAGTTTATACTTAGTTAATTGAGAGTATTAGCGGAATTAGGCTTTGATAGTAGTAATTTGTCCTAATTGGACTGGGTAGTTGAATTAGGATAATAAAATGAATGCGTTAGGTGTGCACTATAGATGAGAGGTGAGGTTTTATCTCATGTGAGTGTGACCGGTTAATTATTTATGAAAGGAATACACTACGTGTTTTATCGATTTAAAATATTTAATTACTTGAAAAATATTTCCAAACTTTTGGGCTTTGACCCACGGGCAAATTTTATTTTCTAATTTTCTTTTAAAACCCCAGGTGTGCCGCATCAGTAGCCAAGACAACGGTGATCGATTCTTCGTACCGTTGTAGTAGTTGTGGATGCTACGAGATCGATTTATTAGCCTCAGCTCATTCTATCTCAATAGGATCTTTATTATCATTCTGGGCATGTTGCCTATAGTTTGGTTAGTAGCTTACTTTATGTCAGGATATTTCACTATCCAGTTTTATTGTAGTAGATAATTACTATTTGGTGACCGATTGTTTATTGGGTTCATATTTATTGTTTATTTATGCATGATGATTATTTATGTTCACTTAGTTGTATAGTTATTTTTATTCGTACTGTTTTTATATTGTGTGCTGCGACAGTGATATTGAGAATGAAACCATATTGAGATTCTTGTTTTATTTTAGTAGAGGATTGGCCACCCGGTATTAGAATAGGCGGGTTATCACAATTTAATCCTACCTGGGGTGCATAAGCACTAACAATATTAATTATATTTTCACCTAATACCAGCTTTACAAGCATAAGTCTATCACCTTTCCTAATGACAGTTACAATATCATCCTTATAGTTCTTATCTACTATTATTTCGACTTTCTTCTTATTTTTATGTTTATTTGTATAATATAATTTAAATCGTGTATTTTCTATTTCTCTAGTTTTCTTGCCGACCCATTTAGTTTCTTGTAAACAAGTTATGTTAACTTTTCTTCTTATCATAGTATTCACTAACTTCATCCCTTTCCCTGTCATAGTCCCTATGTTCCAAGTCGCTAACCTAACTCTACTATCATGGACTAACTTCTTTACCTGCACACGTCTAGATTATTACAGGAACCATTGCCTATTTCTCATTGCACCCGAGTGCCGATGCGACGCCCCCTGCCTATTTTTCAAGTCACCCAGTGGCAGGAGCAATTCCTGTTGCCTATTTTATGAGACACTCGGTGGTAGGATCAACACATCTCTTAAGGGGAACGCCCTAGTATTAGTGCATATATTCATAGGATTCATGTTCATAAGGATCTAGCAAAGTTTTACATTAGCTATCATCTACCTAATGCAACCCTCCTCTTTTATCCGGTCTTAGGATCTATAGTGAACAAAAATAATATGTAAGAAGTTAAGCACAACATAGGCAGAGTTATCATACGTAACAAAAAGTTTATTTTTTCATTGAAACAATAGAATACATGATTTACAATGGTTCTTAAAGGATGGAATACATCTTTTGAGGCCTATACTTCTCTTGGAACTCGACCTTTTATTGGGATCTCAATTGTGGTGGTAATCGTCTTCATTTCATGGGGTTGAGGCTCTTATGCATAGGTTCTCTAGAGGGAGCTCAGGAATTGGTGGTTGTGGAGCTAAGACTTTTGGTGAGAGACCCTACCAAACTTTTTGGTGACCTGAGAAACTCATTTTTGTCCTTCATGGATGTGATATAGCACACCCAAGCCTTTTTCTGGTCTCCAAAGTCCTCTCCCACTCCCTTGGAGGTTGGATACCTTATTATCGGTCAGCGGGTTGAGATCACATCGTCCAAGCCATTAATAATGGGTTTGCAAAATATGACATTGTAGAATGAGGGGAGGTCCACCACTATGAATTTATTCCAAAAGCTGGCACAACACTCCTTGGAACCAAGGGTGAGGGGGAGAGTGATATACCCTAAGGAGTAGGTCGGTTCCCCGTTGAATTCAATGAGAGGGGTAGTGGTCGACTACATTTGCTTAGTGTTAATGCCCATAGCCTCAAAAGCATTCAAGAATAGGATGTACACAGAGCTTCTTGTATCAATTAATATCTTTCTCATGTTGGCGTTCCCCATAATTGTTGTGATCACAAAAGGATGGTCATGAAGTTATTGGACCTCCCGATGTCTATTTTTGAGAAGACCATCATCAGAACCTCCTTTGGGGATTGATGTGAGACAAAAATATGGTTAGATTGTACCTCATCATGCTGGAAAATACAGAGATGGGACTTTTTGGTTGTGACAGAGATCCCACCTCCGACAAAGCCTTCAAAGATGCAATGGGCATCACATAAAGGGACATCATCTTTATTTCCATTATTGTTGTTGTTATGGTGGCCTCTTCTAGCCTCTTTGATTATAAATTCTATGAGGTATCCCCTTTTAATCACTCCTTCGATGGCCTCCTTCATTTTGAAGTAGTCATTGGTATTGTGGCCATGATCTCTATAGAACCGATAATACTTGGACTTATCTCGCTTATCATACCAAGTTCTAATAGCTTGGCTAAAGTATAATATCCTATATTTTGTGGGTATAAAGACCTCTTCTACCGTGATTGTGAGGGGCATGATGTGTTTGGCCTCTAGATGGACACTATTTTGGGCCTCGTCCTTTTTCATCTTGGCCTCAACTGCTCTTGGGATCTCCCTAAGCTTAGAGAAGGCATCTTTACTCTTTCACTCCTTTAGAGAAACTACAGCCTACCTTGCTGAGAGTATCCTCAACATTCATGTAATTTAGAGCTCTTTCGAGTGGCTCAATCATGGTATTGGGAGGATTCTTGTCGAAAGACCTTAATAAATCCTTTGAGATGAGGCTTGAGATAAAGATATCAATATATATGGCATCGTTCAAGTCGTTAACCCAAAGAGCTTCCTGGCTGGACCTCTTGACATAATCCCTCAGGGATTCCATAAACTTCTATCTGAATTAGAGAAGGGGAGTGACATGCTTCCTCACTTTTTGAGCTTCGATGTAATGATAACCAAGGACCTTGTCAGCTTTGTAAAGCCTGTAATGGTTCCTGGTTTGAGATTGGCAAACTAATGCCTAGTTATCCCCCTTAGGGTAGCAGGAAAAGCTCGATAAAATACCTCATCTAGTGTATTTTGGAGGAGCATTAGTGTTCTGTAAGTTTCCAGGTGATCGATGGGGTCCTTGTACCCATAGAAAGGCTCAATATTAGGCATCTTCCACTTTAGGAGAAGGGTATAATATTGGACATCATTAGAGAATGAGGATAACGTCTCCTAGAGGTCCAACTCTATGGTGTTGGGAGTTCAAGTCTTGTACTTCTTGAGGAAATTCCCCAATCGATCTTACATCTTCTTTAGCTCTTAATCTCATGGCCCAGCTGCCTCGGAACCTCCATGAGACTGGTCTCTAGTGAGTGATATCATGTCCTTAATAGCGATGTGTGACACCCCGCCTAATAAAATACGGGGTCATAAGTCATGTACCAAATTAAATAGGAATCTCATTTGGTTCATTCTTAGCATCACTGTCGAAAACTTTTTAAAACATTTTTAACCACCTAGTATTCAAAAAGCTAGTGTCAAATTTTATCTTTTTAATTAAACAACCCAACATGCAAAAATATAAACTAAACTAATCACACCATCTGGAAATGAACAAACTGAATAATTAATAAAAGACTTACTAAATAAACAATTGGCTAAAATTCCAAACCAAAAAAATACCTAACAATAATAAAATAATCCGAAAACTAAATCTGAAAATAATTGGGCAACATGCCCTACATGAACAGTGACTGGGAATAAATTTCTAATCTAGGAACAAAGGAATGAAGCATCTAATACGAACCCTGCTAGCATCCACATATTCCGCAGTTGCGTGTCCCTGGAATAGATATCAAGTCTGGCGTTCCTGTGGCTGGAAACCTAAAAGGTTTTGAAAATATTTTTATAGCAAGGGTTAGAACCCAAAACATTTTGAAAATATTTAGCAAGTGAATTAAAATGCAACAATTTAAAAATGCATGAATGCTCCTCATATTAAGGTTAGTGTCGCACTCACTTGAAATACTATTCACCCCTCATCTAGAGTGCACACCTAACGTTCTATACTTAGTCCGCCTAGCTTTACTACCCAAGCTAACTAGACTATAGTAATAAACTGAATTTATCTACACGTCTATGTTTCCTGTATTGCCCATACAGTACATCTTTTTTTACTAACATCTCCCATATGTTAATTATCAACGTAGGTAACATTTCTTACATATTATCTTCTAAATTATTTCATTAAGTTCTCAACTTAAATTTTCATTTCGATATCCACAATTATAAATAACAATGCACATGTGTTATTAGCTTAATCATAATTAAGTTTCTCGACTTAGTTCATATAGAATTTCCTATCTGTCATCATTCAACTTCCATAATTAAGTTTCACTACTTAATTTACTATAGATATTCTGAATCTATTTTTAATCTTGTAATTAAGTTTCTCTCTACTTAATTTACCAGTTAGATGTATATCTATATATATCATCTACAAGTCTACTTTTGCCCATAAGTAGAATATCATGAAGTATATATTTCACACACAATATATACTATAAGGATTATTGGTCTGGGTAATCATCGACCCCAATTATCCTATCATTTACATTGGTCCGAATATCCCACGACCCCAATTGTAAATGTTATACATATGTATATTGATCCGGCTTTTCATCGACCCCAATATAATTATTTAGATTTGGTCCGGATAATCATCGACCCCAAAGTCTAGCCATGTTCGATTTTGTTCGGATAATCATCGACCCCAAAGTCTAGCCATGTTCGATTTGGTCCGGATAATCATCGACCCCAAATTCGAACTAAAGGTATTGGTCTGGATACTCATCTAACCCAATACTAATAAAATATATTAGGTATTCACACAACCTAAGTATTTCTACAGAGTACAGACAAAATATATATATATATATATATATATATATATACACACACACTACACAATCACCACATATATATATTTAATTTAAATCCGACTAATCCATGCTCAAATCCCTTAGCAACAGCCCAAAGTCTATATCCTGACTTGTAATTTAATTAATCGCACATGAATTAAATTATCATCTAAGTAGTGTCACCCAACTATATTACCCTGACTTACTCATTCGATTCATACCTTTACCCGTTAGGATTTATTACATCAAGTCCCAATATTAAGGTTAAAACCTCTCATTAAATTTAAGATTCAATAATTCATTATACATCTCTATAATAAATTAAATCATCTACTCTATGCCTAACACCCATCGCACTAGCCCTTAATATCCGAGTCAAATTCCCATGCTCTTAATTTAATTAATTTCTCACATTAATTAATTTATTCAAGTAGTGGCACTCAACTACAATATCCAGAATTTATTTCACCAAATTCCGTTAATAAGTTTGACACCCTTATTAAGTAATTTTACTTAATAATCATCCCATAAGACTCTAAGTATTAGGTTCCATTTAATTTCTATCAATTAAATACCACCGTAACATACAAGCCCATGTGCTAAATTCATCCAAAAATTCCCATTCGAATACGTTCATATAATTTCGAGTGTCGTTATTTCTAAATACTCCTAAATTCATACCCCAAATTCATCCCTATCTAATCCAAGGATAAAATAATGTTCCTTAATATTTTCTCAAAGTCCTTCACTCATCTATGGACATCTCCAAAAAACTCAAATTTATTTATTCCTCAAGATGTCGGTCTCTCGCACACATTCGTAGAAAAATCATATCAAATCCAAAAAAAATCAAAAAAATACGAGGTCAGTGCCCACGCGATCATGACGAAAATATATACAATCTCATGTTTTATAATAACAGAAAGGGTCGATCTATCGATTCCTTAGGTCGATCGACCAGATATCCATCTTCTTTCCCGATTCTGTTTCCACCATTTTTGAAACCTCAAGCTTTTTAATTCTCTCCCAAACATTTACCCAATCATAATCAACATTCAATTCATGAAATAGTAGGTTCTAAACACCCTAGAAACCTTGAATCATCAATAAATTTACATAAATCTAATGTTTACCAAATTGGGTATTTTTTGAGTTTTATTCCACTGATTTCAATTTATCGTTCATATTCGAAATTAATCATCAATACTTACTAATTTTTACCCTACAATCTGATTTCAACAGTCCCATATCATAGTCTCACGTCAATTTAGTAATCAATCTACACATATTACTCTCATTCGAAAGACCCATTTTAATTGTCAACACACACCCAAAAACGGATTTGATTATATACTTCACCATAATATGAATTGGTTATCATAAAATTAGAACTGCAGAAAATTAATCACTTGCTTTAATAATCGTAGAGTCTGATTCCTTTGGTTGATGATGATTCCATAAAGAACACCCTCAATTGCTCCTTGATTTGTCTCACAAAGACTCCTTGTTGATCCCCAATTGTGCCCTCTGCCTTGATCTCAATTTCTAGGTTTAGAGTTATGTTAATTGTTGTTCCATACAGTTACAATTAGGTTTATAAATCCTAATCCCGTTTTTAGGCTTATGGGCCAGGACAAATGACCCGAACACTCCCATGTGGGCCCGATTATGCCTAAAAATTCCCCGAGACCCGATTACTACCCCCGGGTACTCTTTTCCGACTATCTCGACCCTTTCGAAAATAATCGTGCACTCAGAATTGTCATTCAAAATACTTTATAACATTCTCTAATTTTCAACCTCAAAAAATTTTACACAACAATAATCCGAATAATTAAATCTAAATTCGTCAGATATAAATAATTCGTCCAATTCAAATAAACTCTCTAAATTATAAATTTAAAATTCTCTAATTTAAATAAGTTTTATTATTCCAAAAACAATTAAATTCTAAGTCCTCAGAATTACGGGGTGTTACATACTTCCCCACTTACGAAGGAATTTCGTCCTCGAAATTAAGTTAAGACTAGTAATCCAAGCTTTGAACATCTCTCTAATACCATACCTCTAAGATCTCTACACTTATCTCTTCTCACTTTTAATCGTGACTTATTTTAAAATCAAATTAGTTAACCATGGCGCCCATACACCCTGTACCCGTGCTTAACCGCACAAATAATGCCCGGCTTCTTCCAGCCTGAAATCATAATATATCTTCCATCTCACAATAATCGAGGTACCCAACTCATGTACTAATGACCAAAAATCTTCCCACTTCCAACATTGTGCTAAGTTTCATGCCTCGTACGTCTCGCAAAGAAAAATGCAAACAAGGAACCCCCAAATGCCCGTCTCTTGACATAAAAGTAAACACGTCCACTCTTATGCCACAAAAGACAACATACAATACTTCACCTTTACTATCACTTGTTAGTAAAATTGATCTTTATTTTAGATATACACTATCTAGTGTTCTTACTATTACTCATTACTGAGAATAGTTACACATTATATATTTCCCACAGAATAGATTTTATAAGTGCATACCTTGTTATCTATTGCCACACATAAGTAGAGTAATCATATCTTATATATTTCACACACAATATATACTATAAATGCATACTTCACTATTTACATTCATGCATAAGTAGGGTAATCAACTCGTATATATTGCGTGTGAAATATATATTAAAAATGAATAATTAGGGATTATTGGTTCGGAATATCACCTCGACCTCAAAGTCACTTTCGTATATTGGATCGAAATTGCATCTCGACCCCAATTTATCTTCCCATTTACATTGGTCCGGAATGCCCTCTACCCCAATGTAAATTTTATATACATACATACATATATAACTAGCACTTAATGCATCAATCCTTAGTGTACACCCGTTCTCTCATAAGCGACACCAAAAGTTCTGCTACCCCACGATAACTAATCATACATATCCATCATAAATCAACTACTACTAACGCACCCACTAAATCCGACTCACTCACATATTTCAGTGCTAATAATCAAATGTTGTGACTTACCTATGTCACTAGAAATGTATCATGTACTCATATGGATAAGGCAAAACTCTATCTCTAATTTCCATCTAGCTTAACTGGTCAACAGTTCCTGAGCATAACTTTCATGACGGAACTGACTCACAATCTGCGGCAATTGGCGCATATTCGGGATCTCATCATTTAGTTGTCCCCTGCCTCGCTTTAGGGCAATCCTTATTCTTGTGTTACCTCTCTCCACAATCATAAAAATTGCCAAAGAACTCTCTTGCTTTTGCATTAGCCCTACTGGCCTCCCCCACCATTCTCTTAGCCCTGACGGCCCTGAGGAATGAATGTGCTTATGCTAATATTGAGGACCTTGTTGGTGCTACCTGAACTTACCACTCTCGGTTTTGTAACTTTCAGACTTAAAACTCTTAGTCCTATCCTCCTGGTTAGAAGTCTCGCTTTTATTGTTGTTTTGCCCCAATGGCACAATTCCTGTCTGTCTCCCAGCCAGACTGTTTGCCCTTTCCTATTGTGGGAAATTTCAAGACAGGTGGTCCTACTCTCCACACATAGGACACCTTATTGTTCCCTCGCCTATTTCTGGTCCCACTGGCCATGTTGGCGTGTCCTTCTCTCGGACCTCGTAGCCTTAACCCTCATGACTACCCCTCCCATTGTCCCTTTAGGCTCCGCTGGTCCTTGGGAACTCGTCATTAGCCTTTATGGCCATGACTAAATCCACCGTCACTTGGTAGGAATTCAATTAATTTAAAACATTTAAATGGGTCCCTTACTGGGTATACCCTTTCGTCATTCTTCACTAGCACCATTTAATCAAATCTCTCTCTTAGGTTGAATTCTCCAACCCTATGGGATCCTTTATCTTAGAAGTGTTAATGTGAGCTTACAAATAAAAGATATTGAAGACCTCAACACTAGTCATCCTAGTCGTATTTCCCATCCATTTTTGTGTATTATTCCACGGTTAATTATCCACTTGCGAGTTCCTTTATTATTCTTTGTATCCCCTTCGTCAGTTATGAATCTCGATAAACAAAATATCATCTCTCTCACGTTCGGTCACTATTTGACCCACTTAATAAACTCTGAAATTCCACTTGCATCCCTATTTGAATAGAAGATGAATGATCTTATGGTCATATTGTATCCAAAATTACCCATTTGATTCCATATATTCTTCTTCTTACGTGGTGACTGACTCTCGTCACCCAACTTTGCTCCTATGAGCTAAAATTTATCCATAATATAATTATGGTGCCACTTCACTCTACACCACACAATTGCCTTTGGATTACCTCCATCTATTGGTCTATCACATTTTCCATGACTCCTTCAAGTAACTCCTCGAAATAATCCTACCCGACTCTCTCCCTGCCTACAATGCTAGGTGAGTCCGAAGTTGTATCACCGTTCTCTACAACAGTTCTTGGAGAAACTACTTTTCCCTAGTGATTATGCTATTCATCAACTTCCCCAAACATTAATTATGGTGACCTCTATCATGGTCATCGTTTCTCGAATAACCTGCATTTCCGCCTCTCCTCTCCTCCTGCAGTACTTCTAACGGCCCTCGTTGGTCGCTTGATATTGTTCGATGTACCATACCAACCGAACTCGTATATGAATAACACCAACTATACTTAATAGCAGGAGAACGTAAGTTGTATACATAGAAGAATACAACAATCTTATAATAAGGCTCTATATCAAAGAACGCTAAGCTGAAATGTGAAAAGCCACACAGATCCTAAGGACACTAGAACCTGATGCTCTGATACCATCTGTGACACCCCGCCTAATAAAATACCGGGAGATCAGTCGTATACTAAAATAAACAGTAATCTCATTTGGTTCATTCTTAGCATCACTGTCGAAAACTTTTTAAAACATTTCTAACCACCTAATATTCAAAAAGCTGGTGTCAAATTTATCTTTTTAATTCTCTCATAAACATTTACCCAATCATAATCAACATTCAATTCATGAAATAATAGGTTCTAAACACCGTAGAAACCTTGAATCATCAATAAATTTACATAAATATAATGTTTACCCAATTGGGTATTTTTTGGGTTTTATTCCACCGATTTCAATTTATCATTCATATTCGAAATTAATCATCAATACTTATTAATTTTCACCCTACAATCTGATTTTAATAGTCCCATATCATAGTCTCACATAAATTGAGTAATTAATCCACACATATTACTCTCATTCGAAAGAACAATTTTAATTGTCAACACACACCCAAAAACGGATTTGATTATACACATCACCATAATATGAATTGGTTATCACAAAATTAGAACTCTAGTAATTTAATCACTTACCTTAACAATCTTAGAGTCTGATTCCTTTGGTGTTGATGATGATTCCACAAAAAACACCCTCAATTGCTCCTTGATTTGTCTCCCAAAGATTCCGTGTTGATCCCCAATTGCTCCATCTACCTTGCTCTCAATTTTTAGGTTTAGAGTTATGTTAATTGTCGTTTTATACACTTACAATTTGGTTTATAAATCCTAATCCCGTTTTTAGGCTTATGGGCCAAGCCCAAATGACCCGATCACTCCCGTGTGGGCCCAGTTATGCCTAAAAATTCCTCTAGGCCGGATTACTAACCTCGGGTACTCTTTTTTGACAATCTCAACCCTTCCGGAAACAACCCTCCACTCAGAATTGTCATCCGAAATACTTTATAACATTCTCTAACTTTCAACCTAAAAAAATGCGACACAATAATAATTCGAATAATTAAATCTAAATTCGCCAGATTTGAATAATTCCTCTAATTCAAATAAACTCTCCAAATTTTAAATTTAAAATTCTCCAATTTAAACAAGTTTAATTTCTCCCAAAAATAATTAAATTCTAAGTTCTCAGAATTACGAGGTGTTACAGGATGTGAGTTGCTAATCATTGGGGGAGCCTGAACACACCCTTTGGATTACTTTCTCCCTTTAACTGGGTCCCATGGTTTTCCCCAGTGTTTCTATACTCCAATACAATATGTTCTTCAACCACTGGGGGTAAAGGAAGTTTGCTGAGGATAGTGGATAGTAACTTTTGGAGAATTTTTCTTGGGCCTCCATTTTCTTGAAAGAATTAGCTAAGGTAACATTAGTCACCATTTCAAAGGGGATAAGTTATGTGTTTGAAAGGAATGGAACTTGTCTTTCACATAGACGACATCAAAATGCTGAGTGTTAAAATCATAAGTGACTTTAAACCCATGGGTAATCCGCTTTTGATCTCAGACGGGCAAAAGGAGATAAGTGTCAAAGTGAGAGACAAAGGTTTAAAGTGATTTGGACCTCAAGAGAAGGTCCTAAGTCCACTTTACAAAGGTTTCATGCATGATTATTATAATATAATTGAGTATTATAGTCTAAGAGACACCTTGAGCTTTGGTCAAAAGAGTCTGAGGTCTTGCGGCCTTTGTTAACGGTATAGAGGACCTTAGGAAGTAATTGGATAATTTCTCTAATTGTGTCTAGATAATGTTTTTAGGGCTCTTATAAGATAAACAATGGAACTGGTCCAAATACAAATATAAAATTCATAACAGTGGGTTACGAGTATATAACAAGGTGGAGACACTTGCGAAATGCTAGGACTCTTATGATTCGGATTGTTTGAATGCTAAAACTCTCTTTAGATGCTAGAGATCGATCATTTTCCACCTTTTAACATCTTTTTATTTATAGGAGAACTCTTGGAGAGTGTACGAATGAGATGTCACAACATGGCTTTAATAATTATGAAGTCCGTTAGTGTCAGTACGAAGGTGGAGTGTTGGGCAAAGTATTTATAGGTGGAGTAAGATGGTTGTTGTGTGAATTTAATAATGATGGGATCATTCAATGCAAGTGGAGATGTGTAGTGGTAATAGGTGGAATAGTGTTATGCTACTCACCCGCTACATTAAAGAGCTTGCAGGAGAATTTTTGGAGGTCAAATAGGGGATGGAGAGATCACAGATTTGCTGGGACTTGATCATGAAGGACCACATGTCACCATATCCTATAACTAAGGTCTGTGTGAACTTTGAAGGTCATTATCCTTTAATTTGATGTTGGTTGACAATGCAAACCATAATATAACCTTGATGATGAGGTCTCTGAGCTTGTTGGATGGGGTATACTGAAACGACTAACCTTATCCATGGAAAGGATGCATAGCTGAGGTCTATTATAGGTAAGAAATATTGTATCATCATCAATAGTAAAATGAATCAATAGTCTTTGTCATCTTTAATTCAATAACAATTCTAATAAAACCCCACCAAAATCAAATCTCAATAAAGTGTAATTTTATTTTTAAATAATAATAAAAAATTGATGTCACTACAGATACAAACATATTAAACAAAATAATTTGAAGTAACTTCAAATAAATCATTGTTTACCATATCTAATCTAGGTTGTTACAATACCCAAAAAATCAAAGATGAACTAACTTTAATATTGTTTTCAAAAAATAAAAGTCAAACAAATTGAAATAACTACACATAAAGATAAAGTAAACAATACCAACTGAAAGAATGTATCATTAAGTCCCAACACAATATGAAAACTATATATCTGAGCCCCAATACAATATTAGAACTTTATATTTGCATCAATATACAATATCGAACTTCTAACCAATAATCTATTGTCGCTGAACAGCAAATCAATTTTTTCGACCAGTGTAATACCCCCAATCAACGACTACCTCTGGATGTCGATGTCCTGTTCTTGTTTGTTAGCCGACCTGTAGTAATATGACTATGTTGGTCAAAAATAACAATGGGGAAAGTATGTTGTCAACCAGAATAAGTTTATGTAAACGGTGATGATATTAAAACTCATTACATCATCTGATGTGATCCGTAATGATGATATTTTCTTGAGAATGCCATGACCAAAAATGCCTCAAAGCGTTGGAACAAAATTCGATATAAAGTCCATGTGTTGTTCGCAAACCCACTGGATTATGTGATATGTTGGAACAAAATTAGATAGTCCGTTTACTCACCCAACGGATCTGATGCGACATGATCAAAGAATGCTATAGAATTAAAAATTAACCCAAAATTATATTTTGGCAAAGAACTGATTCTACTCGCTGTGAATCCATTGACAATTCGAACACACAATCCTAGCTATTTGACTGTGTTGGTGCTCTGTATCACATCTAATATTAGAAACAATAATTTATATTATCTGATTCCATTCAACACTGATTATTGAGTCAAAGAAATTTCCATCCAAAATTTATGCCCTAAGCTTCATATCGACGCGGTTCTTTCTAGTTATCAGGAGAGACAATTATCGACTTTTCCTCGGATGCAGAAAGTATCATATATAAATACAATCACGTAATATTAGGTATTCAAGAGTCATTGAAGACATCTCAAAATGAACAATTAAGAATTTGATATGGTTATGCAGATTCACATATGGATAAAATTGATTGTATCAACACAGTTACATAATATGATTATTTGTGCAGAGAATAGTTTTTCTTGAAGAGAGAGAAAATGGATCTAATTCTACCCATGTTAAGATCAAATCTACATAAGAATCAAAAATATATATTCTTATACATAAAAAGTTTATGATGAGAACAATTATCGCTCAATAACGAAAATTGTTTGAAATTCACACAGTTGATAGATGAATTGAATTTGAATGGTCACTTTATCGATACTAGTAAAATTAAATGAGGTGTACATGGAAAATACATAATCGTTCCCAGTGTTTATCCCTATTATAAAGTTTAAACTTGGTAATCAAGTAAAACATTATGATTATGAAATTTACTCTTTTACATATTTCCAAATATGAATTAATCCAACAGTTATGAATATAAAATCATGATCGAATCAAAAGATGTATGGACAATTTATAATGGATTATAGGCAAGGATAGAGAAAACTTAGCTTATGATGATGATCTTCATCTCTTCTAATAATAAAGAAAGAATTATTGCGTCGAATACGCACAGACGGCGCAAATCTGTTGAAGACTAGAAAATGGCATCTATGTCATTTTTGTGCGTTAACATCAGATAAAGTGATGAGGATGAGATGGAATGATGATAAACACACACATCAAACATATAAGAGGCAACGATTTTTAAAGTGGTTTGGATGTTGAAAAAAGCCTATGTCCACTGTTATTTTATTCCCAGGGGTTTACAATAGCACAACATGGTGTGTGTAGAGAGAGAATGAATTGCTTGTTTAAAATTAGATAGTTTTGGTTTCCCCTTTAGCTAAGGGAGGTGATGATTTTATAGTGATGGCAGTCCAAGAGATGTGTGACAACCTGCCTAATAAAATACCGAGTTATCAGTCCAATATCAAATTAAATAGGAATCTCATTTGGATTATCCTTAGCATCACTGTCGAAAACTTTTTAAAACTTACTAACCACCTAGTATTCAAAAGACATGGTGCCAAATTTTTTTCTTTTTATTTAAGCTCAAACTAACAACATAATACGAAACCAAAACCAACGTATAAAGGGAAATTCATTATACCATAAGTCTAATAAAAACCAATCAACATAAGGAGTAAAGAAAGTCTTGCCGAATGAACCATCGGCTACACCCAATACCAAACCGAACTAGAAAAAGAAATAGACCTCATACAATCTGAAAGGTAATTGAAATAAACGGTGAGCGAACATGCTCCTTGTAGTCTGATAGAGATCCCTACACTAGAAATAGAAAAACAGATGCGTCTATCCAAATCCTGTAACATCCACACATGCTGCAGCTACGAGTCCCTGAAATGAATATCAAGCTTGGGAACCCTGTGGTAGGATACCTAATAGGTTTTTGAAAATATTTGATAGCAAGGGTTAGAACCCAAAACATTTGAAAATATTTAGGAAGTGAATTTAAATGCAAGAAGTAAATGTCCAATTGCTCTCTATATTAAAATTAGTGTCGCGCACTCCCTTGAGTTTACTTCACCCCTCAACTAATGTGCACGCCTACCAAAACTATAAATGACCCACCTAGCTAACCCTCTGTAACTAGTCTTGTCTCATATATCTCACTATTTCCCACTATCCCAACTCGAGTGAGTATCGTATACATTATGGTTTATCAATCACATTTTCTTATTCAAATTATCTCCTATTAAATGCTAGATCACATTATCAGGAGTTATATCGTTTATACCATTCACATCATGTATCCAAGTTATAAGTTATATTTCACTCTAATTTATTTACATCTATATCCAACTTAATACTATATAACTATTTCACAAGTTATATTATTTATACATTTCACACCATGTATATAAATAAAATACCCGTATATAAATCTACACCGTATATATACGTATAATCATATTACGATATCCATGCACATGTCGTGGATTCATAGCCATCCTCCCGAGTAGGCACTCATCAGGAAATATCTAAGTGTTATCATTACCGAGTATTCTCATCCACCTAGAAACCCTAACACGGCTCGTCACTCGAGTCAGAAAAATAACAATTCATAAACGTACTGGAGGCAGCCATAGTTTCTCGTGGTAGTGACACTGAATCATACCCAAAGCGTCTCACTCCTGAACCCGAACGCTATGACATGGGGACTATACTCACCCTGCATTTGCTAGCCAGGTGTGACACCCCGCCTAATTAAATATCGGGTGAGCAGTCCTTTATTAAAATAAACTGAAGTGACCGGTTGGTTCATTCTTAGCATCACCGTCAAAAAAAATTATTTATGTTTATCACCTAATAAATAATTTATGCTAAGTGCCAAAACATTTAATGATAATTATACCCAAATAATTTGTTAATAAATTTTCATTTATTAAAACAAAACTACCTGCATTCCGCCAGAATAAAATAAATACTGAACAGGAAACAATTACTGAATTAAATAAGACTGGATAAAACATTACAGTTCAAAGTCTCAAACCAAAAGTGTAATACTACTCAATCCAACAAGAGAAGAAATGCTACTAAGAAAATTACAATCTCTGAATAACTAAACTGGAAGCGAGCTACAAATGCCCTAACTTAAATGTATGAACTATAACTGAATGGAAAGATAGAAGCATCTAATCTCAATAACCTACAGCTTACAAATAGCTGCAGCTCGCCAAATGATCCATGCGTCTAAGTCTGGTGGCAACCTTGTGGCTGGGCACCTGATAAATAATATATATATATATATATATATAGCAAAAGAGAGGAGAATAGAAAGAAACAGGTCAGAGCCCGAGTTGTACAATAAATATTTAATATTGCAATGAAGCAAGTATTATGTACATGTTAGTTTCGAACTCTCACATGAGATTCTCACTTCTCCACTATTGTGCACGCCTAATGTACATCTAACCCAACCTGGTTATTTATATCACTCATAACTAGGCCATAACCTTATAATTCTAACTATATTTCTAAGGATTATCCCGTATCGCCGATACCATACATTATTAAAATAGTTTATCCCCCATAACTAAATTCCATTATATTCCTCGTTCAAATGGGTAAACTTTTATTCACTGAAATCATTATATTCCTCATTATTATTATATCTACTAATTTCACACGGTAGAATTTTCCCCAAGTATATCCTTTATATATACTCACAACATCCCTATATATATATATATATATATATATATATATATATATACTAATCATGCACCCCTTGGTCACGACCAATTGGCGCAAAGCATTTATTATTATTACCCTATCTACTAGTTTCACAAAGTAAAAATATCCACAAGCACATATATACATATAGTCATAACATCCCTATACATATATATATATATACACACAATAATACTGCACCCTTAGGTTAAGACCACTTGGTGCAAATGACTACTCTGCTATCATGTCCTGGTGCATCGCTCGCTGCATATGGACAATTGGTTCATCGTCTCTCACGAACCATTAATCTCATAACACAAATATTTGAGGCGAGCATACTCACCCGCCATATGGGTTACGCACATACATACACTCCCATTCAGCCGTCAAAACTATCCTACATCTCAGATAGCACGTATCCAAGTTCATATGCTCTGGTTACAAGTCAAATATCCCCCCATTGGGTCACCCAGGATAAGACTGTCCACTGTGCGAAATCTCGTCACGATAGCAAGCAGCATAGGTATGCTATACACACAAATATAATCAAATAATATGCATTCTCACATCCTATTAAAATTTATTAGGTATCCACCCAACCCATAAGTATATTTTCCATACGAAGTATTCTCTCATTACTACTTATAATATTATTATTTTGATCATTCTCTCTCTTGAAATTTCCACGATTAACTCACTTTTCCAAAATATATAAGGTATGACTCTACGAACATCCCCTAGCAATACTGCACTTATGCTAAAATCATTAACCGACATTTCCAAAATATGTAAGGTATTACTCTACAAATATCCCCTAGAAATTATGCACTATGCTAAAATCATCAAATGATAGTTTTCCTCACTCAAAATAACTGTACAAATCGAATTGAACTAAAATAGGATTTTTCCAGATTTTGAACCTATATTTCGAACCAGAATGGATGTCGTTTGAACGACGTGAATTCTCGTTTGAACGAGACTCAATCTCGTTCGAACGAGATTGAGCATAATCTTCCCCTACCATATTTGTTACATTTTTCATCTACTACAGTTCGTCTTCCTCGGAAATTCAGTCCTAAAACCTCTAAATTCTTTAACCCAATCACCAAAACAGCAACTTAATTGATCTCCTAATATGCTTAGATGATTTCTAGCAACCTAGAATCATTGAATCTTTACAATACATCAATTAAATATGAATTCCCCAAATTGAACCATTAGAACCCTAGTTCTTCAATTTTCAATTTAAGACCCATTAAAACTCAGATTCATTTCTCAATCACAACATATAATTTCGGGATTGCTATTCTACATACATAGGGATTCAATTCTTAGTAAGATAACTTTTAATCAATGGATCAAATTCTCTAAATTCACCCAATTCAATTCTGAATCATGTATTTAATTTTTATTCTAATATGAGCACAATTATTGCTAATAGAAAGCAACTAATAAACACTTGCCTCGATTTTGATGGTCTGATCTGCTGATAAAATTGGTATAGACTTGTTCCTCATCTTTAGATCTATGCAAAGGTGGTCACGGTGGTGGAAGATGAGGAAGCACCTTATACTCTTGACTCACTTGAGTCTATATTTTATAAGTGCTCATCTAGTTTGGAAATGTGACAAAATTGTGTCCATTCCCTAGAATCCAAAAAGCCTCAGACACTACTCTAATCTTCATTCCTCTTATTTGATTGATTAAAGGTATATTCATAATCATTCACACATATTAGGATTGCATTCATTACATATATAGTGCATAAATTGAATGTGTGAAAGTTGTGTGTGTTTAATCCCATTTAAAATTGATTTTAATAATTTTTGGAAATTTTTAAATGATTTTTAATGATTTTTTTGGAAATTAAAATATGGATTAAAAATCTTTTGGGGTCATTCTGTAATTTATGGTTTTACATTTTTAAACCTGAAAGTTGGTTTGGGTAGGAACCGAAAGCACTAAAGAGTATAGGGTGCCTGTGTAATTATTTTGTAACACGCAGGTGAGGCTTGATCTCAACCCTACACCTATCTCCCTTATACCGGTTGGATTTGTGTTTCTTTAAAGACTCAAAATTGTGGCCCATTATCAGCCCTTGGATCATTGTTATCAACGCTCTGCATGTGTTTGAAGCCAATCCATGTGAAACCCTTCTCAACCAATCACAAGCCTTTTAACTCATCGCTTTTAGTTCACCGTTGGATCAAAGTCAATTTGTCAAGACCAAATCTCAGCCCTTGATTTTGAACAGCCTTCTCGAATCTTCACCCCTCAATATAAAATGAAGCTTAGCCTTTGCATCTGATAACTTTTGCCACTTCGTTTAACCAGAGAGAGAAGAGAGAAAAAAGAGAGAGAGAGAGAAACCCTAACCTGTTTTCGAACCCTAATCTACCTTATCCAAAAACACTTTATACCAAACACCATCCTTGTGTTTGAGAGTATTGTTGGTAGGGGTTTGAAGGTCGTTGATAGAGTTTTATCCTCTTGAGTTTAAGATCTTGTTTCCAACTTAAACATTTAGGTTAGATCTGTATTTTTGTTTCATAAAAATCATAGATCTGGTCATTTTATGATATATTACACTTAGATCTGCATATTTAGTTTCTCATCTTGAGAAATCAGTTTGTTGATTTATTTTCTGTAAATGTTTTTCAACTCTAGAATCAACAAATCATTTTCTATTTCTAGTTCTTTTGAAACAAGACTTTTGACCTAGTTGGAATCGCAATCGGTGGTTTTCAATTTCAAAAATATTTTCAAAACCCTCTGATATTGATTAAGAACTTGAACCGTCTTCCGATCAAGGTAACATTGGATTCCGGGATTAAAAGGTCAAATAAAGTTCTTTTGTTTCCTAAGAAGAGATAAACTGAAAATCACAGCATATAGATCTGATTTGTAATTTGATAGGACTGTTTGTATAAAATAAGAGTGTGTGTGTGTGTGTGTGCGTGCATGTGTTAGAGCGCCATCACAAACACTTGACACACTACAACACATAAGTGTTGGTTAGAAGATCTTGAATCAACAAGAGTCGACGTAAAGACTGGAACAAAGTGGAGAAGTTAGCAAATTGGAAAAGCCACATCAACAATCAAAACTGTAGAGAAGTTAGAAGTAAAACCAGTGGGTACATTTCTAAACTTGTATAGGACTAATTTGTGTGCATGTGTGTTATATAGTTTGTAACTTCAATATTTTTATTTTAGTGAATTTTTGGTTTGTGACTTAGAAGTCACTGTGGATGTTTCCTTAGTTGGGTGAGGTTTTACCACGTTAAAAATCTCTTGTACTTAATCTTTCTACATCTCCTCATCTCATTCTTGTGGTTGTGCTGAGTTTTATTATTTTAAAACTATTTTACTAAACCTGTTAACAAATCTTGAACTGATCTCGTACATATTTTATTAAACACATCTTGTGATTAAACTGATTTGATTTAAAGAAAAGAGTTTCCTCAAAAAATAGTTCGGAGTTACTTCAATAGTTTAATCTTGTATTAAACAGCCTAAGTAAAATCTTTTTCAATTGGTATCAGAGCTTTGGAAATATTTTTAAAGATCTTGTGTTTCTAAAATTGTTTTCTTAAAATCAAACAATGGATAAGAAAATGAAAGATTTGGTAACTTGACCAGACCTCCTCTCTTTGATGGGAACAACTTTGCTTCTGGAAAGTAAGGATGGTTTCTTTCATACAAGGAACCTTAGGAGATGATGTCTGGGATATTGTTAAAAATGGATATACTTATCCTATAAAACCAGCCACTGAAGGAAGTAATGAGAGGATTAAGAAAGTATTAAGTGAATTCACACAAGAAGAGAAGCAAGCTTCTCGAAACAATAACAAAGGAAAGAATGTCATTTTTATGTCTATAAATGAACATGAGTTCAAAAGGATCTCATCTTGTGCCACTTCTAAGGAAGCTTAGGATACACTGATTACTGCACATGAAGGTGACACTAGAGATAAGGCTGCTAAAACACACATGCTAGTCCAGTAGTATAACTCTCTAATTATGTTTGATTATGAATCCTTTGATGACTTTTACATGAAATTGACTGACATTATGACCAAATTGCATGCTAATGGGATAACTTATGGCAGATATGAAATTGTTTCTAAAATTCTAAGATCATTACCATAGAAATTTGATAACAAAAGATATGCTATTGAGGAAATGAGTGACCAAAATATCACTTCTGAATTACTCAGTAGTAAACTAAGAACTGTGGAAATGGAATTAGAATTTAAGAAGCAACTGACCCAATCCCATAGGAAACAGACTAGTGTAACACCCCGCCCGCCCGGGGAGAGCGAACGGAGCGCTACTGTCGATAAACTAAATCAATTCCACAAATAATAAAGTATAGAGCATCTAAAAATCCCACAACAAACAAGAGAGAAACCACAAATCTCAATTTCTTCAAATAAATACAACAAGTCTCTCGAAATAAAACAACTATCTTTCTCGATACACAAATAAATCTCCAAATGCTCGATACATCAAAATAAATACAATCTTCTCATCTCTTGTATTAAAATCATTCTCAAATAATCCACGCTAAATAAACAATCTCCAATAGCGCCCCAAAATCCGCGCTAACCTGCCACTAAAAGAAAATATGGGGAAGTACACAATACGACAGGAAGATGCTCAACAAATATTAGTGGTGAATAAAGCGTAACAATACGAGTACGAATATTCAAATCAACGTGAATCTCATAAGCAATTATATCAATATAATTTCTCAACAACACATTAACCGGGTCACCAGGCCTCACCACCGTACAGCGCCTATGCATTTTTTTTAGCATATCCGAAAAAAGGAATATTAGCGGGTGCCCAACTTCAGTGCCATATTAAAATCTCATGACAACATGCTCAACACCAAATATAATACCATATGAATCGAAATTAGATTCCAACAAATATTTCCAGATTTCCAAATGAATTTATCAATTCAAATATGAGTCAATAATCACAAGAAAACAAAGGGAATAACACTCACGAGATTAAGGAGCATATTGTGTAAAACCCCATACCTCAAAATCATCACATAATCCAGCCTCAAAATCTAATCACACCATCACGTTCCTCTCGCAAAAATAATCAAATCTCGTTCTAGACCAAACTCGAGAAAACACCAAATAAGCCTTATAATCTAAGATTGAAATCTTGAATAAGTTTGGGGCTATGGTTTGTATATGAAAGGGAGTAATTTTATAGAGGTATTCTGGTTGAAAAGTTTGAGAAAAAGTGATTTGAAAAGTCCATCCACGAATTTGTTGATATATAAAGGATTAAGAGTTTGATTAAGAAAAGAGTTCTAATCAGATACAAACACTAAAACTTTTATTCCGGACGCTTGGACCGTTGGAATTGGATGAAATTTTACAGAGAATTAGCTAAAGACGAGAGGAAACTATCAAAAAAAATTCAACTCGATCGGATGGTTTAATATTTTTAAATATTTTTTTTCTAGAGAGTTTTAGGCTCTGAGGACTCTTAGAGAGTTTTATGTTTTGAGGACTCTTCTATATAATAAAAATTCAATTAAAACTCCATTTTAATTCCGATTTCGAAACCGTTTGAAATTCTCGCCTTTAAAAATAATAACCAACATATTTGAGCAATAAAAATAATTTTATCAAAAACTTTATTTTCCTCTATATTTTGAAAATACCCCAAAATTACGCGGGTTGTTACACTTCCCCAAAATTACGCGGGTTGTTACACTTTTCCAGGTTTTCATTCTCTCAAAAATGAGTTTGATGAAAAACAACAAAAGTTTGATATTGGGGAATCAAGTAACTCTAAGTGTGAAAGTTTACCAAAGGCTAAATATGTCTGCCCCCCGATTAGGAAAAGTGATTATGCTTTTCAAACTGTACTTCCTAGGAATAAGGTTCGACCCCAAAATTCCATGAAGCCTATGTTTAGAGATTTTCCCAAATAGATTCCCTCTTCAAGCAGTCTATATTGTTCATTTTGGACTTATACGGTCATTCATTCGAAGGTTGCTATTCTAGGCGCTTAGTTAACCATGTCTGTAACACTCCTGTATATCAGAACTTTAACTATTCTAGGAGAAGTCGTAATAATTATGTTTTGCCTAGACAACCAGACAAAAACTCTAACTATAGAAAGAGAAAGACCAAACCTAAAAGATCATTTCCAAGAAGGATTCCTAGACACTTTCCTAAACCAAATGCTCCTAATTTCCATAAAATTCAAATTCATGCGCAAAACATTTTTCAACAAAAATCTAATGCTCACAAATTTTATCAAATAAGAGCAAATAAGCGCAAAATGAAAACAAGAGTTATTTGGGTTAGAAAAGATGAGTTGTTGCCCCAGATGAAGTGTAATATTGTGATTACTGCTTTAAAAGTTGAACACACTCCCCTGGATGGTATTTAGACTCTGGGTGTTCAAAGCACATGACTGGGGATGATACCAAATTTTTAAACAAAACAGCTTTGCTGGAGGAAAAGTTACTTTTAGAGATGGTGTATCATCTCAAATCATTGGTAAAGGAACACTCCAAGAAGATGGTTTAACTTTACTTGAAAATGTTCGTCTAGTAAAAGGTCTTAAGGCTAATCTACTTAGTATCTCGCAAAATGCAATAATTTTCATCATTAATTAAACCCCAAAATGCAATTTACCAAAACGCCCTCCCGGGATACTGGTTAGGCCTAAAATTACCCCGGAACCCAAACTAAACCCCCGGGTACACTATTTTGACTATCCCGACCCTTCCGGACTCAATAGCGCACTCAAAATGGTCATACGAGTTACTTAAAAATAATTTACTTCTTTAATCCATTAAATTAGTTCCGACACGATTCACACGCGCATCCCAACATAATATACCAAACTCACATTTCACATTCACAATAATTTATAAAATTATATAATTCCATATTACATAACCACATAGTAAAATGTAATAATTTTAGTCAATAAGTATTAACCCTTGGCACGCTAATTAATAATTATTTTAATCTGGATTAATGAACTAACAAAATGATTTCTCACCTTTTTAATTTAATTAATCCAAAAATAATAATTAATCTCATAATTAATTAATGTCATGAAAATACGGGGTGTTACACCAGGGGACTCACCCACATCGTGCAACCTCAAATGATAGCCGTAGGGTGGGTATGTTACCTTATAAACATTATTCACACCCATATTTATAAATCATATATATACTACACATCACCGTATATATAGAGACAAAATTATCCAGGCTACCGGTGTACTATGCCCATACACTAACCTAAAACAAACAAGTCTATGGTCCGACTTTATTCCAATTAATTATATACTAATTAATTTATCATTATTATGGTGTCACTCTACCAATCATGCCCGGACTCTCTCTCTTGGTCCGAAATTTCAATTTTCCCATTCATCATTCAATTAAGCCTACCCACTTAATTAACAAGGTTTTAAATCACTCAATCATAAACCTTAACCCCGTAAATTAATAAATCCTCTAGTAATTCAAGGGTAAATAGTTCACAATCTAAAACCCTAATTTATAACAAATTGCAGAATCACCAATGCAGAAACTGTATAACTCAAAATTACATAACACGTCTTACTCAGGGGAAGGGAAAATTTAACAGGGTGTAGTTCGGTCGTTCAAACAATAAGCCTTGTTGTTCGAACGATAGTGGCTCTCGTTCGAACGATAGTGTCTCTCGTTCGAATGAGATATCAGGTCGTTTGAAGGACCCTGATATCACCTTCTTCTCCAAACTTCCCGGAAAAAAAACCCAAAAATACAGTTCACCATTAACGAATTTAAACCTCTATTCTAAACAGGTTTCAGCAGTAAATTGCCCCCAAATCCATCCTAAGTTCCCTTTTTCCTTTAAAATAATTCTAGCCCTAATAATCGCTTCAATTGAATCAATTAACCAATCATTTATATATTTATAATTCCTATAAGGAAAAAACCCCAATTTATGTAAGAACTAACCCTAAATTTAAATTGGATTACACCTCTTTTAATATGAATAGCAAGATACAATTTAATACTCATAATTTAAACCAATTTCCTTAACCAAGATGATCTAGGTCTTTGAAAGATGAATTTGAATTGCAATTGTCTCTTCAAGATCCCCAAATTCACTTTTCCTTTGGCTCTTCCTTTCTTCTCTCCCTTTAGTCTTCTATTATGACATAATGATGCCTAACCCCTTACACATCTTAGGGTTAAAACACTATTCACGTTTTGGGCCTATGGGCCCTAATTAAAATGGCCCAAACTCTCGTTACTAAGTTCACACATGTGTAATTGGACCTCAATATCCAATATATGCATGTAATTACTCATCTTAGACTAATTCTACCCTACCAGACTCAACCGCGCACTTAAAATCGCCATCCGGAATAAATTTCTAAAATTAACTCCTCACTCGTTAACTTTATTAAATATATTCACTTTTAATTTTTCCCATTAATTAATTCTCATTAATTCAGGATCACTAATTACCGAATTAATTGATTAAAATAATTACCCAGAAATTACGAGGTGTTACATGCTCCCCCCCTTACAACGGAATTTCGTCCTTGAAATTTGGATTAGCCAAGTACTCCCGGTCTCAACTAGCCCCGCAATCACTTACCCTTAGTAGTGCTACACAAAGTTATTGAGCAAATGTAATTAACCAGAGCGCCCATCCACCCTGTACCCGTGCTTAACCGCACTAAAAGAAGCATGGCATTTGCTAGCCCTTAATCTGTAATATAACTTCAATCCCACGGTTATAACATTCCCAATACCCTCATCTCGGAATGAAAGTATACATATAAACTCTTATGTAAAAAGACAATACCTACTACCACGCCCTTACTATCATTAGTTTCCTTGCGCGAAAGTAAAACCCGAGCTATATCTTCCCGCTCGACAATAAGCCAACCACTCTGAATCACAACCGAAATGTCCCTACTCCCCGGGATTTCAATTTAATAATATTAGTACATTAACATGCAACAAATTTTATCATACATTACCGAATATATACGCTAGACCTTATCTCAGGTGAAACCTAGCACTGATAATTCATACCCTAGTACCGCTAACACCCAGTCTTACTATAACTATCCACTATAGCCCCAAACTATAGTAACACAATTAAAACTTGGAAAACATCTGCACTTCTCCCATGATACTCGAAAGTATAAATCTCCCGTATTATACAATTATCCTCCTAGTGTAAACCCCACCCTCACGTGGTTAATACCAAGTAATCCCCGCTATCCCACGGTACTTAGATATATAAATTATGGCTATTACGGTCAACACATCCACTAATATTCGTCGCACTCATGATTCCTAGTGATAGCACACCATAGGTTGTGACGCACCCACTGTCACTTCCAAATACACCCATTCTTAATCATTTCATAATTCGGGGAACAACTTATTCCCATACCTCTTGAATATACCCAAAAATCATTGCCTTTGCGTTTTCTCCCCGAATATACTAACTATTTGCATCGTAGAGGTTCTGGCTCCACCCGGGTGTCCATACACCTTGTAACTTGAGCCTAAGTTTACAAACCTCCAGTCATCACTTACGTAACTATTTATCTCAATTTTGGCTCATGTATTATCGATGTGCTTATATCCTTACTCATTACCATGCGATTCTTCCCGATATTACCCCACCTTTATTATCGTTGTGAGATCCTCAAATTTCTCCCTTAGTCCCATACCTAAGGGTCCTTGTGATGGCAAAAGTGGTTAAAATAAATCACACAAAATGCATCTCAATATACAACATAGCAACTTGTGGGGCTAAAACTTCACAGTGTTTCTTTCGCAACCACCTTCAGGCTCCACTAGCCCTATCACTTAGTGGATTTCCACTCAACGTATTTTCTCCACACGTTCGCTAATTATCATTAAATCCAATGACTTAGAATCCAATGTCGTCTTCACCTTTCGACATTTTATTCAGGCTTATGCGTATAACACTTCCTAGTAAAGACCAAAAGAACTTTTTCCCCGGTGCACAGTTTCTCAGCATCGTCGGTCCTTGATTTCAATAAAACCCAAACATATCCCCAGGACTCTCAAACCTTTCCCCTACACTCACAAGTCTATCATGGACTCCCGCATCTCTAAAGAGTCATATATTACTACTCTCGTACTATCACTAAGACCTCGGCGCTAAACATTAATAACGAGCTAAATCTCTCCATTCCACGGCAACCCTACATCCCTTGAATCTCCTGAATAAATATCCTACGCACTAGGATCCAACATAACTAAACATCAGTACCCTATGAATCCTGCTTCATACAATATTATTGCTATGATATTTCTCAACCCTCTTCCAGGTGATACATCTCAAGAGAATATACATCCAGTACTGAAATAACGAACACGATAGACTTGCTATGATCGCCTCCCCCATTGCGATCTCAATCGTACCTAAGATAAAACCATACATCAATTATCACCTCACAAAGGAGCTAGTCCTCAAGAAATACATCATCTCAATGTACCTGTAGATACCCCATTTTGTTCCCCCTAACTCTCTTTAGGTCCCTAGTACCTCCCTTCATCACCGTAAACCCAGGTCATGTCCCGAGTACTGACCTGGAGGCCATCGGGCATTCCCCAACTCAGTTTATCCCAAAAGTCAAACTCTTCATCTTGACCAAGACTGAATGAATCGTCAAAGGGCACTGAATACCCTTTCCAATGGACTGCCTTGTGCGCGATTCCGACTTACCATGCGGACAAACGATCCATTTGCATCTGAAACTTGACCTAGAGGCCATTGGGCACTCCCGATCTCTGTTTGACCTATGTCAACTTTTCAGCTCGACCGAGGCTGAATGAATATTCAAAGGGCACTAAATACCCTTTCCAACGGTCCATCCCATGTGCGATTTTGACTTTCCATGCGGACGAACGATCCGTTTGACTCCGGGAGGTCACCGAATGCTTCTCGGGCCCGGTTGACCAAAGTCAACACCCAAATCGAGTCAAACTCTTTGGAATGTCGAAGTATATCTCCAAACCTTTACAACGATCTGCCCCGTGCGTGATTCGGACTTACCATGCGGATCAACGATCCATTTGCGTCCGAGCAATTCCCCGTCCAATGGATCGACAAATGCTTCCAAGCCATATTTAACCGAAAGTCAACTAACGAACCCGAGAGAAGTCCAAAGGACTTTCAAAGGTCTCTAATTACCTTTCCAACTATATGACCCGTGCGCGATTCTGACCAACGGTTTGCCCTCGGCGGTCGATTTTTCGAAAAAGCCTGAAGCATACAGCCAAATGGCAGGTTCCAGACCCTGCCTATCGGCACCTGCGATAGGAAAGAACATGTATATGCCGATAGGCACTCACCTGGGCCTATAAAAGTAGTCCTTCACCTTATTTTCAAGGGGATCCCAGATCGGATAAAAATCTCTCTGAACGAATCCCAGAAACCTCTCTTGAAGGCAGCGTAATTTCAACTTCCATATCCCTTTTTTACTTCCATTTTTCGTCATCCTTTTCATCAAACTTAGTGAATTAGCCAATCTCCATCATCATACAAGTGTAAAGGGCTGTTATCCAATATTCAAGATCAAGCTCAAGATTTTCAAGAAGGTCCAACTTTCTCAAACTCTATTTTAAATTCTCTTAAATTCCCAATAACTTGTTTTCTTATTTAGCACTTTTATTATCTCATCTCACACATCCTAATATACTTTTTATTTAGTATTATTGTACATCTTTTATTTTCATAAAACCCAAAAAATAAGAAAAAGAGGGTTTGCTCATAAATTCCAAGTAGGGATTCTCACACTTTTTCCACACTTTTCTCACAACTAAAACACTTTTTCTACACACACACCTACAAATAAGAGATCCCCTATTTGGATTTATGGAATAAACCCCACCCCTCGTTTTGTATGCGAACTACGTGGACTTTGATGCCTTTATAGGCTACGTAGGCGTCTCGGGGTAAAACCCAAGACTCGAGTCCTTTTTCCCACTTTTTCTCTCATCTTCCTATTTACTCTAAATCTAATCTTCCTATATTTTATATACTTGCCCTTAGTAACGTATTGCTCCATATGCGTTATCGTTCTATTATAACGGTTAACATAGGGGTAATCGCGTAAATCTTATTCTTCTAATATTATTCTTATATCTTTCTAATGATGACTCGCTTTATCTTTTCCATGATACAAGTCGAGGATTCCTACCTCCATTTTATATATACACATGTACACATATCACGGGGGGAAACAAAAGAAAAATAGCAAATATTCATGAGAGACCAAAAGGGCGGAATGGGTGCCTAACACCTTCACATTTCGTAACTAAGCCTCCGAACCCTTCTCGAATCATCTTGGTTTCGCACGCACCAGTATGTCTTTGGGTGCCATCCTTCGGGGTGACTTCCCCCTTTTTTTTGTCTGTTTTGAGTAAAATAGACTGGCGACTCTGAACCTCTCTACATTTTTACAACACAAACGACGATGGCCAAAGCGCTCTCGAGAGGGACGCGCGGGACCCGAAGGATCCTTTCCTCCACGCGCCTGCCCGCATGACGAGGATCGGGGATGGCCATAGTGGCGACTCTGCTGGGGATATGTGTTTTTATTTGTGGTCTTGACTCTATTTACATGAATGTTATATTTGCTTATGTTCCCCCCCCCCCCCTATATCTACATGTTCCCCTTTCTCATATGTATCCAATGATTATGCTTATGTCCACACACTTGTAGAAAATTCTCCATGTACACTTCACACCACGTGAACCTAGGATCACATGTATATCCCCATGTTGCACGCGTCACTCATCCATACTTGGTGTACCTTTTGGGGTACTCATACTTTACTCCCTGTTTGGCATAATCAAGAAAAGGCATTCTCATCATCAGATACTAATAAGAGAATCATGCATGATTCACACGACATCACCAAAGAGCATTGATATTGACCAAATTTTACCCAGTAACTGGAGGGTCACTTCGTGATGGACGCTGGTCCGGCAGGTCGCAGTTAGCCTAAGCGATATGACTCTCACCTTCCATTGGCCAAGTACCTTCGACGTATATCGAACGGTTACCCCACATCATACCTCTTGACCGAAGTCATGATGGGAGATATATCGTAGGGAACTCGTTCACGTAAGTCGAGTATATTAAATTCGCTTTCACACGTACCGTCCCCACGAGGTATATGGTGAGGCAATTCACGTACACTCAGGTATATCAAATGGCTTGTCCACACGTACCGATTGCTCGCAAGAGCAAGACGTATATCGTGGAGGTCACGCCAAAGGGGGAACCTATGCCGATTCACCCAACCAACTGCATACCCGCATATAGGTGTCAAACCTAGGACATGCACTTTAGATTGACGGTTTCAACCCGAAACTCAGTTGAAATTCCGGGTCGACCTGTCGCCCAATTTTCGTGCATTTTTAAAACGGGACCCTGTCCGTGAGCCTGGTTACAAGTCCATACCGTAGCTTAGCATATATTAAGACCCCCACTTCTCCAGGCTCGGGTCCTGTCCGGCATTGCATTTAGGAAAATTAAATACAAGTGAAAACATAATAATCATGCTGAGTTCCGGTTCCAAAAACATTTATTCCTTTATCAAAAATCCAAAAACATTTCTTCCTTCTTTATCAAAAATCCAAAAACATTTCTCCCTTCTTTATCAAAAATCCAAAAACATTTCTTCCTTCTTTATCAAAAATATAAAAATATTTCTCCCTTCTTTATCAAAAATCAAAAAACAATTCTCCCTTCTTTATCGAAAATCCAAAAATAGTTCTTAATTTTTCCTCAAAAATAAATCTCATCCTACGCCTTCTCAGGTCGATCACAAGCCCTTGGCCTGGCTCCCTATTGGCTTCGGTCTTCTGTCAAATCACCCTGGAGTTTCATTCGTTCCTCTACTACTTCTTCCAAGTCCAGAATCCATCCATCTTCCATGGAGAATACAGATCAAACACCAGTCATACAGCCGGATCTGACGACAGTCCTAGCTCATCTCATGTCCAAGATTGACAACCTCAAAACTAAGGTCCGAGAGATGTAACGAAACCAAGTTCTTATTCCCCAAGAGCTCGAGGCCCTATTCCCTTGTGCTATGGGTTCACCCGAGACTATCTGGGTTCCAGAAGAATATCAGCACGCTCCACGTGCCCCTCCTGCCAATGGGTCGCCGCCTGCCTAGCTTCCAATGCCAAACATTTCCCAGCCTATGGCTAACCTACCTATGGTAGTTGATCCAAAGGACGAGGAATTGAATAAAGTCAAAGAGGATCTCAAGATGCTCACCAAGAAGTTTGACTAGGTCAGGATCTCTGGGAATTACATGGACTACACCCACATGTCTCCTTATCCTAAAGCGAGGTTACCCGAGAAGTTCAAGATGCCAAATATCGAGAAGTTCGGAGGGAGTGGACCCCCAATTGTTCATCTTCGTAGTTATCATCTTTCCATGACTCTACTAGGGGCTTCTGAAGAGGTGATGGCCCAATTGTTTCAGCAAACTTTAAAGGATAGTTCCCTCCGATGGTTTTTATCTCTTGAGGAATCTAGAAGTCGTAGCTGGGAGGATGTAGCTCGAGAATTCATGTCGTAGTACAAATACAACGAAGAGCTTGAGGTCACCCATCGTGATTTAGAGCTGCTCAAACAGAATCCTAGAGAATCAGTCAGTAACTTCATAACTCGGTGGAGAGAGCAAGCAGCTACCATGACCAATCGGCCATCTGAGGAAGAACAGGTCAACATAGTGAAGAAAAACTTCTTTCCCCATCTCCGAGCAACGATGGGAGGACAATACTATCCCCACTCTCGAGCTCTCAGAGAGGCTAGAGTGGAAATCGAGGAAAGCCTCATTAAAACAGAGGTTGAACCAAAGAAGGTGTTCGGATAATTCACCCCTAGAAAGTATGACAAGCCTGCCAGTGCTACCATTTCGACCATCAACAACATCTCTCAACCAACCACATCATGGGCACCAGAAAGCCACCCTACCCCCATCCTAAGGGAATACACTGAGCTCCATGATCCCCTCTCCAAAGTTTACCAAGCCCTGTTAAGCCGAAACCTCATCAAACCCTTGGATCCACGTCCATTGCCAAATCCACTCCCAAAAAACTTCAAGACCGATGCTCATTGCGCCTTTCACCAAACTGCCGGCTATACCACCGACCAACGCTTTCACCTCCGGAACGTAATCCAAGATCTCATTGACTGGGGTACCATTTCCCCACCAGCCAATCCTAAGCCAAACACTACTCACAATCCACTTCCGAATCATGCCAATTCCATCTTCTTGGAAGAAAACCCAGATTTCGATCCCTTAACTCAAATCACACCCATATACTCTTCTAAACCTCTTCAAACTTGCCCATATTTCCTCCTACACCCTACTAGCCTCGTTGATCAGGCACTGTCACTCCTTACCAGAGCATGCATCGCTGTCCGTACCCGTTCTAAAAATGGAAGTATGGAATTGTAAAAGGTGTTAAACCAACTCCTAGAGTTCGGGCTAAAATTGCCCTCGCAGATGGTCATCGATTGCCAGAAGTTCAGTACACTGTTCTTGGAGGCACAAAAATGGGCCCGAGATTCATACAAATGGGTGGTACCAACCAACGAAGTCAGCCTAGATGATGTTGTCCAGACTATGGCAGAATTATTTGGGAAAACCAACAGCATTTGCAGTATCATTAGGTTACTTGACAGTTTGAAGCTATAAGGGCGCTTGTTCCCTTCAATCACACATATCCCCACATAATAGGAGAACTTGTATGAAGAAGCCGTTGAAGTTGTTGAATGCATCGACTTTACATGGAAAGAAAGAGTTGCTACTACCGGATGGGGGCAAGAATTCGAAGATTCGAGTAAATAACAAGCTTCAGGAAGAACTGGCCCAGTAGCCGATATATGTGGGATGATATCATTTGAAGAACTCCTCGGAGAAATAAATAGGGTGGCAGTACAACCTGAGATTGACGAGGAAATAGGATTCATGTTCTTTCCTTCTTAAGTAAATCACATGACCAGATCATGGAGACATTACCAGGTTCCAAGCTCACTACCATCAAATGACAAAGGGAAGGGCGTTGAAAACCTTCCTATGCCAGAGATGACCATCGAGGAGAGTAAGATCCTCGATCAACTGAATAAAACCCAAGCTAACATCACTCTATGGGGGCTTTTCACATCTTCCCAGCTGCACAAAAATGCTTTAATCAAATTACTCACTGGACCCATAGTTCCTCCCTCTACCACACCAGAAGAAGCGGTAAATCTGGTCGAATCCTTAACCTCTACCCGAATGCTATCATTTTCTGAAGAAAAAATCCCCAGAATTGGGTCGAATCACAATCATGCACTCAATATCTCCGTCGAAGTTATGGGAAAGGCCGTGCTACTCTCCCTTGTCGATAATGAATTTGCCTTGAATGTTTGCCCTCTGAGAACCTTCAGGCCTGAAAGAAAGTGACCTCGCTCCAACCTCCGCCGCTGTGCGTGCCTACGATAATACCCATCGTGAGGTGATGGGGTCCATAAAACTTGTAATAGGGGTTGGCCCTAAAAACCTTATCATTGAATTCCAAGTCATAGACATCCCAGCTTGTTTCAACTTGTTGCTCGGACGACCCTGGCTCCATAATATCAAGGGTGTGTCTTCCTCACTCCATCAGAATTTAAAGTTCTTCGCCGACGGGCGAGTCATCACCATTTTGGGCGACGACGAAAATGTCGGGGGTGCAAGCATCAGCAGTCCAATTCTTGAGATATAGCACAGGTCAAATGATATGCTCTTATTAGGATTCTGAGTCGAGCCACTCCTACTCCCGGCAGGGGACGGTTTAAAAGAAAGGGTTTGTCTAGAATATGACCCTCATGGAAATTTCAATGTGATTCAGATGTTCAGAAACATGCACTTCATGCCCGGATTGGGGCTAGGGCAAAGGCAGCATGGGATACTTGAGCCCATCGAACTAAAGAAAGATTTCCCTCCTTGCGGCTTGGGGAATAAACCATCAGAACAAGAGCTCAGAATGATCCGCCAATCTTGACCAAAGAGAAGATTAGACTGTATCCGAACTATCTCAGGAGACTCCTTGAATGGACAATTCATCAAAGAAGGCGAGGACTTACCCTTTTGCGGTTTTCCAGAACCATGGTATGACCACACAAACAAGAAGATGAAGCCTGGAATGGAGATATTTTTCCAAGACAGCTACCCATGGGCCGAAATTTTCCCACACCGCATACAACCTCTCATCAAAGATACCAAAGAGACTGAGGAAAGTGATTCCGAAGATTCCTTCAACTTACAGATACTGGGGCTGGCACTCTGCATGGTTCATTCAGGCACTACATCAATGGACCCATCCCGTATGATTAAAGCTGCTGATACACCTCTCCTCAACTGGCATGCTGTGCCATTTCTACCTCGTGAAATCTCCCCTGATCCCAATGTTTACCCTATTTCTTCTTATGTTGTCTATCCTTGTTCAAATGTAATCGAGACCTCTTTTTATGAGGTTCTCAATATTGTTTTTCCTATTAATGAAATAAATGAAGATTTTGAGTATCTTGTTGCGCCTTACATTAATTGTTTAGATTCTAATCGAACTTTTGATGATGATGATTTTGCAAATGAACAATTCTTAACTGATCTAAATAAGGTTAATAATAAACAATATAACCGCGTTCAAGTTAATGAAGAAGAGACTGTTGTTATTAATCGCAGTTCTAGTAGCTAACTGCGCGAGATTAGGATAGGGGCCACCCTTGACGAGCATGAGCGGGCACAACTCGAAGAATTGCTGAAGGAGTTCGTAGATGTCTTCGCATGGTTCTATGATGATATGCCCGGCATTGATCCTGAAATAGCTCAGCACGAGATCCCCATTCTCCCAGATTACAAGCCGATTAAACAAAAATTGAGAAAACTCCGCACCGAATGGTCGCTCAAGGTTTAAGAAGAGGTGATCAAACAGTTAAACGTGGGTTTCATTCGGGTGATCGAATATCCCACGTGTCTCGCCAACATTGTACCTGTGCCGAAATTTAAAGGGAAGGTTCGAATGTGTGTAGACTACCGAGAGTTAAACAAAGCTTCTCCAAAGGATGATTATCCGCTACCTAATATCGACATGATCATGGACAACACAGCCAGTCATGCTCTCAAGTCATTCATCGATGGGTTTTTCGGATACAACCAAATCAAGATGCACCCCGACCACCAAGAAAAAACTGCATTCATCACCCCATGGGGAACCTTTTGCTACACCGTCATGCCATTGGGTCTCAAGAACGCTGGGGCTACCTACCAAAGGGTTTCCACAACCATCATGCACGATCTCATTCACAAAGAGGTCGAGGTTTATGTGGATGATATGATTATCAAGTCCAAAACTAGAGAAGGTCATGTTCCCGCTCTCCGAAAGTTCTTCGAACGACTGCGACGGTATCAGATGTGACTTAATCCATAAAAGTGTGTCTTCGGCGTTATAAAGGGAAAACTCTTGGGATTCATGGTCAGTGAAAAGGGGATAGAAGCAGATCCTGCAAAGCTAAAGTCCATACTTGAGATGCCCCCACCCCGAATAGAGAAAGAAGTTCGAGGTTTTCTTGGGAAATTGCAATATATCAGCTGGTTTATCAGCCAGCTAACCTCCATCTGTGAACCGATCTTCAAGCTCCTCCGAAAAGATTTAACCAAGGTTTGGAATGAGGCCTGCCAAGAAGCTTTTGACCGAATCAAACAATACCTAACCCAACCTTCAATGCTCATGCCACCACAGTCTGGTCTTTGTTTGCTCCTATACCTAACAATAACCAACACTGCAGTTGGGGCTTTGCTAGCCCAATACCTTTAGGACTCCCGTAAATAAAGAGACATCTATTATGCCAGTCGTAAATTGGTCGGGTACAAGGTCAACTACACTGCTTTAGAAAAGGCATGTGTCGCACTTGTCTGGGTCACCCAAAAGTTGCGACACTACATGGTTGCCTTCCCCATAAAACTTGTATCCCGAATGGATCCCATCAAATACCTTCTGGAGAAACTCTCCTTATTTAGTCGAATGGCCCGATGGTTGATGCTCCTAACCGAGTTCGATATCGTGTACGTCACACAGAAAGCTATTAAAGGAAGAGCCATCTCTGACTACCTCGCTGATTACCCCATAGAAGAAGCGGAAGTTCGGATTTTCGAATTACCGGATGAAAATATCCTTTGCACCACTCAAGACTGCCTTCGATGGAAAATTTTCTTTGACGGTATTGCCAACAAAAAGGGATATGACATTTGGATACTCCTGATCGCCCCAGATTACTCCCACACTCCCATCGCCATTAAATTGGATTTCCCTTGCACCAACAACATGATGGAATACGAGGCATGCACAGCGGGCCTCCAAGTTTCTCTCAAGAAAGGTATTAAATACCTTGATGTCTATGGGGATTCTGCCCTCATCATCGGTCAAGTGCTCAGAAAGTGGAAAGTCAAGGACGAAAAGCTCCAACCCTTTCATGCCCAATTAGAAAAGTTAGCCTCACAATTCTGAAATATCACCTTCCACTACCTACTCCGAGAAAAGAATAACCTAGCCGATGCTCTCACCACCTTGGCCTCCATGGTCGACATGCCCGAAGGAATAACAATGACCCCCTTCCTAGTTCAAAAGCAAGACAAATCGACCCATTGCTACCATATTGAGCTTATCTCCACTGAATATCCTGAACTAGCTGATTGTTGGCACTATGATATTTGGTGCCTCCTCAAACATAGTAGGTATCCCGAGGGTTCCAACAAGAAAGATCGAATAACCCTCCGAAGATTGGTCGCCTGGTACATCATCTGTCATAAAGCTCTACACAGGAGGAATTTCGATGGAACTCATCTGCACTGCATCGCAGGGGCTGAGATTGAGAAAATAATGCAAAAAATCCACAGTGGGGAATGCGGACCCCACATGAATGGTCACATGCTCGCCCAAGAAGATCATCTGACAGGGCTACTACTGACCACCATGATCCAGGATTGCACCGCCTATGTTCGGAGGTGCCTTAAATGCCAACAATTCTTAAACCTTCAACACTTGCCTCCGCGAGAATTATACGACATGACCTCTCCCTGGCCGTTCTCCACCTGGGGTGTCGACATCATAGGGAAGGTTACACCAAAGGCTTCAAACGGACATGAGTTCATCCTGGTTGCCATCGATTACTTCACCAAATGGGTCGAGGCTGAGTCATACGCAGTACTGAATGCCAAAAAGGTGGACAAATTCCTCAAGAAAAATATCATCTGCCGATATGGGGTCCCGCATGAGCTGGTATCAGATAACGGGTTGCATTTCGAAGCAAAAGTCACAGAAGTAGTCAACGAGTACGGGATTCAGAGACACAAATCCTCCCCCTACCGACCTCATACCAATGGTGCAGTTGAAGCCGCCTACAAGAACCTCAAAGCCATCATCAGTAAGATGACTGAAAGTTATAGGGATTGGGCCTACCGGATCCCGTACGCCCTCTGGGACTATCGAACCTCAATCTGAACCTCTACTGGGGCTACCCCTTACTCCCTGGTCTACGGCATGGAAGCAGTCCTACCTGTGGAGCTGGAAATACCCTCGCTACGTGTCATGCTCGAAAGCAATGTTAATGAAAAAGACTGGTGCCAAAGCCGTCTTGATGAGCTAGCCCTCCTATATGAAAGAAGATTAAAGGTTCTTTACCACATACAGGGGTACCATCGTCGAATAGCGCAAACATTCAACAAGAAAGTCAAGGACCGCGGTGTTCGGGAGGGGGATTTAGCCCTCAAAGAGATAATAGAACCCATCTGGGACCCCAGAGGGAAATTCAAGCCCAATTGGATCGGCTCCTACATTGTGAAGAAAATATTATCCGACGGTGACTCCATGCTCACTGACCTAGATGGGGAGGAGATGGCTCGTCCAGTAAACCTGGACCGTCTCAAGAAATTCTACCCCTAGTCCGAAATCTCGGCGCGCTACGACTCTTCTCATCCCCCTTCTATTCTTAAAAAAAATAAAATAAAAAACAAAAAAAACTCTTCATTTCCCTCTACCCAGAACTACGTGGGCCTGATCCTCTACAAAAACTATTTTAAAACATTTTCAGAAAAACCCCAGAGGTATGTAGGCAACTCATGCACCTCACATGAGTGAGGCCCCTTTCTTTTTCATAAAATACTATTCTTTTCTTACCTCCGAGAACGGCGGTTCATTCTAAAATTATTTGAACAAAAGGATTATGTATGCCTTAGCGATCAGTATAGATTATTCAAAATACAAAATTCATCGAAAGGCACAGCTGGATGATCAGAAACTTATTTATTTCATTAATATGAAATTACAGTACGGATTATATAAGGAAAAGGAACGGATAACTCCCTTCCCCACTACCATAAAAAGACAAATAAAATCCCCACACCTATCACATAAATAAACTCCCCAATAGTCCTACCCACAGCTACCAGAGGATCCTGTACCCTCATCATCTACATCCTGAGGACCCCAAGTTTCCCCTGCCTGAATAGAGTGTCGTAAAAATTCCATGGATCAATGAGCCTTAACCATCTTCGAAAAAGCCACAACACCCCCTTCCATGGAGTCAGATAAAACAAAACATCTTTGTCCAGTCTCCACTGCCAACATCTTGCTGACTACTTTCCTCCACAACCACTTCATATAATCTTTGGGGACAGGCAAACCTTCCCGACAGACTGAGAGGGACAGGTCGATGGATGCCGATTTTCCCAAAGGGACCCAAGCAATAGACGTAGGCGCTCAGTCAAATCTTCTACCGAAAAGAAGTTTGAGGTCCGTAGGGGCACGACCTGTGCCCAGCCGAATTGGCACAAAAGTCGCCAAGGGAAATAAAAAGAGGTCTGTCTGAGACCAATCAGCCGCACATATGAATACTCTCCTAGCTCCAGAACAGTCTGCAACTTCCCCACCAAGGCACTGACCAATACAAATCCTAAGCCCCATGCTCCACAAGCCAATTCTCCTAGTTCTCAACATACAGGCCAACGCGGATGAAGTAGCGCGAAAAGAAGTTGGGTACGGCCGACAAGGGATACTCTGGAGGAGTCGACAAGCGGAATCTTTCACATAACCACATGAACAGCATCACAGGTCTACCCCTCAAAAAGTCAGAACCGCCTTCTCTCCAGGCATCCAGGCCATTCAGAGTCTCCGCTAATATCAAAGTCGCGGGATTGCGACGGTATGACATCCATGGAGTAACGGCTGCAAGTTGTGGGTCCACCTGTAATTCCCCAGTCACTAGCAACAATTTTGAAACCAGAACCAGAACCATGGCTCTATCATAGCCAGCATCACCTACTTCCCACAAATGCACGGACTGCAGCACCGCCGGGAGGGAGATCATTCCTCCAGCAACCAATAATTTAGCCGTCGAAGGCGAAATGTGAAGAAGCCCGGACAACAAATCCCTAGGAGAACAGGAAAATTCGGGCAAAGCCGCAGCAACACTGGGATTTACACCCAGTATGGAAGAAAATTCCTCGTAGGTAGGACAAACTTCTTCCAACCCAAAGTGGAATACATGGTCTTCGGGGTACCAGAATTTTACCGCCGCCATCATCATATTCCAGTCAATACGTCGATTGTGCCACAAGGATACTCAACGCATGTTCAAAGCATTGTAGTCGACATTATAAGAGCATATAGATTCCAAGGCTTCGAGGTAGTTGGCAAACTCGGTGCTACCAGGTAGAGTCATCTTGCAATGCTAAGAGATGGTGGGCAAGTAGGTAAGAATGCAAAGGTGTGATGAAAACACTCCACCCTTACCCCTTTTTATACTTGAAAATCCTCACAAGGGACATAATCCCTGCAGAAATCGGAGGGAATCCTACTCCACAAGATACTAAAGGCTGAAGAGGGTACCATTTAAAGATTTGAATTGATGGGACTGGACTAAACTGCCGATAGGCAGGTCAGGGTGCTTGCCAATCGGCAACCCCCCCCCCCCCCCCATTTTTAGAAATTTCCCTTTTTTTCTCTTTTGTCAAATCAGAAAACTCAATAAAAATAAATTGATATTCTCAAATGAATTTCAAAATCCCTTTAATTCCCCTTTTTAATCAAAAACCTTCCCTAAAAAAAATCCAAAAATATTCCTTTTTTACGGTCTCAGCAACAAAGTAAAAAGCGCATGTGCATGCATTCATTCATCATTAAATAAAAGATAATCAAAAACTCCATTGCATTGCATATATCTGTTTTCTGTGTTACATTATCTTTGTAGGAAATAAAAAGAAAAGGCAAAAACTCCATTACATTCTTTCTCTCTCTCTCTCTCTCTCTTTCAAGAGCTTCCACCCCTGCGGCGTGCTCTCTACCCCCTACGGTGAGATGACGCGCCACCACTACCCGAGCCCGAGTCCTCTCCGGACGAAGAAGACGGAACCAAGCAAGAAGGAAAAGTAACCGCATCCCGAATATGGGCAGTCGCCGAAGATATCCAGTCTCTAATATCCCTGGGCCAAGTGTTCGACACCCGGACTTGCTGAAAGAAAAGGTGAAATCAGTATCAAAGCATAAATGACCAAAACAGAAAAAAAAAAAAAAAAAAAGAGAAGAACATAAAGGTATACCGCAGGTCAAAGTACCTCCTCTGTCAAACCCAACTCCTCCGGATCCATCGCATGAGGACGGTGAAGCATAGGCATCATCCCTCCATCAGCCCGCCGAATGTTGTATGAAGGGGTATGCAGCCGTACAAAAGGGACCTCCGAGGTTGTCGCCTCCGCAGATGCCGACGGACCACCACCGCTGTGGGAAGATCCGACCGTCCGACTCGAACCCACCGAAGGGAAGGACAGCGCATCATATATGATGGACACCATCAACCAGCTCATCACAAAATCCATATAGTCATACTGCGCAGCCGCATCGGTGTATACCAAGTAGGACTCGCCGCGATCCTCTCATCCTCCAACATCAGTCACTCCTACCTCATAGACGTAGGAGGCTGAGCAGGTGGCACCACCACCTCCTCCTTGGCAATCTGACGAACCACCCTCTCCCCAAGGTACCAGTAATGGCCGAACTCATGTTCCAGCAAACGCCTCATCCTCGCGTTCACCCCAGTCGCCCTCGCATCCTGAATGGTTGTCCCCCACAGGTAAAAGGTCTCCTGAAAGTATCCGAGCGAGCATAAATCAATACAAGATCAGAAGGAGCAAAACCAAGATTAAAATAGAAAGAGTCTTACCCTACCACTAATCAGGTCATTCAAAACCTGACGCACCGCCTCCAGGGAAAGAGATCCCTTCGACTGTCGATTGGCCTTACAACATCGATGCAATGGACAGAAGCCCCCAATAGTGTCGTCCTTCAAAGCAATCAGTGGGGTATTGCACAAAATCACCTCATAGAACCACGTCTGAATTCACAAGCAAAAAGAGAAGCATAAGGAAAATGCGAATGCATGAAAGGAAAATGCAAGTGCATGAAAGGAAAATACGAATGCATGAAAATAAATGCACAAACTGAAGAATACCTCAAGATGGTACGTGGCCCCAGTAAAGGTCTACCGGTAGCATCGGCTGAATGAATCCAGAGAAAAGTAAAGGGTCGCCAAGGTCAGACTCCCCCAATCATAGAAAAGGATGCTCGAAAACATCCTCAAGAATGGCAGAAACCATAAATGAACGACGTCGTCGCTCGACGCCACCATAAAACCTCCCAATACCAGCAGAATGAATAACCGGGCCATCTACCTCACTTACAGCCCGTCCTCCACATCGATCTCCCTACCCAACAGAACATCCTTCAGTAGGGACAGCAGAATAGAATCCCCAGAGACTATCCTCCCTACATCACCAAGTGTCGCACGCACTGCCTCCGGTCTCACCCGTAAAGAGCGATCCACCTCTATCTTCTCTCCATCACAATTCAGCCCCAGCAGCTGTTGCACGTCTATGGGAGTCACAGTCATATCCCTGAAGTCGAAATGAAAGGTGTAGGTAGTGTCCCACCACCTCTCTCCCAAAGCGCACAGGACCGCTGTCGAACGAGGCGTCTCATCCAGCACCGATGCCAATTGCCTAAAACCCGTTGATGATACCATCCAACAAACCACAGGTGGGAGATGCTCCTAGACATCCTTGAGCCCCATTGTCCCACGGGCATGCATGTTCTTTAAAGAAATATCAAACTGGCAAAAAGAAAAGTCTCATCAAAAGTCAAGAAAGAAAAATCACCAGAAAGAGAAGAATGCCTGTTGATACCAAAATTAGTATGCTGATGTGGACGAATAATAAGAAGACACGTGTCAATCTACGTGGCATAATAGCAACGAGGAAGATCATTCCCCCGACCAACATACTCACTCCGAGCAACAGGTGTACTCCGAGGAACACCAGCCTTCCGAGGAACACCAGCCCTCCGAGGAACTCTTATCCTCCGAGGAACTCCAGTGCTCCGAGGAACTCTTGGACGATGAGCAACTAAGGCGGTTCGAGCTGCATCTCGACCACAGCATTGATTGCCAGATAATCAACAATTCAACTATTCATTGAATGCTTATCATCTTGACCCACATGCTTGAAGAGCATTAAATGAGTTACCCTTTCATATGTATATCATTTAATGTATCACCCTTTCATGTACAGCCTAAGGGCTATAAATACCTTGTATCACCCTCATTCAAAGGGACCGGAATTTCTTGATAGCACTTGTAATCGAGAATTCCTAAACACTCAGCAATAACATAACAGTGGACGTAGGCCATTCATATAAGGCTGAACCACTTTAAAATTCTTTGTCTCATTTATTTATATGTGATTGAATAATTAGAGTAATCTAGTTTTTTACATCAACAGATTGGCGCCGTCTGTGGGAACGATTGTTATTATCATTTTTCACCGAAAATCATTCATCATCAATGGCAGATAACCCAGAATCCAGCAATCGAAATGCTGGAAATGCTGGAAATCCTCCAAATCCCTCTGCACATTCAGATCTGGCTGGGATTATGACGAATCTGGCTCAAGGACAAACCGCCATGCAGGAAACAATAAGGCAACTCATACAGACACTTCATGGAGGTGCACCTGCACGTTCAGGACAGCGAAGTGGTCAGAGGCAAACTTATTTACTTCCTTTACGATCCAGGCGTACTGAGTCATATCGTAATGAGGAATCTGATGATTTCTCTTATCAACCTGGGCAAACCTCATCAATAAGGGCTACAGATACTGATCAACGTATAACTCTCTCTCCAGAAAGACCCAGTGCCTTGGAAAGACTGAGTAGGGTGTCTCCTTTCAGTCGATTAGGCCCTAGGAGGAATAGGATTCCACTTAAGACCATGTCGAGGAGTTTTTAACGACCATCAGATCTAAGAGAAGGATCAGCACAATCACGACCAGTTGCTCGTCCACATATATCTCAAGAGGCCACATCAGAATAATCAATTACTTGAACTAATAAGCCCGAGGAAGGAAACGATGCGTGGAAGGGTTCCATTCAGCGCTTGGAGGATAGATTGGGAGAAATGGCTAAGGCGAAGAATCCCTTACAATGAACTTTTGTTCAAGGGACACCTTTTGTCCAGGCCATTGTGGGTTTTTCTACCCCGTCAAAGTTTAAAGCACCTGTGGTGACCCCCAAATATGATGGAAAGACAGATCATGTTCTACACATAGAGCAATATCAAGCTGCTGCCGACATCTATGCTGTCCCCGACGAGATGAGATGCAGAGCATTCTCGAGAACACTTACTGGATCTGCCCAGATATGGTACAACAATCTTCCTCGGGGTAAGATTTCAACCTTCTTTCTGTTAGCCGAGTTGTTCATCGGCAATTTCTGTTTTGGGGCAAAGCCAGTAAAAAGAGTAGCACACTTGTTAAGTGTTAGACAAAAATCTGGTGAGAGTACTAGAGATTACATAACTCGTTTCAATAACGAGAAACTGGAAGTCATAGATTATAAAGAAAACACAGCAATCACCTCCTTGATGAGTGGGCTGTTGCCTAACAAGTTGTATTACACTTTGGCCAAAGATCCACCTACAACTATGTCAGAGTTGATGGCGAAAGCAGCCAAAATCATGAATGCCGAGGAGGCTATGGCTGCGAAGAAGAATATGGATAAAGAAACCAAGGTGGAAGACGATAAATCCAAGAAGAAAGAGCATAAGGGCAATGGCGGTGACAAGCATTCCAAGAATAATAAATCGTCATGGGAAGTCCTGAAGAAATTCGATAATTATACTCCTTTGAAAATGGGTATTAATCATGTCTTGGAAGAAATCAAGAATAACGAGGAAGTAAAGTGGCCAAAGAAACTGAGGTCAGACCCTGACCTGAGGAATAGGGAGAAATATTGTGAGTTCCATAAGGATCACGGCCATATGACCAAAAATTGCATAGCTCTTCAGAACGAGATTGAAACACTCATCCGAAGAGGGAAGCTAGCAAAGTATGTTGATCGGCGAGGCGAAAGAAGGAATAATGACTGAACTAGAGAAAGGTCTAGATCTCCTCGTCGAGCAGAGGAGAAAAAGAAAAGGGATCATGAAGATGATACAGAAGATGACCCCGATCTTCCCAAGAAACTAAGATAGCCAGAACGAGAGGTATTTTCAATACGCTTTGGGTCATTTGATTGTAATGTCATTGCAGGAGGAAGAGACCTTACTGCAAAAAGAAAAGCTTACCTCGGTGAGGCTCATTCTTGCTCATACATTCAACGGATAAATTTGGCTGAAGAGGATCGCTTGAGGAAGGTAAACAAAGAAAAGCTGGTCATCGGTTTTTCAAAAAACGACCTTGCAGGTGTTCTTTACCCTCACGAAGACCCTTTGGTGATCAAAATGAGGATGAAAGAAGTAGTGATTTCAAGAGTGCTGGTAGATAATGGTAGTTTGGCAGACATCATGTACTATTCATGCTTTGACAGTTTAAATTTGAAATTATCTCAATTGGAACCTTATCACAAACCTCTATTGGGTTTTGCTGGCGAGAAAGTCTTTCCACTTGGGACGATCAAGTTGGATATATTCATTGGAACTTGGCCTGCTTGTCGAACAGAAAAAATACGCTTCTTTGTGATGGATAATAATGTGCAGTCAGCTTACAACATCATCATGGGAAGAGTTGGTTTGAAGAAGTTCGAAGCAGTCCCATCTACAGTACATCAGTGCTTAAAATTCCCTACAAATTTCGGAGTAGGAGTTGTGAAAGGTGATCAGAAAGTAGCTCGGGAATGCTATTATTCGTCTGCCGAGCAAGAGGAGCTTGAAGAATCAAGGAAAAAGACTACTACCTACCAGGTGGATGAAGGTACAGAAATCGAAACACTCGATCCTAGAGATGAATCCCAACTTGTAAAAGGACAGGTGGTGGAATCTTCAGAAAATGTTATTCTGGACGACGAGCATCCTGAACGAGTAACCCAGATAGGTTCGTCGTTAGATGCTTCAATAAAACGGGAGTTGATAACTTTCTTGAGAAACGGGAAGAAAACTTTTGCGTGGAGTCATGAAGACATGCCAGGAATAGATCCAAACTTCTTATGTCACGAGCTCAATGTGAATAAGGAGATCAAGCCTGTAAAGCAAAGAAGAAGAGTATTTAGTCCCGAGAAGAATCAAGCTATACAAGAGGAGGTCGAGAAGCTCCAGAAAGCCCAATTCATTGAAGATGTGAAGTATCCAGACTGGTTGGCAAATGTGGTGATGATGAAGAAGAAAAACAATAAATGGAGAATGTTTGTTGATTTCATCGAGCTCAACAAAGCATTCCCAAAGGATCATTTTCCATTGCCCAGAATTGATCAACTAGTGGATGCTACCTCGGGACACGAGCTACTCAGCTTCATGGATGCTTACTCTGGTTACAACCAGATCAAAATGAAACCTGAAGACAGGGAAAGCACTTCTTTCATTACCCCTAGGGGAACTTATTGTTATAATGTTATGCCTTTTGGTTTGAAAAATGCAGGAGCGACATACCAGCGGCTGATGAACAAGGTTTTTGCCGAACAAATCAGTTGCAATATGGAGGTCTATGTCGACGATATGCTGACAAAGAGCAAGAAAGCTGCGGATCATCTAGTTGACTTAGGTCAGACCTTTGATCAACTGGATAAATACCAGATGAAGCTCAACCCGACGAAGTGCACCTTTGGAGTACGAGAAGGAATGTTCCTCGGGTACATCGTCAACCAGCGAGGCATTGAGGCAAATCCAGCAAAGATCAAAGCTCTTTTAGGGTTACGATCTCCAACGACGAAGAAAGAGGTGCAGAGTCTTACAGGACGAGTTGCAGCGCTCAACAGATTTGTATCCCGAGCAACTGATAGATGCCTCCCATTCTTCAAAACACTTTGAAAAACTTTCGAGTGGAATGATGAATGTGAAAAATCCTTTCAAGACTTGAAGAAATATCTGGGAGCACCTCCACTGTTGTCCAGGCCAGTAATGGGAGAAAAGTTATACTTGTACCTGGCAGTATCAGAGAATGCAGTCAGCTCGGCATTGATCAGAATGGAGAATGGAATCCAGAAGCCAATTTATTACACAAGTAACGCTTTCTGAGGTGCAGATATCAAGTACCCGAAGCTGGAAAAATTGGCATTGGCATTAATTGAAGCAAGTAGAAGAATGAGGCCTTATTTCCAAACCCATACCATCGTCGTATATACCGACATGCCATTGAGACAAGCCCTTCATAAGCCAGAAAAATCAGGAAGACTGATATATTGGGCAATAGAGCTCGGTGAATATGATATTGTGTATGAACCCAGATCATCATTAAAAGGGAAGGCTGTAGCAGACTTTATAGCAGAATTTACATATCCTGATACCCCCGAGGAGCAAAAGTTGCTCGCTGACCAACCTGTGGATGTTACAGGATCAACAGACATAAGTCCAGATCAACTCCGATTGGTAAAAGGGCTTGTGGATGTAGAAAGATCATCAAATTCAAACCCAGACCAACTCCGATTGGTAAAAGGGAGAGAAGAGATGGTCGACGAAGAGCGAAAAATACCAGGGGTGGATGAAAGGAAACAGTAGATATTTCACCGAGGAACTCTGTCAGATAAGAAATTTGAAGACGAGTTACCTATATGGAGATTATATGTAGATGGGTCATCTTGCACAACAGGTTGTGGGGCAGGGATTGTTTTGAACACCCCATACGAGATTGACGTGGAATATGCCTTACGATTCCAATTCAAAGCTTCCAATAATGAGGCTGAGTATGAAGCCTTGATAGCAGGTCTTAATTTAGCAAAGATTATGGAAGCGCAACAAGTGATGGTATTCAGTGATTCTCAATTAATTGTGAATCAGATGATGGGAACATATGCAGTTAAAGGAGAATTAATGGTCAAGTATCATGCAAAGGCGATGGAGTTGTTGGCAGAATTTGATGCCATTCAGTTGATCAGAATACCAAGAATGGAGAATGCACAAGCAGACGCACTGGCCCGACTAGCATCAGCTACTCGTACCGAGTTACGAAGAACGATACCAATTGAGGTGTTAGAAAGTCGAAGCATAGATGAAGACCTGACGATGAATATTATTACTCTTGATTTAGGACCATCTTGGATGGATCCCATCAGGGCATATGTCGAGGAAGGAGAATTATCGGAGGATAAGATCGCTGCCAAGAAATTGAAGTTTAAAGCTGCTCGGTATGTACTAATTAATGGTGTTTTGTATAGACGAGGAATTATGGCAGGTTTGCAAAGATGTGTGCATCCCTCCGAGGTGAAGGAATTGATTGAAGAGATCCATGAAGGATCTTGTGGAGCACATGTAGCAGGTCGGACACTTTTACAAAGAGTGATGATGCAGGGGTACTACTGGCCAACGATGAGGGCTGATTGTATAGCCTATGCCAAAAGATATGATAAATGCTAATGTTTTTCCTCCATTCGATGAACTCCACAAGCATTGTTGACACCCATAACTTCCCCTTGGCCATTTGCCATGTGGGGAATTGATTAGGTTGGACCACTGCCAACGACCCGAGGAAGATTCAAGTACCTCGTCGTCGCAGTGGATTATTTTACTAAGTGGGTAGAAGCTGAGCCACTTATTGATATGACGTATGAGAAGGTATACCAATTCATTTGGAAGAACATCATCTGCCGATATGGTCTCCCTCATGCCTTCATCACAGACCATAGAACACAATTTGATAACGAGGAGTTTGCCACCTATTGTCATCAGTCAAACATTTTGAAAGTTCATTCAGCACCAGGCCATCCTCAAAGCAATGGGCAGACTGAAGTGACGAATAGAACATTAATAAATGGTTTGAAAAAGAGGCTAAGTGAGGCTAAAGCTAATTGGATTAATGAGCTACAGTCAGTATTGTGGGCTTACCGACAACTCCCCGAGCAGCAACTGGAGAATCACCATATATGCTGGCTGATGATGCTAAGATTTAGCACCACCAGATAAGTGATAGTGAGCTCAAACAGTAGCAGCCATGGCAGCCATAGATATGTATAAGTGTATAAGTATGTAGAAGGAGATGAGTATAAGAGGAAATAAGATAATGATGTATAGTGGTTCAGCCAATTTGGCCTACATCCACTGTGAGTGTGTGATCCACTAAGTATGGGCACTAATGGCCTTGGATACAATGCACATAACCCTTTCCCTCTCTCTACTGTGTGTACCAGCAGAGTTTTAGCTAGGGTTGCAGTTAATGGATCGATCCCCTGTAGGGTTGTAGGTGACAAGTATATATAGGTCTTGGGGGGTGTAGTGTACCCCCCAAGTATGCATGGTGCATGTGAATGATGATCTAGCCAATCTCCTGTTGACACCTGTAGATGCCAAATGATGACATAATATTCCCTCACGTGAGGGGGTAATTTGGTTGTAACGGTATTCCACGTGCCATGTGAGCCTCACGCGCACTGTTTCATGCGTCTCCCAAACCGCGCGCTGTCATGATGTCACCCTCGGCCTATGAGCCGAGGCCGAGGGAAAAGTTTCTTCCAGTAGTGAGCCTGGCCCAATTCTGGCCTCGTACTGTCGTACCCTCGTAGGGTCGTCTGGAGCCTGGTGAAGGGTCGGCCCCTCGTAGGGTCTTCTGGGGCCTGGTGAAGGGTCGGCCCCTCGTAGAGTCGTCTGGAACCTGGTGGAGGGTCGGCCCCTCGTACTCTTGTCTGAAGCCAGGTGGAGGGTCGTCCCTCTGAGGGGTTGTATGGAGCCTGTAAGTGGGGTCGACCCCTCGTAAGGTCGTCCATTTGGAGGTTATCATCATCCAAGCCGAGGATATAAACGGGTATATCAATCACCCCCCAGCCCTTAGCCATAGGTGCTGTTGAGATGGCTGAGGGATAGTGTTTTAAATGAGATGCATGTATGATCAGTTAGGTGAGTGACACCTGGGCAGATACTCATTGCTGTTTCAGTTTCCAACGCATGGCGGTTGCGCAGTGCACTTGGGGCCTTGTGCCCTAATTATACCTTTCTTGGTAAATGGGTCCACTCATTACCAAAGTATTTAATAGATTTTCAAACTCTCTCTCTTCCTTCTTCTTCTTCGCGCCTAAGCATTCTCTCTCTCTAGAATTTTATCAGCCTACATCGCCATTTTCTGCAGCCTTCGAGCTTAGCGACCTGGGCAGTTCTTGCTCTCTTCATCAGGTAATCCTTTCTCCCCAGCGTTCTCTTTTTCTTTCACTTTCGTTTGTTTTTTAGGCTCGTAGGCAGCCATTTTCTTTAAGTTGTGCCATAACCTTTTCCGGTGTCTTCTCCGGTAACTGGTTCTTGGATGTTCTTGACCAAACCCATTGAGTTCCTTTGTTTCGATCCAAAAGTCCAACCTGGTCAATTTCCCACTTGTTTGTAGCTAAGTTAGCTAAGTTTGGTTTAATAGCTAAGTGTAGAGCCTTTCCTTTAATGCTCAGGAGGCTTTATAGCTTAATATCTGAGTTCCCGTCCTTGAGAGAGAAGCTCTTCACCGAGATCAGACGAATAGAGGAAAAGGAAGATAGGAGACGAGGGGCCGACCCTAATTGGGTACGACCCATCTTTCCCGTTCCTCTTGCCACCATAAAACCATTTGAACCGTCTGAGTCTTGTGGGTCGTCCGCTCGTCCAGCCGAGACTACCAAACTAAGTGAGATGGACGAGAGAGCATCCTCTCCAACTGGTGCTGAAACTTCTGGTAGGAGGGAGATGTCTGACCTAAGCCCAGGCCGAGAGGCTGAGGGTACGGTCCCCTCTGAGGCTGTCCCCGTGTCAACCCTGTCTCCCCATGCCTTCCAAGTGGTTTTTCCACAGGGCCCACCAGCCGAGGGGGAGGGACTGAGGACGAGGACGATGACACAGATGACGAAGTTGATACCTCCCATGCCTCATCCTTTATCTCCTCTGTTAGTGATCGCGACCTCCTGATATGGAGGCATGCCTATGGAGTGCCTCTCAGCATAACTATGAGGATTCCCTCTGAGTCTGAGAGGGTTTTTGATTGTGGATAGGGAGAGGTTGCAGTTTACGAGTAAATGCTCAAGGTCGGAGTCAGATTCCCTCTGCATACTGCCATTGTAGACATCCTTTCTGCCCTTGGTGTTGCTCCCTCTCAACTTCCCCCCAACTCCTGGAGGATGATCCTGGGCTATATTTCCATGTGGAAGAATGCCTTCACCGACGAGCCCTCGGCTGACCTATTTTTGGGTTGTTACAACATTACCTCTTCGTCCAAACAGCCTGGGTATTATCATCTGGGGGAAAAGAGGTCTGAGAAGAAACTCCTCCATATGGCGCAAACTTCCAACCATGATTAGAAAAAGAGGTTTTTCTTCATCTTCGGGGAGTGGGAGCCCATTGCCGATAGTCCGAGGGTCCCCAGGAAGTGGTCTAACCCCTCCATGAAGGCCAGATCAGACCCTGGGCTTAGCCTGGAGGAGAAGGACATTGCTGATTACCTTAGAGGATGAGGGAGAGAGGGTGAACTTCCCAAATTCAAAGACTTGATGACCCCTCGGTTCCTCAAAGAAGCTGGTCTGAGGGTCGGCCCTCTGACAGAACTATGTGAGTTACACTGCATATTTTCCATTCTTTACTTATTTTTAAAGTGTTTTCTCTTTATCTCTGCATTTTTCTGACGTGTCGTCTTCTTATCAGGTCGTCCTGCAGGTATATCATTATCTTTGGGAAATGACTGCTCCCAGCTTACTATCTGGACTGGCCAAGAAGAAGGGGAAGGAGCCTCAGCAGGCTCCGAGGAAGACAAAGTCCACTGGGCCGACGGTGGTGGAGACGACCACTGACAGCAATAAAAGGAAGGAGCCTGAGGCCCCTGTTGACCCTCGGCCTGATTTTCGGACGAGGGCCAGGGTCGAAGCCTCTGAGGGGACGACCTCTTCGTCCAGTATGGGGGCCTTCTGGTCTCAGAACCTGGCGCATCTGAGATCCGATCCCTCGTCGCGCATTGCAAATCTGAGGGCTGCCAAGGTCTCAATGTTCTCTGCACCCTCGACTGCTGACTACGACTTCTTGTCAAAGATGCCTCCAGCCAAGGTGTACGACTATGGTCTGCACTCCCTTGCGCAGGTATTGGTTCTGACCCACATCTTAAATTTCATTCTTTCACCAACTGTTCCCTCGGCCCCTCTTGATATCTGTTCATTTTTCGTGCAGTCTGTTTGTGCCCTCACCTCAGCCACCAAGTGGATGGCCAAGAATCAGGTGAAGTTCCATGAGGCCGAAAGGGCTATTCAGCATGAGGCTAATCTTCAGTCTGAGCTTGACACTGCAAGGGCCGAGTTGGAAAGTTCCAGGACTGAGCATGCAAGGATCCTGGACGAGCTGATAAGGCAGCACGACGAGGACATTAAGGCCAGGGACGAGGACATTAAGGCCAGGGACTTGCTTCTCAAGGAAAAGGACGAGGCCTTGACCAACATGGAGGCCAAGTACAAAGTTGACCTTGAAGCAGCCATTATGAAAGCCGAGGCCGATGCTGTTGAGGCTTACAATGTTTCTGACGAGTTTCAGGGCTTCGGCCTCGAATATTTGTAAAGAGGAATCAGGACTGCCTACCGATGGGTCGTCCTCAGGTTTGGCGACGTCGTGTCCTCGGTGCGTCCTTCTCTGGAGGGTGTTCAACTGGACGACCCCTTAATTGTCGAGGCTCTCAACCAAGTGGAATCCCAATTTCAAGTCGAGGGGGTCGGCACTTCTGAAGATCACCCAGTTCTGGTTATTGAGGAGACCACTCCTGTAGACGTTGAGGCTCTGCCCTCTAACATCGTCCCTTAGGGTGGCTGTCTGTAGCCCATACCCTCATAGTGTTCTTATTATTTTTGTGCTCTATTTTTTAAAACACTTGGATATTTTGTGTAACACTTTAATCAATATCATCGTCTTCTTCTACTGTCTTCCATATTTACTGCTTTTATGGTTTGCTCTTTGTTGGTTTGCTGTCTTTGTTAATGCCACTAACCTTTCCCTCGTCTTTCTTGAGGACAGTGGTGGGGTCGTCCCCTCCACTGGCCCTCATTATAGTCGAGGGTTCAACTTACCAGATTAACGGTTTTTACAAAGTCTACCCTCGCCTTCCTTGAGGACAGTGGTGGGGTTGTCCCCTCCACTGGCCCTCATTATAGCCGAGGGTTCAACTTACTAAATTAATGGTTTTTAACATAGTCTACCCTCGTCTTTCTTGAGGACAGTGGTGGGGTCGTCCCCTCCACTGGCCCTCATTATAGCCGAGGGATTAACTTACCAGATTAACGATTTTTACAAAGTCTACCCTCGTCTTTCTTGAGGACAGTGGTGGGATCGTCCCCTCCACTGGCCCTCATTATAGCCGAGGGATTGACTTACCAATTTAATGGTTTTCACAAAGTCTACCCTCGTCTTTCTTGAGGACATTGATGGGGTCGTCCCCTCCACTGGCCCTCATTATAGCCGAGGATTCAACTTACCAAATAATGGTTTTCTATAGATGTTTCCATGCGTGCTAGAACTGACAACCACAGGATGAGGGAAACACTGATATTTCTTATTAATTTTCCAAAGTGTTCTGTTGAAGCAACTCTCATTACAATTATGGCCTTTCAAGACCTTACAACACTACTGATAGTATTTCTTCAAATGGTCTGCATTCCAGGGATTGGAAAAAGGTTCCCCTTCTAGGTTTTCTAGTCTATAGGTCCCAGGGACAACTTCATCAATGACCCTATATGGGCCATGCCAATTAGGGTGGAGCTTGTTGGGCTTTTGCCAAGTCTTCTTGAGGACCAAGTCCCCTACTGCGATAGGCCTCTGTTTCACCCTCTGATTGTAGAACCTTGCGGTCCTCTGCTGGTAGGCGGCCTGCCGTATCTCAGCGTCCTCCCTTCTTCCCTCAACCAGGTCCAAGTCGAGTCTCCTCTCCTCCACATTTTTCTGGGGGTCATACACCTGGACTCTATGCGTAGGAAACTCAATCTCGGTGGGGATGACGACTTCTGATCCATAAGCTAGCATGAATGGGGTCTCTCCGGTAGAAGTCCTCACCGTCGTCCTGTATGCCCACAACACGGCATATAACTCCTCGACCCATCTTCCTTTTGCCTCCTCAAGCCTCTTCTTGATTCCATCTAGGATTGTCCTGTTTGTGACTTCTGTTTGCCCATTGGCCTGAGGTAGGCCAGGGGTGGAGAAAAATTGTTTGATACTTACCCTCTCACAGTACTTATGTAGAGAGGCATTCTTGAACTGAGTCCCGTTATCCGAGATGAGGGTGTTGGGGAGACCATATCTGCATATAATATTTTTCCAGATGAACTGGAAGGTCTTCTGCTCTGTGATCATCACCATCGGCTCCGCCTCCACCCATTTTGAAAAATAGTCAATGGCTACGATGAGGAATCGATAGTTATTGATGGCCCTAGGCAAGGGTCCTACTAGGTCGATCCCCCACACTGCGAATGGCCATGGGGATGTAATGGAAGTAAGAGGTTGATGGGGCTGGTGAGGGATGGTGGCAAATCTTTGACATTTGTCGCACTTTTTTACGTATGCCGCTGCGTCTTTCCCCAAGGTCGGCCACCAGTACCCCTGGGTGATCACCCTCTTCGCTAAGGATCTTCCCCCGATGTGGCTTGAGCACGATCCTTCGTGCACATCTTGCAAAATGGAAGGGACTTCTGAGGGATACACACACCTAAGTAAGGGGATCAAAAATCCCTTTTTGTACAAGGTGTCTCCGATGACAGTGAATTTTGCAGCCCTGTGCCTCAGCTTCTTCCTTTCTTGCCTTGCTTCTGGCATCTCACCCTCTTTAATGTATCTGATCAGGGGGTCCATCCACGAAGCTTCTTGAGAAACATTTAGGCAATTGCTGAGTGTTTCCTCAGCGTCCTCAATAGTTGGCCGAAGCAAAATTTCTACTGGGACCGTCCCCCTGATGTCTGTTCTTGTTGCCGAGGCCAACCTAGCAAGGGCATAGGCACGGCCATTGTCGAGCCTAGGTACCCTCCTGAATTTCACTTCTCTGAAGCCCTTCAGTAATGACCTGACCTTCTCAAGGTACCTAGCCATCCTCTCGTCCTTAGCCTCGTAGGCTCCTAGTATCTTATTCACTACTAGCCTTGAATCACTATGGACCAAAATCTGGCCGACACTAAGAGACTTAGCCAAGGAGAGGCCTGCTATTAAGGCTTCATATTCAGCCTCGTTGTTGGAGGCCTTGAAGTTGAACCTCAGGGCGTATTCGACGTCTGTGCCATCGGGTGCTGATAGTATCAGTCCAGCTCCACTTCCGCTGTCACAGGAGGACCCGTCAACGAAAAGGCTCCACAGAGTCTTTTCCTCTGAAAAATTTCCCTCAGAGAGGGACCCCTGTCTAAAGATTTACCTTCCCTCTTCGTTTTCAGTCGCTTTCCTTCTAGCGGTGCTTGTCTCAGCCCTATCTGCGGGTGTGTCAGCGGGTCTATCTTCTGCATCCGTCTTCCCGAGAGTCTCACCCTCGGCCTCATCATCTTCCCAAGTGAACTCATCCACGAAGTCTGCCAATGCCTGTCCCTAAATGGCCGTCCTAGGCTGATACACAATGTCAAACTCCCCCAGCTCTATAGCCCAGTCCATCAACCTACCTGATTTTTCTGGCTTGTGTAGGACCTGCCTAAGAGGAGAGTCGGTGAGGATGACCATTGTATGGGACTGGAAGTACGGCTTCATCTTCCTCGAGGCATGGATCAAGGCGTAGGCCAGCTTCTCCATCCTCGGGTATCTTTGCTCTGCCCCCTGGAGTGCCTTGCTGTTAAAATACACAGGCTTCTGTATCCCGTCTTCGTCTCTCACAATGGATGCACTGATGGCCGACTCTGAGACGGCGAGGTACGCATAAAGTCGTTCACCCTGGACAGGTCGTGATAGCAGCAAGGGAGACCTAAGTACGACTTTAGGTCCCTGAAAGCCCCATCACACTCTTCACTCCATTCGAAGGCCTTCCTAAGGATCTTGAAGAATGGCAAGCACTTGTCTGTGGCCCTAGACATGAACCTGTTCAAGGTAGCAACTCTCCCTGTGAGCCTCTGAACGTCTTTAATGGACTTCGGGGTCCTCATCTCAATAAGGGCCTTTATCTTCTCAGGATTGGCCTCGATGCCTCTTTGATTGATAATGAACCCCAAGAACTTCCCTGCTCCGACCCCGAAGACACACTTGGCCGGATTAAGCTTCATCTTGTATTTGTCCATCGTATTAAAGGTCCTCTCCAGGTCTGCCACATGATCCTCTGCCTTCAGACTCTTAGTCAGCATGTCGTCTACGTAGACCTCCATAGACTTCCCAATTTGATCTTCAAACATTTTGTTTACGAGGCGCTGGTACATTGCCCCCGCATTCTTTAGGCCAAAGGGCATGACCCTGTAACAGTATGTCCCCTTATCAGTGATGAAGGCGATCCTCTCCGAGTCTTCAGGGTTCATGAAAATCTGGTTATACCCTGAGTAGGCATCCATGAAGCTCATGAGCTCATGGCCTGCGGTAGCATCTACCATCTGGTCAATGCGGGGGAGAGGGAAGTTGTCTTTGGGACAGTGCTTATTGAGGTCTGTGAAGTCCACGCACATTCTCCACTTGCCGTTGGCCTTTGGGACAATGACTGCATTGGACAGCCATTCAGGGTAGATGACCTCTCTGATAAATTCAGCGTCTTCTAATTTTTTGACCTCGTCTCTGATGACCTCATATTTTTCTCTGGAGTAAATTCTCCTCTTCTGCTTCACCGGCTTCACTCCCTCTACCACATTGAGCTTGTGGCACATGACTTCAGGGTCAATCCCTGGCATATCTACATGACTCCAGGCGAAGACGCTTCGCCTTCTCCTCAATAGTTTAATGAGGTCTTCCTTGATGTTGGGCTTCAGAGACTTGCCAACTTGGACGGTTTTTTCCGTGACATCCTCATCGAGGATGATGGATTTTACCTCTTTCGCAACCTCTCCTTTCTTCAGCTTCATTTCATCTCTGGGGTCTAGGGTATCAATATTATAGGTGGTTGTAACCCTCTTGTGTGCCTCCCTCTCTTCAGCGGAGTTGTAGTAACACTCTCTCGTCGTCGTCTGGTCTCCTTGAACTTCCCCCACCCCGTAAGGGGTTGGAAATTTGATCATCTTATGGACCGTAGACGGCACGGCTTCAAACCACTTGAGGGCCACACGCCCCAGTATGATGTTGTAGGCCGAAAATACCTGTTCATCCATCACAAAGAAACTGACCTTCTTGGTGAGCCATCTCGGCCACTCGTCCCCTATCCTCACATCGGCCTCATATACCCCAAGGGGGTGAACCTTTTCCCCACTGAACCCAATCAATGGATGATGGTAGGGGGCGAGTTTAGCATGGCTGAGACCCAAGGCTTTGAAGCATGGCCAAAACATCACATTTGCAGAACTACCCCCGTCTACCAAGATCCTCGGCACCTCGCATCCGTGCACCCTGGTAGTGATGACGAGAGGGTCATCATGTGGGGCTAAGAGACCTTTAAAGTCCATTCTTGAAAACCCCACTATCAGTGTGTCCATATAAACCTTTTTCCTCTTTTCTGACTTGACCTCCAGGGAGGTTGCGTGTACCGTTTTCGTTACTGCCTTAGCTTCAGCTACATGTGCCTTCCTATCGGCGACCTCAGACCCTCCTCCTGCAAGTCCCCCGGAGATCATTCTCACTCTGAGCGAGATCATATTAAGCCTCTTGACAGGGCCATGGTCATCTCTCGACGGGAGGTCAGGGTCGTCCTCACCATCAGAGGGGTCGTCCCCTCTTTTTTGAGGACCTTCTCTGCATGCGTCGCCTCGCTTCTTTCTAGGGTCGTCCCCTCGGCCCCTCTTGAAGGCACCTTTGTCGACGTACTTTCTGAGCTTCCCTTCCTTCAGCATCTTCTCAATCTCGTCTTTCAGAGCAAAGCATTTGTCCGTTACGTGGCCGTGGTCTTGGTGAAATTCACACCACAGGTTCTTATTCCTCTTGCCGGGGGCTGCCCTCAGCTTCTCAAGCCACTTCAGCGACCGGTCACTCTTTATCTCATTGAGAATCTGTTCACAGCTGACCGTCAGAGGGGTGTACCCAGCGAACTTGTCATCCGCGGATCTCTTCTTCCCCTCTTTGTTCTTCTTAGGGTATTTACTCCCACTTGCACCTCCTCTTTCGTCCTCATATTTTGCAGTCATCGCCTCTTCGGCGTTCATCACCTTTCCTGCTGTCGATAACAGTTCGTCCATCGTCCTCGGAGGGTCGTCAGCAAGCTTCCATAACAGCTTCCCCTTTGGAGTCCTCCAATCAGGGCTGTCATAGCTATGCTCTCCTCATAGTCTTCCACCTCCAGCTTCTCCTTATTAAACCTGGCTATATAGTCCCTCAGACTCTCACTCTTCCCCTGCTTAACATAGAGCAGGTGGGTGGTCTTCTTCTATGGCCTCACCCCAAAGCAGAAATTATGGATGAACAGGTCGGCCATCTGCTTAAAGTTTTCAATGGAATTTTTTGGAAGAGACGTGTACCAGACATGCGCAGCCCCTGTCAAGTTACCAGAGAAGGCACGACACCTCATCTCATCTGAGATAGAGTATATGTCTGCTGCCGACTGATACATCTCCACGTGGTGGACGGGGTTGGTGCTCCCGTCATACCTTGGGGTGACCATAGGTGGCTTGAACTTTGACGGCGTGGGGAAGTTGACTATCTTTGCCACAAAGGGTGAGCCTATGGTGTATCCCCTCTGAAGAGGGTCTCGGCTCTTCAATATATCACCAATCTTATCCTCTAACTGCTGGATTGAGTTATTCCAGGGCCTCACAGGGTCGGCCTGGCCGATGTTATCCCCTGTTGCCTCTCCGAGGTGGACGGAGGGTTCTGCTGCAGCAGGCCTGTGTCGACTGTTCACTTCCCTTTGGCCGTCATCTCGTCCTCGGGGTCGGCCATCTGCTGCCTCCCTCCTGGATCTCGCAGCACTTCTTGGTCTGGACAACTGTTCCCATAGGTCATTTACTGGGCCTAGCCACTCAAAGTCCGACCCCCTGCTCAAGCGATCAAAAGCAGAGCCTCTTGGGCGATCATCAGGGTTTGGTCTCCCGCACTTTCCCCTACTATCCTGGAGGGGTCGCACAGTATTGTCGGAGACCTCGTAAGGTTCCCAGCACTCTATAGGAGCCTCCTCTCCCTACAGATCTCCATACCTATCCTCAGGGCAAGGGTTTTCTTGCCTCCCCAGGCGTAGACGCCGGAGGTCAGCAACATCCCTACGCCGCTGAGGGGGGTGGCAGGTCTTTGCGGGGTGCCTGGGGTGGTCCCCTGGCCTCATGTTGCCCTGGAGCTGCTGTCGGAGTAATCATCTCAGGTGAAACCCCTGGTGCTCTTAGTTTGTTCTGGCTTAGAGCTGTGAACTGCTCTTGCATCATCCGCTGGCTTGCTGCCAGAGACTTTAGGGCTGCCGCCACATCAGCCATCTCAGACTGGGGCGGCGGCTGACTGGAACTGGGTCTTCCCCCCTCATCCGGCGGGGGAAGTGGTGGTGGTGGCATCTCAGGTGCCATGTGCTTGAGCTATGAAAAGTTGAACTGAAGAAAATACTGGTGAGCTTGGGAACCTTAGTGGGTCTCTTTCAATGGTGAAACACCTCCTCTTAGGGGGAGTGTTGGTTCACCACCAGAGTGCCCAGTGAGGTCAAGCTGTACAAAGGAAGAGATGTCTTCTCGTTCCCACAGACGGCGCAAAACTGATGATGCTAAGATTTAGCACCACCAGATAAGTGATAGTGATCTCAAACAGTAGCAGCCATGGCAGCCATAGAGATGTATAAGTGTATAAGTATGTAGAAGGAGATGAGTATAAGAGGAAATAAGACAATGATGTATAGTGGTTCAGCCAATTTGGCCTACATCCACTGTGAGTGTGTGATCCACTAAGTATGGGCACTAATGGCCTTGGATACAATGCACATAACCCTCTCCCTCTCTCTACTGTGTGTACAAGCAGAGTTTTAGCTAGGGTTGCAGTTAATGGATCGATCCCCTGTAGGGTTGTAGGTGACAAGTATATATAGGTCTTGGGGGGTGTAGTGTACCCCCCAAGTATGCATGGTGCATGTGAATGATGATCTAGCCAATCTCCTGTTGACACCTGTAGATGCCAAATGATGACATAATATTCCCTCACGTGAGGGGGTGATTTGGTTGTAACGGTCTTCCACATGCCATGTGAGCCTCACGCGCACTGTTTCACGCGTCTCCCAAACCACGTGCTGTCATGATATCACCCTCGGCCTATGAGCCGAGGCTGAGGGCAAAGTTTCTTCCAGTAGTGAGACTGGCCCAATTCTGGTCTCGTACTGTCGTACCCTCGTAGGGTCGTCTGGAGCCTGGTGAAGGGTCGGCCCCTCGTAGGGTCGTCTGGGGCCTGGTGAAGGGTCGGCCCCTCGTAGAGTCATCTGGAACCTGGTGGAGGTTCGGCCCCTCGTACTGTCGTCTGAAGCCAGGTGGAGGGTCGTCCCTCTGAGGGGTTGTATGGAGCCTGTAAGAGGGGTCGGCCCCTCGTAAGGTCATCCGTTTGGAGGTTATCATCAGCCAAGCCGAGGATATAAATGGGTATATCACTGGCATTTGGAAGTGAGGCTGTAATACCTGCCGAGTTGGGTCTTCCAACGCACCGAGTGCTGAATCTCAATTCCCCAGTCAGCGACTTGATGAGGAGATTAGATTTGGACATGCTCGAGGAAGTTAGAGAAGAGGCAGCCATTAGGAATGTTGCTTATCAACAGCGAACAGCCCTGTTCTACAACAAGAGGGTGAAAAAATGTGACTTAAAAGAAGAAGATTATGTGCTAAAGAAGGTCATTCAGAAGCACAATAAGTTGGAAGCAAACTGGCATGGACCTTACCGAGTTACTGCAGTTGTCCGACCAGGAACTTACCGAATAGCAACTCTAGAAGGAGAGGAATTTAAGAATGCATGGAATGCTGAACACCTACGCAAGTATTATTAGTGATGTAAAATGTAAAGTAGTTCCATCAATATGAATAAAACGATGATATTTCACAATCTTCTCTCCTTTTATTGAAAGTTTTTCTGGGAATACTAGTGTGTTTAACACTACGCTGCTCGGTACGCAACGCTGCTCGGCAATAAAAAGAACATGATAGTTCAAACCCAGGACCAACTCCGGTTGGTAAAAGGGCGAGAACAAACTATACTCCTTTGGTTAGGAGGCGTACACTAGCGTGACCAACTCAGGTTGGTAAAAGAGCTAGTGGACACGATAGTTCAAACCCACGACCAACTCCGGTTGGTAAAAGGGCGAGAACAAACTATACTCCTTTGGTTAGGACGTGTACACTAGCGTGACCAACTCAGGTTGGTAAAAGAGCTAGTGGACATGATAGTTCAAACCCACGACCAACTCCGGTTGGTAAAAGGGCGAGAATAAACTATACTCCTTTGGTTAGGAGGCGTACACTAGTGTGACCAACTCAGGTTGGTAAAAGAGCTAGTGGACATGATAGTTCGAACTCAGACTAACTCCGGTTGGTAAAAGAGCAAGAACACAAGATGATCGACGAAAGGCCAATCTCGGTTGGTTAGGAAACAAAATATGCTCTCAAATACCAACTTATGTTGGTCGAGAAGTAAGATATTATCTCAAATGCCAACTTATGTTGGTCGGGAAGTAAGTTTATTACATAAAAGTTCCTCGAAGAACAAATATTCCAAACTGAACCAAGTATAGTTGGTCAGGGGTAAAAACCCACTAACTATAGTTGGTCGACGAGGAAAAATCATCGACCTTGGTTGGTCGGGCACATTTTATGAAAAAGACAAAAATTTACCAAGTATAGCTGGTCGGGGATAAAAACTCTCACAAACTATAATTGGTCGACGAGCACAATTTAACAACCTTGGTTGGTTGGAAGAATTTTTAACATTTTTATACTCATTACTTTATTATTAAGTGATCGAGCAACATTACTAATACTTGTAATTTTTTATTACTAAGTTGGTCGAGGAACCATACAATATTGTTATGCAAGCACAAATATAGAGTGTCTGATAATCACAAGACAACAGCAATATAGATTTGCAAACAGAAAATGAAAGCCTTTCATTAGAATTCAAAACGAATTACAAGTTACATATGTGTGCTAACTATTACATTGAGATCCCTACTCTATTGGTTTCTTTCCCTCTGCTTTTGAAATAGGTTCCTCGCCAGCAGGCGGATCATTTAAAGTCTGAGGAGAGTTAATAAAGTTCAAGTCCTTTAGCATCCTAACGTTCATCACAGAAGGTGTGTCCAGTAGATGCTCGGGATGAGATACCTCGATCTGAGAATGAAGATTGTAGTCACCAAGGTATTTTGAAATTAAGCTCCGAGGAATGGCACGAGCTGGGATCCATTCCATGTCCAATTTATAAGGTGGCACTGCAAGTCTAGTAGCCCAGGAGCATGATAATCCCATAAATAATGGCTCTGCTCTAGTTTTAATACACCCAGGGCGTTCAACCATCCCTGTTTATAACCTTCATTATTGGCATTTTCAAGGCTAGCATCCAAGTGATAAAGGGCCTCATTGTAGCCTGCCATCCAGAACTCACGAGGTTGTTTGTGGAATTGGAAAGTTATTCTCTCTAACTGCTCATGAAGTTTCCTAGCAAAAACATCCTTATTATTCAGAGCAGACTTTGTCAAAGCAAGTTGATCCTCCAGAGTTTGGATTTTCTTAGACATTTCAGACAAAGCCTGATTTTTTGCATTCAATTGGAACGCTTGAGTTTCTAACGTTGATCGAGTACGATCTTCTTCAACATTACGACTAAGAGCTCTTGATCCTCCCCGAGTAGGTCGAGAACTTGGTTCCTTGATGACATTCTGAGCAGCTCTTCCTCGACCACGAGAACCTCTTCCTCATCCCCGAGTAGTAGCAGAAGTACCAGATCTTCTCAAGGTATCCAACTCTTGCCTTAATTTGGCATTCTCAACCTCTAGAAAGGAAAATCCCTCGTCAGTCACTGGGATTACAGCTGTTGAAGAAGATGCTGCAGACTTATACTGTGCCAGCTCTTTCTGTAAATTATTATTTTCTTGCTCTAGCAGCTCCGCAATCTGTCTACAAGCTTCAACTTCACCTCTCTCCCTGACATCGTACCCAACAAGGATCTTTTTGTGGCCTGTCTCGGCAAAAAGCTGTTGATACCTCTTTTCATACCCCTCGTGCAAAAGGGCAGTTGATTCTTTGTACTGAGTCTGAAGATCTTCTAAAGTATATTGAAGCTCCTCGATCATGTCATAGTAAGCCATGTTATTGGCCACATCTCGATCAAGTAAGCCCTCCAGGTATTGATAAGCTTCTACTGCCTACTCTGAAGCATCATGACCGAGGATGTCAGCAACTTCTGATACACTCAATTCTGTGTGACCAGCCTTATAATATTCATGGCATTGCTGCATCAACTTTGTATCATTGACAGATAATAATTCCATTCTAGCCACAAACTAGTAAAGAAGAGAAGGCAAGAGTTAATAAAAGAAGAAGACAGAACATCAACAACGCAGAGGAACAAAAAAAGGTAATTTTATTACATCATCAAAAGGAGTACAGCGTTCAGAATAGAGAGTACAAGTAAAAGAAAAACAGAAAGGGAATACCGAACAACTTCACACCTTTTCCTTGTCTCCCAAGACTTTCTCGGGAGGCTGGGACGAGGAGCTTGGTTTCTCGGTGGGAACAATAAGTTAATTGGCAAAAGTTGAGACTTGTTCAGGAGGAGCAAGCAAAGATGAGATCTCCTCGGTGGTTGTCTGATCGGGTCGTGGAGCAAGGACTTGATCACCTACTATCATTGAAGACTCCTCAGAAGCAGCTTCGTCTTCTTCCTCTTCTTCAATCACAGGAGGGGGGCCAGGAAGATGTTGCTGGAATAGTTCAGAGTCCTCGCTAACCTTCAGTTCCTGCAGGGCAGCAACCCAACCATCTCGGAAGTATTTCAAACTCCCATACTTGACCTGGGTCATCATTGCCGCTACCCCCCTATCCCATCCTTTATCCCAACCGGTGCGGAAATTTTTTTTCACAGCCACCTTTCTTTTCATTTTCTTCGAGGAGAGCTTCTCGGATAGAAGATCCTCGGAGGCTTTCAACTTAGCCTCCACCTCCTCCTTCTGGCGATTTACTTCTCGCAGAAGGGTCAGCTCTTCCTCGGCCGATTTCAACTTATTTTCAATCTCCCCAAAGCTTGTGAGCTTCTCAGCATATTTTTTATTCTCCCTCTCCAAGTCTCTTACCTTATTTCCCAATTGTACTTTCTCTGCTTCAGACGCAGCCAACTTCTTCTCCCATTCACCCCTATCCTTGTCGTATTTTTGACGGGATTCCTTCAAAGATTGGGCCAAGCCCTGGAAAGCATCCTCTACTCCAGACGAGGAGCTGGAAGCCTTGATTGCTTCATCTTTCTTCACTATGGTGTTAAAGCAACTCACCAGCTGAAAAAGAAAATAATGATAAGTCAGTGTCAAGATACATATATTGACTAGAAGAAAGAAAAATTCAGGATAAGAGAAACTTACTGAAGCAATGTGACGAGTAGCTAGGGATGTCAGCATATCCCTAGACATGTTTTCTTCAATTCCTTGGACTTCAGGAATAGTCCAAGTCTTTACCGAGCTCATTGCAGAACTCGGGGGAATAATGGTTGGGACACCAGCTCCACTAGCTTGGAGCTAGGGAATGGTTTCAGTCAAAGTAACCGAGGAGGATTTCTTCAATCTCCTCAGTGGCACTTTAGCAGTTTCAACCAAAGAACTTTTGGTGGTAGAGATGGTGACCACTTCCACAGGTGCATTTTTCTTGCTCGGAGCCACTAGGGGCTTCTCGGCAGCCTTCTGAGGAGCAACAGAAGAGGCACCATCTACTTTCTTTGTCCCCTTTGGGACTTCAGCCTTGTTTCTTTTTCCATCTCCAGTAGAGGAAGTCTCCTCGAAGATAGCAGGAACTCTTCTCTTGCCCATCTTCTGACTTAGAGGAATGTGAGATTCTGGTGAAGATTCCTCAGAAGCTGGCAATGGCTCACTAATGCTGACCACAGGACGAGCAGTAAAGGATGATGTGTAGCTCCTGTACTGCAACAAATATGAAGCAGACCTGATGTGCTCGTCTGCAACTCTTCGATGCAAATTCCATATATGTTTCAAATGTTTAATATTTACTTCTGATTCTTTTGGAGTTTTTCTCTTATTGTCAACTGCAAACAAATACATTGTGAAATATCAGTCATACATTTTATCAAACATAATGAAATCGTAATTTCAAAAATAAAATAAGATGAAAATAACCTATCCCATTGCCATATGGAGGGCATTTGGGACCTTCATATACTTCATCTCCAACCAAAGGGGTATGTTGCCAATTTTTGATAACTACCCCGTGTTCAAAATAATCCCTATTTGCATCAGGGAGATTGACTACTAAGGCCCTATTCAAAAATCTAGTTTTTAAATAAAAAACATTGTCTAAAACAGCCCATCTGTAACAGTACATAATCTCAGGAATTCCTATACGAGTTCCATGAGTTTGATTTAACCTATACACCCAATTAACTATTCTCCATGTGTTGGGGGCTATTTTTGCAGGGACAACATCGAAATACTGACAGAACTCTAAACACAAAGGGTTTGGTGGAAAAGAAAATCCACATTCAGCAATAAAAAGGCTAGGGAACCAATGTCCCTCAGCCAAATTAAAATAATTTGAAGGCTCAGAAAGACTCTCCAAAGTTACCCAAGAAGGAATAGAAAAGTCAGAACGGAATTTCTCAAGAGATTCGATAATATAAACCATGGTGAATAAAAAGAAATGAAGAAGAAGGAAGAAAATCTTACAGGAAAAAGGAGATCTGTTAACAAACAAACGAAGAAAGGGATGAACGCACAGGAGAGAGAAAAGCTATAGAAAACTCGAAAGCAGAAATTGAAAAGGTAAAAGACTATGGGATTGCCTCTGAAGCTTAAATACTTTGCCTTGGGAAACGGCGAAAGAAATGATTACAAAAAGGAAACTATTACGCTACCGGTGGCTAAAAGGACAAAAAGTGCACGAAGATCGAAGCGCTTATAAAAATGCAAAAAGGCGGATTCTGCGAATTTGGAAGGAAATTCAAATACGAAGAAAAGGCTCCTAAAACCCAGGAAGGTCATTTAATATTTCCATATACCGAGAAAGAATTTTCCATACTCCTCAAAGTTCGAAATATGAAACATTGGGGGCTTCTGTTGATACCAAAATTAGTATGTTGATGTGGACGAATAATAAGAAGACACGTGTCAATCTACGTGGCATAATAGCAACGAGAAAGATCATTCCCCCGACCAACATACTCACTCCGAGCAACAGGTGTACTCCGAGGAACACCAGTCTTCCTAGGAACACCAGCCCTCCGAGGAACTCTTGTCCTCCGAGGAACTCTTGGACGATGAGAAACTAAGGCGGTTCGAGCTGCATCTCGACCACAGCATTGATTGCCAGATAATCAACAGTTCAACTATTCATTGAATTCTTATCATCTTAACGCACACGCTTGAAGAGCATTAAATGAGTTACCCTTTCATATGTATATCATTTAATGTATCACCCTTTCATATACAGCCTAAGGGCTATAAATACCTTGTATCACCCTCATTCAAAGGGATCGGAATTTCTTGATAGCACTTGTAATCGAGAATTCCTAAACACTCAGCAATAACATAACAGTGGACGTAGGCCATTCATATAAGGCTGAACCACTTTAAAATTCTTTGTCTCATTTATTTATCTGTGATTGAATAATTAGAGTAATCTAGTTTTTTACAACAACAATGCCAAAGGTCGGGTTACTTACATAACCGCCGGGGATCACTCTCGAAGAGCAATGACACGATGGCTCCCGCAGCAAGGTCCGCTCATCTGCAACAGGATCAAACGCATCAAAGGAGTTCTCACTCCCCAAAGTAAGAGGCGCCCTAGACCTCCACTCCACATTTGTCCAGTCATCAACGGTCAACCACTCCCGGTGGACTGCAGTGCTCACGAAAGTGACCATTTCTTGAAGATCGAAATGATAGAACGATTTGTAGAACAATCGTAGAGAGAGAGAAGGAAAAAGAAGCTGTGAAAAAATGAGGGGATTCTCCCCCTTTATATAGGATGACAAGCGCCATGCCGATCGGCATCTCCCCCTACCATACCGATCGGCACTGACCCCTTGCCTTCTCGAGGTAGCCCAAAAGTCCATGCCACTGTCGAATGGCACCCTTCATACTATGCTGACCGGCACCCCCCTTAAATTTCGTACAGAAATTCCCAGAAAATACCAGAAAGCCTCGAAAAATCCCCAGAAAATTCCCAAAAATCCTAGAAAGGATCTAAAGCCTTTTTACCAAGAAAAATTTGCATTCCCCCTAGCGGGACCCCTCTTCCCCAGCGGAATACTCAAAAACCAAGTGAAAATTCCTCCTGGACAAGCTCCGGAGGATCCATAAGGATCACCTGATCACTTCCCCGGCGGAATTCTCTTACAGCACCCAAAATTGGTTATTCCCCCTGCGAGGTCTCCTAAAATCTTCCCCAGCTATCAGCTCCCCAAATCAGATCAAAATCATAAAGCTCTTTCGCCAGCAAAATCAAAATCCAATCTTTATCCACTCCTGGGTCAGAATTGGCCCCAGTCTTGGATCGTCGCCTGAGTTAGGTCAGAATTGACCTCGGTCCTCGGTCGTCACCCCTCTTGGGTTAGAATTGGCCCCGATCTTGGATCGTCACCTGAGTTAGGTCAGAATTGACCTCGGTCCTTGGTCGTCACCACTCTTGGATCATAATTGGCCCCGATCTTGGATCGTCACCTGAGTTAGGTCAGAATTGACCTCGGTCATCATCACTCTTGGGTCAGAATTGGCCTCGGTCTTGGATCGTCACCTGAGTTAGGTCAGAATTGACCTCGGTCCTCGATCGTCACCACTCTTGGGTCAGAATTGGCCCCGGTATTGGATCATCACCTGAGTTAGGTCAAAATTGACCTCGGTCCTCGATCGTCACCACTCTTGGGTCAAAATTGGCCCCGGTCTTGGATCGTCACCTGAGTTAGGTCAGAATTGACCTCGGTCCTCGGTCGTCACCACTCTTGGGTCAAAATTGGCCCCGATCTTAGATCTTCACCTGAGTTAGGTCAGAATTGACCTCAATCCTCGATCGTCACCACTCTCGGGTTAGAATTGGCCTCGATCTTTGATCGTCACCTGAGTTAGGTCAGAATTGACCTCGGTCATCGGTCGTCACCACTCTTAGGTCAGAATTGGCCCCGATCTTGGATCGTCACCTGAGTTAGGTCATAATTGACCTCGATCCTCGATCGTCACCACTCTTGGGTCAAAATTGGTCCTGGTCTTGAATCTTCACCTGAGTTAGGTCAGAATTGACCTCGATCCTCGATCGTCACCACGCTTAGGTTAGAATTGACCTCGGTTATTAAATATTCACCTTAAGCCCGCAGATTTGGCTTTGACCCACAAAATTGGTCACCCTCCCCAACACTACTTCAGGTCCTTGGAGTCAACCTAAACCTCCGATCGTCATTCATCCCCAGCACACTCCTTAGGTCTGCAGAATCGGCCTCGACCCTCTGAATCGATCATACTCCCTCAAAAGCATCATGTGGTGTCTATTCGACGGTCATCATTTATTCCAAACTCACCCATTGAGGGGCTCTGTAGACACCCCGTTATGTTCCCCCTAACTCTCCTTAGGTACCTAGTACCTCTCTTTATCATCGTAAAACCAGGTCATGTCCCGAGTACTGACCTGGAGACAATCGAGCACTCCCCGGCTCAGTTTGACCCAAAAGTTAAACTCTTCATCTCGATTGAGACTGAATGAATCATTGAAGGTCACTGAATACCCTTTCCAACGGACCGCCCCGTGCGCGATTCCGACTTACCATGCAAACGAACGATCCGTTTGCGTCCGAAACTTGACCCAGAGGCCACCGGGCGCTCTCGAGCTCTGTTTGACCTTTGTCAACTCTTCATCTTGACTGAGGCTGAGTGAATCTTCAAAGTTCACTAAATATCCTTTCCAACGGTCTGTCCCGTGCGCGATTTTGACTTTCTATGCAGACGAACGATCCGTTTGACTCTGGGAGGTCACCAAACGCTTCTCGGGCCCGATTGACCAAAGTAAACTCCCCAAATTGGGTCAAACTCTTTCAAATGTGTAAGTACATATCCTAACCTTTCCAACGGTCTACCTCATGCGCGATTCGGACTTACCATACGGACGAACGATCTGTTTGCGTCTGAGCAATTCCTCGTCCAATGGACCGACAAATGCTTTCGAGCTATATTTGACCCAAAGTCAACTCCCGAACCCGAGAGTGATCCAAAGGACTTTCAAAGGTCTCTAAATTACCTTTCCAACGATATGCCCCGTGCACGATTCTGACCAACGGTTTGCCCTCGATGGCCGATTTTTTGAAAAAGCCTGAAGCGCACTACCAAATGGTAGGTTCCAGACCCTGCCTATCGGCACCTGCCGATAGGCAGGAACAGGTCTATGCCGATCGACACTCACCTGGGCCTATAAAAGGAGGCCTTCACCTCATTTGCTAGGGGAGCCCAGATCTGATAAAATTCTCTCTGAACGAATCCCAGAAACCTCTCTCGAAGGCAGCGTGATTTCAACTTCCAAATCCTTTTTTTACTTCCACTTTTTATCATCCTTTTCATCAAACTTGGTGAATTAGCCACTCTCCATCATCATCCAATTGCAAAGGTCTGCTCCAACATTCAAGATCAAGCTCAAGATCTTCAAGAAGGTCCAACTTTCTCAAACTCTCTCTTAAATTCTCTTAAATCCCCAGTAACTTATTTTCTTATTTAGCACTTTTATTATCTCATCTCACACATCCTAATATACTTTTTATTTAGTATTATTGTACATCTTTTATTTTCATATAACCCAAAAAATAAGAAAAAGAGGGTTTGCTCATAAATTCCAAGTAGGGATTCTCACACTTTTTCCACACTTTTCTCACAACTAAAACACTTTTTCTACACACACACTTACAAATAAGAGATCCCCTATTTGGATTTATGGAATAAACCCCACCCCTCATTTTGTATGCGAACTACGTGGACTTTGATGCCTTTATAGGCTACGTAGGCATCTCGGGGTAAAACCCGAGACTCGAGTCCTTTTTCCCACTTTTTCTCTCATCTTCCTATTTACTCTAAATCTAATCTTCCTATATTCTATATACTTGCCCTTAGTAACGTATTGCTCCATATGCGTTATCGTTCTATTATAACGGTTAACGTAGGGGTAATCGCGTAAATCTTATTCTTCTAATATTATTCTTATATCTTTCTAATGATGACTCGCTTTATCTTTTCCATGATACAAGTCGAGGATTCCTACCTCCATTCTATATATACACATGCACACATATCAGGGGGGAAACAAAAGGAAAATAGAAAATATTCATGAGAGACCGAAAGGGAGGAATGGGTGCCTAACACTTTCCCATTTCGTAACTAAGCCTCTGAAACCTTCTCGAATCATCTTGGTTTCGCACGCACCAGTATGTCTTTGGATGCCATCCTTAGGGGTGGCTTCCCCTTTTTTTCTTTTGTCTGTTTTGAGTAAAATAGACTGGCGACTCTGAATCTCTCTACATTTTTACACCACAAATAACGCCGGCCGAAGCGCTCTCGAGGGGGACGCGCGGGACCCGAAGGATCCTTTCTTCCAAACGCCCTCCCGCATGGCGAGGATCGGGGATGGCCACAGTACCCACCATTTGTTTCAAGTGGAACCGAAGAGTACCTTGATACTCCATGGTAAGAATACACATACTATTAATATTAACGATACTTCCACTAAATCCATTTCTCACGCGAATGTAGTATAAATACATTATTGTGACCCGCTTGTTTCACATAAAGCACACCCCAATCATCTCGAAATAAGACTTATAATTTCATTTACTCCTAACACATCCGGCTCAACGGTTATTAGACATACACTCGCGTCCTAACCAAACTAAAAAATTCTCCAACGGATGCTCCTACTAAGCATCTGGATCCTGTCCCCTGACTTTCTACGGACAAAATCCACCCATTTGTCTCTAATATTTTACACATAATACACCTTTCTATGTCATTCCCCTTTTTTTCTTTCTCTGGCCCCATCGGCCATGTTGGGGTTGTCCTTCTCATTAACCTGGTAGTCTTGATCCTAATTTCTACCCCAATTATCCCTTTGGATCCACTGATCTAGTAGACTGGTTGCTGGTCTTGACGGCCCTAACTGAACCCATCATCACTTGGTAGAAATTCTATTGATCTCAGTCATTAATCTGGGTCCCCTACTGGGTAATCCATCCCTTGGAATCGTACTAGCACTAAAAATCCAATCTTACTCCTCTAATAGATTTTCCAACTCCCTTATCTCCCCTCTCATGAGAGCATTGATACCAATTGTAATAGTATAACTTTGATGACAACTATACCAATCATCCTAGCCAGATCTCATATCCATGCTTATACACTCTACCCAACGGGTCTAATATCAACTTACAAACCCTACTTGATTCTTGGCACCCCTCTCATTGGATACTAAGTTTGAAAATTCCGTCAACTTTACTTCCCATCCCGCCACTGTCCGACCCTTTTTGGAAAATTACTAAAATTTTCCTTACCTCTCTACTTAACCACTAGTAAGAGATTTCGTAATATTTCGCAGCCCAAATTCCTCGTTATTCATTGTATCTCCCCATGAATGTGGTCACTAGCTCCATCACCCCATACTGCTTCTAAGAGCAAACTTCCTTGCCCAAAATTTTGACTTGAGTGACACTACACTCCCCCACATGTGATCCTAATTGGATGTTCTCTACCCACTGGTAAATCACTATTCTGCACCTCCCTCGAATCCTAGCGGATTTTTTTTTCTGAAATTAAAATTTTCTTCGACCCTCACCCTTTGTCGTCTACACTTGGGGTTTTATCTTTGCACCATCGTCCTTCCCAACGGTTCTTGGGGCAACTACTGCACCCTAGTGGTTTCTCCAACTTTAATTATTCAAACAATTATCATAGTGACTCCTATCGCGTCACTATTTTTCAGAATACCCCATTGCTTCTGTTGAGTCCTCCCTCCTACAATTCGTCTAACGTGTCATGTTGGTTGTTCTAAAATGTTTGATCTACCACGCTCGGCTAAAACCATATATGAATCGCATGAACTATACCCTATAGCAGGAGAATGTTAATCGTGTACGTGAAGGAATACAATAATCCTATAATAAGGCTCTATATCAAAGAACGCTACGCTAAAACGTGAAAAGCCGCACAAATCCTAAGGACACTAGAACCTGATGCTCTGATACCATATGTGACACCCCGCCTAATAAAATACCGGGTGATAAGTCCTATATCAAATTAAATAGGAATCTCATCTGAATCATCCTTAGCATTACTGTCGAAAACTTTTTAAAACTTACTAACCACCTAATATTCAAAAGACATGGTGCCAAATGTTTTTCTTTTTATTTAAGCTCAAACTAACAACACAATACGAAACTAAAACCAACGTATAAAGGGAAATTCATTATACCATAATTCTAATAAAACCAATCAACATAAGGAGTAAAGAAAGTCTTGTCGAATGAACCATTGGCTACACCCAATACCAAACCAAACTAGCAAGAGAAATAAACCTCATACAATCTGAAAGGTAACTGAAATAAACGGTGAGAGAACATGCTTCGGATAGTCTGATAGAGATCCCTACACTAGGAACAGAAAAACAGATGTGTCTATCCAAATCCTACAACATCCACACATGTTGAAGCTACGAGTCCCTGGAATGAATATCAAGCCTGGCATCCCTGTAGTCGGATACCTATAAGGTTTTTGAAAATATTTTATAGAAAGGGTTAGAACCCAAAATATTTGAAAATATTTAGCAAGTGAATTTAAATGCAAGAAGTAAATATGAAATTTCTCTCCATATTTAAATTAGTGTTGCTCACTCCCTTAAGTTTATCTCACCTCTCGACTAATGTGCACGACTATCGAAACTATAAACGGCCCACCTAGCTAACCCTCCGTAACTAGTCTTGTCTCATATATCTCAGTATTTCCCACTATCCCAACTCGAGTGAGTATCGTATAGATTATATGGTTTATCAATCACATATGCTTATTTAAATCATTTCCTATTAAAGTCCGGATAACATTCTCACGAGTTATATCGTTTATACCATTCACATCATTTATCCGAGTTATAAGTTATATTTCACTCTAACTTATTTACATCTATATCCAACTTAATACCATATAATTATTTTACAAGTTATATTATTTATACATTTCACACCATGTATATAAATAAAATACCCGTATATAAATCTACACCATATATATACATATAATCATATTACGACATTCGCGCACATGTCGTGGATTCATAGTCATCCTCCCGAGTAGGCACTCATCGAGAAATCTCTAAGTTCTATCATTACCGAGTATTATCATCCACCCGGAAACCCTAACACGGCTCGTCACCCGAGTCAGAAAAATAATAATTCACAAACGTACTAGAGGCGGCCATAGTTTTCCATGGTAGTGAGGCCGAATCATACCTAAAGCGTCTCACTCCTGAACCTGAATGCGATGACCTGGGGACTATACTCACCCTGCATTCGCTAGCCAGGGGACTCGCCCACATCGCATAACCTCCTATGATAGCCTTAGGGTGGGTATGTTACCTTATAAATATTATTCACACCTATATTTATAAATCATATATATACTACACATCACCGTATATATAGAGAGAAAAATATCCAGGTTGTCGGTGTACTATGCCCATACGCAAGCCTAAAACAAACAAGTCTACGGTCCGATTTTATTCCAATTAATTATATACTAATTAATTTATCATTATTATTGTGTCACTCTACCAATCATGCACAGACTCTCTCTCGGCCCGAAATTTCAATTTCCCTATTCATCATTCAATTAAGCGTACCCACTTAATTAACAAGGTTTTAAATCACTCAATCATAAACCTTAACCCCACAAATTAATAAATCCTTCACTTAATTCAATGGTAATTACGTCACAATCTTAAACCCTAATTTATAACAAATTACAGAATCATCAATGCAAAAACTGTATAACTCAAAATTACATAACAGGTCTTACTCAAGGGAAGGGGAAATCTGACAGGGTGTATCTAGGTCATTCAAACAACAATCCCTATCATTTGAACGATAGTGGCTCTCGTTCGAACGAGTACCAGGTCGTTTGAATGACCCTGTTATCACCTTCTTCTCCAAACTGCCCGGAAAAAAAACCCAGAAATACAATCTGCCATTAACGAATTTAAACCTCTATTCTGAACAGGTTTCAGCAGTAAATCGCTCCCAAATCCATCCTAAGTTTCCTTTTTCCTTTATAACAATTCTAGCCCTAATAATCTCTTCAATTGCATCAATTAACAAATCATCTATAGATTTATAATTCTTATAAGGAGAAAACCCCAATTTATGCAAGAACTAACCCTGTAATTTAAATTGGATTACACCTCTTTTGATATGAATAGCAAGATACAATTTAATACTCATAATTTAAACCACTTGCCTTATCCAAGATGATCTAGGTCTTTGAAAGATGAGGTTGAATTGCAATTGTCTCTTCAAGATCCCCAAATTCACTTTTCCTTTTGCTCTTCCTTTCTTCTCTCCCTTTAGTCTTGTATTTTGACGTAATGATGCCTGACCCCTTAGAAATCTTAGGGTTAAAACACTATTCACGTTTTAGGCCTATGGGCCCTAATTAAAATGGCCCAAACTCTCTTTACTAAGTTCACGCATGTGTAATTGGACCCCAATACCCAATATATGCATGTAACCACTCATCTTGGACTAATTCGACCCTATCAGACTCAACCGCGCACTTAAAATCGCCAGCCGGAATAAATTTCTAAAATTAACTCCTCACTCGTTAACTTTATTAAATATATTCACTTTTAATTTTTCCCATTAATTAATTCTCATTAATTCAGGATCACTAATTACTGAATTAATTGATTAAAATAATTACCCATAAATTACGAGGTGTTACAAGATGGAATATCTTTATATATTCACACATTTACATCTATTTACAATAAATATGATTGTTGGTCTTCTAGGGTTCAATGACTGTTGGTGAGTCTTCTCTAATGGCTTTTGATCTTCTGCATGGTTCGTGTTCTTTAGGGTTGGTCGACCGGTACGCCGACCAACTCTTCTCGAGAGCCGACCAACTCTCCTCAGGAGTCGACCAACTGTCTTCTATGTCGAGAAAGTATGAATATTGCCATGTAGGATGACATGACTCCATTTCTTATTGGTCCACGTAGATGGGTAATTTTTGGCATCAACAATCGATATTATATAACTAGAATTATATAATATGAGCATGACAACGGCGATTTAAAAACATGGCACTTATCATTGTTCCCTTTATGAACGAATCACGCTATTTAAAACTCAATTTTGAAAAGAATATGTTTTTAAGAAGTTTGGTCCAAAAATGTTCGAGGGTTTCAAAGGGGAGTTTATTGATGAGAGAGAGGGGGGAGAGAGCCATGGTTTTATCGGAGGACTACTCACCTGTAGTCGAGGTTGTCCGAGAAGAGGGCATAGATGATGAGATGTATCGTAAGGTTTCTTTTTGTTCTTGATGTTCTTCATTAATTTTGGGATTTTTTGGTGTTTGAATGCAAATGGGTAAGAAAAGTGGGTGTTTATTTAGTATCTATGGCCACATAGTTTAGTTTGGTTGTTAATGAGAGATTAGTTGGTCAATTTGTTTTGGTTGTATAAAAATATTTAAAAAATGGTATATTAGTATAGTTAATCGATAATTATGAATTGTATTCCATCGAAATGTGGTTTAGAATCGATGGAGGAAGGAGTGTCTTGGCTTTGAATTGTTTAGGGGAGGAAGGAGTGTCTTGGCTTACAAAATTATTTAGTAGAATTATTGCTCACAAAAATATCCAAGAGGGGGTGAATTGGGAATTTGCAAATTTTTTCGGTTAAATTAAAATTTCAGAAGATATTTAATTTTTCAAATTCCAGATTAATAAATCTTTAATGATTAAAACAATGAATATCAAATAAATACTACCAATTAATTAAAAGAGTTAAATTTGCAAATTATAACAACCAATAAATATTTAGTCAATTTTCGTATTTAATATTAATTACTATGCTGGAATTAATTATTTAATTCAAGAATAATTATTTTAATCTTGAAGTAATTTTACCAGATTTCGGAGCTAATTAATTTGCAAATATAAGGGCTAAAAATATAAAATTAAATAAGAACAAGCAAATAAATAATATAGGTGCAAAAAATAAATGACACCGAAATTGAACGTGGTTCGGCCAAAACCCAGCCTACGTCCACGCGGCTAGAGCCCCCGTCTTCTTTGCGCTTCATTACCATGATCTACTTGTGGTTATGATCAAATCACCGCTTACAATCGCGATCCACTTGCAGGTAGGACAGAGTACCATTACAACTGCAATCCACTTACGGGAAGGATCGAACATCGTTATAACCGAAGCTTCTAACAAAGCTTCAAATAGGTTTGAATTTGTAGTACAAAGTTTGGCTAATGAAACTCTATAAATATAAAATTTAGAATCTGAGTTTTTTTCACAATGAGAAGACTTGAATATGATATGAATGTTGGTTCTTATCTCTCAAGTTGACGCAAAAGATTTGCTTCAAAAATCCTTCTTGTTACACTAGTATCTGCTGATGTGTGTCTTTTTAGTATTGGAGAAGAATATAATTTCTTATGCTCTTGATTCTCTCTTCAAAAATATAAAAATATAAACTCTCTTGCTAACTCAAATGTGTAGAGATGAATATCAACTTGTGTTGCTCTCTTGAATGTGTATGAGTATAATATAATTTTGTAAGTTCTCAAATGAGTATGAGCTAAGAGTGTGCTATCGAGATCTTAATAGATTATTTATATAATTAAATGTCCAATGCACACAATTCCAAATTTTATCTTTTTATCCTAAGACAAGCATCTATGTGATAAAACAGAAAATTAAAGCATGAAACCAACTAGGCAATATGAGGAAAAAATACCTTTCGGGGAAAACCTTTTTTCAGTCAATACTTTAGATTTTTACAAGACTATCGACTTACAAAATACTTGATACCAGCCACAAGTATAATACGCAGTGTCTTCGTAGAATCTCCAAAGAATACAAATCAGTAAGGAGTAGTCCACACGTGGCCTTCCATGCTCAGTATCCGACGATCAACCTTTGTTTAGCAATGATCCCCTCGAGGACCACAATGGTCAGCCGTGAAGAAAATATATCTATAAGAGTAACTTAGATATGAAACTACTTAGGGTTTAAAATGGATTCACATATATATATATATTTGCGAGTGATGATTTGTGAATCAAAAGGTGTTTTAGACCTAAATAAAGTGATAACTTTTGCACCAGGCATGCTGAAACTATTTTTACAAAAGTCTCTTTTAAAATCCCTTCGAAGCAGCTATTTATATGAAAGGATCAAAATTCGAGGCGACTGCACTCGTTTGAACGAAAACTAGGCTCGTTCGAATGAGAATAGCATCTCGTTAAAATGAAAGAAAGTTCGTTCGAATAATATAACTATCTCATTTGAACAAGCTTCAAATGATGCAAACCAGTACACCCACATTCAATGTTCGATTAAAGTAAACTACAAACGAGACTTCGAACAAAAAAGCGATCTCGCTCGAACGAGAATCCCATCTTATTTGAACAAGATGCGCGAACTTTGAAAAAATTTAAATAATGGGAAAATGCCTCGATTTTCTAAATAAAAACATCTCCCAATTATAAACGTAAATAAATTCTAAATTCTAATTTATTTTATACCTTCCTAATGTGGAGATCATCTTGAATTTGGTGACAATAGAAATTCGGACCTTCACGACAGCTCGAGTCAAATGGTAGCTGGATATTCCAAAAACTATGTTAGCCTAAGCTATGAGCGAACGATATAAATTATGCTATTACAAATCTCCCCCTTTTTTGTTATTCCGGTACAAATATAAAACTGAAATCCAAATTATATTAAAATCCCTTAAGACAATGAACATATCCTAATACCCTCGTAAAGCCTACTAAATGTATAGGTACGTGATAATTATGTCTTCAAAATGACTTCAAATGATGTCTTCAAACCTCCACTTTTTCTTGTTCTTCTCTTGGGCACTTTGTCTTCATTGAGTGTAATGTTAATATAATCATCCAAGAGTACATGTAGACATGAAACAAAGGAAATACCCCGTGATGCATCGAGTTTGACATATAAAATAAAATTCATAAAATTCTCCCTCATAATTAAAATTCCCTGTAATTTATTCTCCCCCTTTTATTTTGTCTGGAATAGACAAAGAGTAGAAACTAAAGCTTGAAAATGCAAAGCATCACAAATAAGAGTAAGATATCATCACAAAAAAATATGAATGAATAAAATGCAATGATAATATCAAAGGCCACAAACTATTTTTTAGATTTTTTAATTTTTTTTAAGTATAAATTTACAAATACAACAAACCATGGAGAAACACAAAAATACGCGAATCATGGAAACATAATGTAGGGGCGTGAACTTATTCTATAGGTTAATCAACTAAACAAACATATCACATGTGCACGAAGGAATGAGATACCACTAACGAAAGATCCCAAAGTCTACCTTAGGTGTAAAAATGGTGAACTCAAGTAACCTAATCAACTAATCAATACCGTAAGTGATTTTTACACCAATAATGCCCAAAACTATGTAATGCTTTACGAGATTTTTATAGGACGTGCAAACCCATTCATCTTCGAAGCATCAATGTTCTAAAAATTGGCCTGGCACTTCTGTTTTTATGTGCCTTTAATCTTTTTGGCTCTTTTCTTTGCAAAAGGTGGCTATTCAAGCAAAGTCAACCTGTCTTTCGCATCCCGATTCCATTGCTTCAAATATACCAAATTTACTCGATAAATGATTTTTCTTATTTTTTTCCCAATGGCAATGGTTCTTACATGCACTACTTTTATTATCTCATTTTTCATATTTGGTTCGTTTTAAAAGCACGATTGAGATCAAAATGCTACAATCGACAAGTGAAAGGTAAGTGCAATACCCAAATAAGTCTGTGCTCATGTGCATTAAAGGTGACAAGGACTCAAACATGTAGAAAGTTATCATCATATCGCATCTTAATGACTCCACACATTGTAAAGCACATAAATGAAATGATGTCACGTCTCAAAATAATACAAAATAGACACGTGGATATGGAATGAATGGGTGACTCGGACATCTTTAATGTTCATTCGCATATGGTGACAAATAATATACAAAATGCTATTTGGATTTTTCAAAAAATTTCTCAAAATAAAATATTTTTGTCTTTTTCACTTTTTCTCAAAAAGAAATCGAAAATCTTTTTGTATTTTTCAAAAAAATTCAAGAAAAACAAACTATTTTTGGATTTTTTTAAAAATAAATCAAAATGAAACATATAAGTATAATGATAGTACAATCTCACAATTGGAATGTAAGATATGAACATGAAAAGCATCCTATGCTAGAAACAGATCTCAACCTCAATCAATAGTCCCGGAGGAGTCCTCCAAAGGAGATGACATCCTATGAAAAACCTCCATCAAATCTTGTGAAGTCTTGACTAAATACTCTACTTGCTCTCGAAAATTCTCAAAATCTCTCATGTGATGTGGGGGATCATGTGGAGTAACATGGGTGGGAGTAGTGCGGGAAATTGTGTGGTAGCATATCGTGAAAGATACCTATGAGACACTTTACCTAACTTAAAATAAAATTCCCTAATGTGACCTCTTTGCTTACAATGGGAAAAAACATATATGGGCATGGGTCCACCTCTTTCAAAATGTCTCAGATAATATGTCTTAGGTGGATTAGGATGCCTAGGTTAATTAGGTCTAGGGCCACATGGATTTAACACAAACTCTGGAACCGTCTCGGGTGCTACATGAGAAGTGGATGCACCGTCATAACCTATTCCTAGCCTCTCAACGTTACCTAAAGCAGGATCGAGGATCATCTTTTTTACTTTCTTAGATGTGTCCTCTAAAGTAACCTTGACCGCCGGGGCACATTCGATATCTCTTTTGAGTTGGGATACGCGGGCTTCATTTTTCTCATGAGTTTCCAATGAAGATTGAAGATATCCCGTAAGACTAGCAACGGTGTTGGTCAAATTTCTCTTTTTCCAACCAAAAATGGTCAACTACTCACATAAAGAAACCTTTACCTTCTCGAGTTGACTTGCCGATGCCTCACACACCCTCAAAACTTTCACCTCGTTCTCCAATTCTAACACCCTAAGAGACAAATCCTTATTAATTTTTTCATTTTGCACGTCTCGGTGTAAAAATCACTAAACGTTTTTTGGAGATAACCTTCTCCCTCACTCAAAGTACCATCCTCACTCTCACTATCTCCCGAATGAATCAAACCATCATTGAGGCTCTCACGTTTAAACATGTCTTCATTGACATGGGATAAACTAGAGGTGATCACGTGACTAGTCATGAACGCAACGCATAGTTCATGTGGTGATTTTCCCCCGGAATCAACCAACTCGATTTCACTATCGCTAAGAGTGGCTTTATTAGCAATCTCTTTGTCCTTTATCTTTAGCCTAGTGGGACACTCATGTAACTTGTGCCCTTTTCCCTCACACTCATAACACCTTACATCTTCCTCTTTCTCACCATTACTCTCGACCTCATTTTTATTTTTATTTTTCTCAAAAATCTTTTTATTAGAAAGAATTTTCTTAGGAAAATTTCAGAAAATTTTTAAATTTTTTTACAAACAAGGCTAAGTCGTCCAAGTCACAATCACCCTCAGATTTTGACTCACAAACTTTCTCGTTCGTCTTTTTCTTAGTTTGAGTCTTTAAAGTTATCCCTGCTTCTTTAGGTTTAATGGTCTTAGGGAATATATCCATCTCATACGTTTGAATATCTCCTACAAGTTCTTCTAACCTAAGTGTGCATAGGATTCCTATTGAATTAAGCATGATGACCTTATAAATAAAGCGGGTTGCAAGTGACCTCAAAATATTTTTCACAACTCTCGTCTCCAAAATTTTCTCACCCAAATTAAAACTCGAATTAACAATGACCGATAAGCCCACATAAAACTCATCGAATGACTCAGACTCTAACATAGCGATGGCCTCAAATTAAGTGGTCAAAATTTTAAGCTTTGACGCTTTTACAGCGTTGGTACCCTCGTGAGTGAGTTGGAGGCTATCCCATACTTTCGTAGACATAGTGCATGTCATGATGTGACAGAACTCGTCAGGGATGACGGCTCCAAAAATGGCACAAAGTCGACGAGAATTAAAATTACTCCACTTAAATTCCTCATCAGTCCAGGAAGAAATAGGTTTAGGGCCAACAACATTATCAACAGTGATAGTGGGAGGAGCCACTCTCTTTCACAAACTAACCAGACTCGCTCATCTATGGCTTTCAAGACAAACCTCATCCTAGCCTTCCAGTAAGCATAATTAGTACCATCAAAGATGGGCACTCTACTATACAAATTTTCCATTAAAATCCAACTTTTCAAAGATCAACAATTTTTTAAAAAAATTGATATAAAAAAAATTAATTTCGTGAAAAAAAGTTCACAAAGTAATTTTGTGCAACAGGCTCTGATACCAATTTGAGAGTGCGCTATTGGAATCTTAATGGATTATTTATGTAATTAGATGTCCAACACACACAATTCCAAATTTTATCTTTTTATCCTCAAACAAGCATCTAGGCGATAAAATAGATAAATTAAAGCATGCAAATAAACAAGGCAATATGAGGAAAAAATACTTTCGGGTAAAACCTTTTTTCAATCAGCACTTTTGAGTTTTATAAGACTATCGACTTACAGACTACTTGATAATGCACATTGTCTTCATAGAATCTCCAAATAATATTACTCAGATAGGAGCCACACGAGCCTTCCATGCTTGGTATCCACCAATCAGCCTTTGTCTTCAGCAATGATCCCTTCGAGAATCACAATGGTCAGCCGTGAAGAAAATCTCTCCATAAGAGTAACTTAGATATGAAACTATTTAGGGTTTCAAATGGATTCACATGTATATTTGGGAGTGATGATTTGTGAATTAAGAGGTGTTTTAGACCTAAATAAAGTGAGAACTTTTTCACCAGGTATGCAGAAATCATTTTTGTAAAAATCTCTTTTAAATCCCTTCGAAAAAAGGCTCAAAATTCGAGGCAACGACACTCGTTCAAATAAAAACTCGGCTCATTCGATTGAAAACTAGGCTCAATCGAACAAGAATAGCATCTCGTTAGAATGAAAGCAAGTTCATTCGAACGAAACAACTATCTCATTTGAACAAATGCCAAACAATCTACAAACGATGCAAACCCGTATGCCTTTTGTTCAATGTTTGATCGAAATAAACTACAAATGATACTTCCAACAAAAAAGAGATCTCGTCCGAATAAGAATTCCATCTCGTTTGAACGACATGCACAAACTTTGAAAAATTTAAATAAAGAAAAAATGCCTCAATTTTCTAAATAAAAACATCTCCCAATTATAAACGTAAATAAATTTTAAATTCTAAATTATTTTATGCTTTCATAATGTGGAGATCATCTTGAATTTGTAGACGATGGAAATTCGAATCTTCCAGACAGCTCGAGTCAAATGGTAACGGGATATGCCAAAAACTACGTTAGCCTAAGCTTTGAGCAAATGATAGAAATTTTGCTCTTACATGAGCAGAATGTAAAATGTTAATTGTTCTCTTCTTGGTTTTATCTAAATAATAAATTAAGATGCTCTTAAATAATTTCTCTAGTCTCTTGTTCTTCAATGCAACACTTGAATGTTTATATATACAATTCCAAAAACAAGCTATTAGACACGTCTCTTGAGAGCATTAAATTCTCCTGATTTTTGCTTAGAGGAAGATAGATGAAAAATCATCTTCTCAAGAAAAATATGACTGTTGAAACATGAAAATGGCATGCATATCTCTTGACTCATTTTTGGTGGAGATATAATCCAGAAATGAGGTCTCTTTATCTAAGTAGAATAAAAGATAGAATTTCTGCAAGATATGAAATTGAAAGCACAAAAAAATATAATATGATTTATGAGGAGGTGTAAACCATTTATGGTATATAAATGATAGAGTGTTCTACATAAAAAAAAATATATTTGTCCAAGAAATAGAAGGAATAAACAACTCATGTTCGTTGGTTAAGAAAAAGGAAATCAGTCAAAAAGGTTAACTTATTACTTCCAACGTAACTATTGATTTGACAAAAGCACTACTGGCACGGGGCCAATTATATATATGTATGTTAGAAAATGTTTATAAGTGATCAACAAACGTTTATGAACTAACTATACAACTGTCTAATGTAATACCCCGTATTTTTAGAATAAAATAAATTTAGTAGGAATTAATTTAATTCGGTGAAATTAATTGATGAAGGTTGTGAATAATTGAACCAATTATTGTTTATAAATTTTAGAGTTGAACTTTAATGATTTGGAATAAATCTTAAAGGGATTTTTATTTTGAATAAAAAGTATTTATGTGTCATGTCACAATTAAATTATATTTTTGGATAAAAATATTCGGGACACACTTTGAGAGGCATTTTGGGCTCGTTAAGGCATTTTAGACCCTTAGGAATGGTCCCGGGGTGTATATATATATATGAGTTGGGTAATTATCGGGCTAATTAAATAAATTTTTTGGTCTCATTTGGGGTCCAAAGTTGTGTCATAAGGCCCAACTCGGGAATTAAAGACTAATATTATTTATTAAGAGTTAACCCACTCTTTGGGAGTTACATCCAAGAACCCTAGAGACACTCACCCAAGAGGAAGAGGAAGAACCACCCTAAGAGGAAGAAGAGAGGATCCTCTACTATTTTCAGGCAATGATTCTCTTTCCATTCTTATTCAAATTGTAATATCTTTGTATTAATGTTGATTCCATGCTTAGACTAAGATTGAATCATGTTTTGAGACTACATCTTTGTAGATCTTTTGATTAGTGCGGAAATTGATTATAATTGTGTGATCCATGTTTAGATTCGTAACCCCTTATATTAAATTTGTATTCATGAAGTTTAAATTGAAGAATCATTGTATAAAACATGTGGTAGAACCCTCTAAACTAATCCGGAAATCATTGAGGTAGTGTAAGATGAAATCTGGAAATTTACTGTTCAAAAGTTCTTGACATAATCTTAATAATTTGATGACAAATCTAGGGTTGAATTTGAGGTTTAATCATATGTATAATGATCCTATGATGTTTTAGAGACTACATCCATACAAGTCTTTAAGTTGTTGAATCATTATAATGATATCTGATGAAGGAGGTTTTGAGGAGGAAAATCCCATTTTGGAAGAAACCTGTTCTCAGCTTAATGGGAAAACCGAATCAATTCCATCTCCCTACCGAATCGATTCAGGGATACTGCTTGTAGAGTTTTTTGTTACGATCACGTGGGTGCTGATCGCATATTTATCTGATTTTTTTTAATTAGTTATGATTTTTCTATGAAAGGGTGTGCGAGACCATGTTTGTCCAAGTGAGGGATAGAGACTTAATCCAAGATCTTAATGGTAATGTTATAAACTTATATACATCGTTAAACTGGGATGGGTTGATGTTATGGTAGTGCATGCGTGATGACTTAAAATACAAGTAACTATATAAAGGAAATGATTTATGTAGAACTCTTGTATAACGTTATACGGAATAAATATATTAAAAGACATGGATACGTCTAGATGATTTGGAAATTTTGGTAGGGGCACATAGAGGATAAGACCCTAAAAGATACGATGATAATATTATGATTTATTCGTGTGAGTTTGAATAAAAAGGAAATACTTATTAGAGATAAGTCGAATGCTTGAGAATCGAACTAATGGTTAATTACCTTAAATTATTACCATATGAGGATACTAAGTAGAAGTGCATACTAAGCCTACTGGGCTAAGTTTAAATGGTTAGTATCGGTCATGTCAGTAGTTAGGGTGAAACTAATTATACATAATAGTGGATTCCTTATATATGTAAATATAAACCTTGTCGAAAAGGTAACAGGAAGCGAATAATTATTAATAATCTAGAAGGATTTAGTCTAAGCTAAGAAGGCAACTTGCTAAAATCATTAATAGTGTTGGTAAGGGTAGTTTGGGAATAACTATACCTATAATTGTGTTGATAAGGGTAGTTGGGGATAACTATACCTATAATGGTTTTGTCAAGGTGAATTTGGGATAGCTATACCTAGATATTTATGGAGAAATAAACTATGAAATAAATATGATTATTCAGCCTAAGAGGCAATATATAGAACTTAATCTTTAATTGGGAAATAGTCGTAGAATGGCGATTTAATAGGGGTTATGTAATAACTTACTAATATGTTATAATTAAGCCAAGAAGTCTATAATTAAATGGATGGATACTTCTGGGGTAAAGTAGTTATAGAGTAACTGCTTATACATATTGGATAATAATATGTATTTGTGACACCCCGCCTAATAAAATACGGGGCGATCACTCATGTACCAAATTAAAACAGGAGTCGCATATGGTTCATTCTTAACATCACTGTCGAAAACCAAATTAATTACTAATAACCTATTAGGCGGGCGTCAAAATTTTATTTAAATAATATTTTTAAACAATATTCAACTAAAACATTCACACCGTTTGAATACATGAAACTGAAAAGAAATAAAATAACCGAACACTCGGTTCAACAATAATACAATTAGAATAAATGCCGCACTCAAAGGCGGTAAAAGAATAAATAAATGCAAGTGAGTTGTTAGCCCGAATGTTTATACAGTACCTCATATCTAGATTACAAGGATAGAAGCGTCTACAGTGAACCTGCATGCATCCACAGCTGCTGCAGTAGACATCTGACTCGAAGGAATCATCATCCAGGCGTCCTTGTGTCTGGACACCTATATATATATATATATATATATATATATATATATATAGCAAGAGAGGAAAAATATAAAAACGGGTCAGAGCCCGAGTTGTGAAAATATTTTGCAAGTGCATAAATGCTTTATTTAGAAAAATATATTTTGTCTCATATTTAAATTGGTATCGCACTCCCATGAGATACCCCTCACCTCTCTTTTAATAGTGCACACCTAGCTCATCCCTCTAAACATACTAGTCCAGATACACTGCCTAACAAATCATCACCCCCAAACTCTAGAAAATCCTAAGCAAACCAATTACTAAGGGCTAAACTTCTCCCCAGTCTCAACACTATGCTATGTTCGTGAGCGGGGTGTCTCGCGAAGCGAAATCCAACAAGGAACACCACCGATACACTACTAATTCACAAGGTCGATCGTCGAGATCCATTAGACCCTCAGTAAGCAACATATATAGATATACTCATAATATTATATATATTATCATACTCACTTTTATATGCACATCATATTACACCTCCGGATATAATCTCCCAGAATGAGAATTAATCCTTTTTCATTTCATTTTCAATTTATCTATTTAGTCTCATAAAGATATTATATTTTGTTCTCATACACAAGTAATGTATTATACACACAAGTACAATAACCATCCCAACGAGCTATAACTCGAGGATGCGGTCTCATAGTGCCGATCTAACATCCGGGTTTACTCACTGTAACAACCCTCGATTCTAGGAGGCTCATTTTATACTAATTTTACCGCATAAGGTAATTATATAAAATGTGGGGACTGGAGTAAATATTGATTTAATGAATTTAAAGTTAATATTTACTAGATTGATGCATATTTACCGCATGTGAAAGTAAATAACATCAGGTTGCATGTCTGTGGTGTCATGTATTTTAAATGGCCTTTTAGTTTAAATAATTTTGGAACTCGAAATAATTTATAAAATTTCCGGATGCCAGTTTAGAGGGTGTAGTTAGTCTCGGAAGGTGCGAGACAGTCAAAATAAGTGCCATATTGTATTTTTGTGTTTCGGGCACTTTTACCTGGTTTTAGCTTATATGCGTATTTGCGAGTCATTTTAATGTGGTATTAACCATTTAAGTTGGGAGAATTATGTTAAGCCACGATTTTTGGTCTTTCCCCTTATTTCATTCCCTCATTTTATGTCTTGAACATAGAGAGAAATGAGAGAAAGAAAGAGGAAGAGAAATGGAGAAATGAGAGAGAGATTGAAGATGGAGGATTTGGGATTGCTTCTTCTCCAAACAAATCTGAGATATCAACCCTAAGGCAAGTTTTTTTACTTGATAATATGTGATTTAAGATGCATAAATTGTATGATAATTGTGTATTTATATTTATGGTTTGAAAGTGGAAATCATGGGAATTAAGCCCTAATCTTAGTTTTGATGATGAAATTGTGGACTAAAATGGTTTTAAATCGTGTAGGATACACTTTGGGTAGATAAATATTGTTGGTTGTGTGTAAGATGGAAGAGATTTGGGGTTTGGAGAAATTAGGGTTCATAACCCTTCGTAGCCATTTTTGGCAAATTTGCAGCTCCGAATAGATTCGGCCCTTTGGGCGAATCGATTCGCTAAGGGAAATTTACAGGTCTGCATAACCCGAATCGATTCGGGTTAAGGCCGAATCGATTCGGTCAATTGCAGAAGGTTGGTTTAGTTGTCCGAACCGATTCGCTTTTTGGGCGAATCGATTCGGCCCTTGGGCGAATCGATTCGTTTTCCTGCTGTTTTTGAGTTAATTTTATAACTCAATTTCAATCCTTTTCTTTTAAAATAGGGACTAGGAACCTTCTTGAATGAAGTAAACTTAGAATCCTCGAGTGTGAGATGAGTTAGATGTCTACCCTACATTAGGAATGGGTTATGTGGGGATTTTTCCGGGGTTAGGCCTATTAATGATAAGGCATTTTTTTCTTCTAGTTAATTATTATAAAACTAGGAGTTGTAGTGTTATGTTCGGGAGACCTTAGGAGCTTAATTAAGCTATACTAGTTTTGATGGTTTATATTACCACCCCAAAAGAATGTTGGGAGATTTTAAAATTTCGATTGAACTATGTTAACCTTGGTGGTTCATAATAACGCCATAAAGGTGAGTTTTGAGAATAAATTGAAAGTCATTTCATTCCTTCGAAAGATGATAACCTTGGGGTTCTAAAATAACCTCCTAGAGTGCTTGGAGATATTGAAAAGTTTATTTACTCCTTTGAGGTTGTAGTATTGATATAAGCTATCGTATGGCTCCGGATAATAAGTTATATCTATTACTAGAAGTAAACAGTAATGGTTCCGAATAAAATGAAACATATAAATGGAAGTGGTATTGATAGTAGTAAATGATAATTTACTTAATCATGAAACCAGTAACTAATGATTTACTTGATTTTGAAATGATAAATAAAATGGCTTAAACACACCTCTCTAAATGACATCATAAGGGAAGTCCACGCGTGAGGTGAAGCCCCCTGGCTAATGAATGCAGGGTGGATATAGTCCTAGGCCATGGGAGTGCTTATTGTTGTATATTTTTCTGCGATGGGTAGGAGATTCCGGGTGTGGTCTTGACTACCCCGCAGGCTCATGGCCGCTTCCCGACGTCTTGCGATATAGGTGCCCAGGTTGTCTAATGATAGGCCCTGGAAGATGATGGTCATTTAGGGGCGCGCACAGTGGGGAAACCCGGACGGGCGGTCTTAGAATTCGTTATATGTATATAAATATAACAGTTCATAATCAAGTGGGACTTGATGTATTTGATATGCCATATAGAGCATGATGGAGTGCCACAAAGAGCACATGTAAATGCCACAAAGAGCATTTGAAAATGATTATTTTCCTGATAAGGAAAGGATTTTTACAAAAGGTAAAATTGAGATAAAATCTCCTTAAAGAGCAAAATATTTTGATTATATATATATACTTCCTGCTAAGGAAAAGATATATGAAATAATTGGCACCTTTGGTGAAGTTTTTAGTTTAATGCTTCTTATTTTTATTCCTGCTTAGCTTATGTTTTAAATAGTATAGGTTGCTTCTTATTTCTCTTTCTTCACGATTTATTATACATAACTGTCATACTCTTTATTCATCTGGTTATCATATAGAACCGGGCCCTGACCTGGTTACCTTTCTTGTTGCATATTCATCTTGTCTCTGCTCAGGTACTCGCCGCAAGGATGCCTGATTTGAATTCCTATTTCGATGTTATCGACGAGCCGTGATGCATTGCGGGTATTACGGGATACATTTGGTATAGACGTTTTCTTTTTATTCTAGTTAAGATCAAGTCTTTTATTCGGGCAAGAGGCCCAAGCTTTTGTAAATGTCTAATGAAATGTAATAAGTAACTTATTGTACTTGTGTATATTTGGTGTATCAGTTAGTGACTGGTTACCTATTCGGTCTTTTTATCGTATTCTTGTTGCATTATTTATATATGTCTTGGGGTTTCCCTTATCTTTCAGGAATTGGGTTGTTTGTTTTCATTTATTTACTTTCAAATCAAAATTTTTGGCAACCCGTTTTCTGAAATATTGGGTGGTTATCCTAGATACTCTATATTTTTGTTATGATGCTGAGAATGATTCCATCCATGATTCCGTTATATTGGAGTATTGGGCTGGCCACCCCTTATTTTGGTGAGCAGGTTGTCACACTCACTATACCACGGTACCAAGCCAGACACTCTCAATGGGCATGGTAAACAAAAACACACAACGGTGGAGGCGGTCATGTTCCCCCTGCAAGTAGAGTTACACACATCTCACTCGAACACGGGACGATAATGACTTGGGGACTATATTCTCCCTGCTCCTCAAGCTAGGGGATTCACCCACATCGCGCAACCTCCTTGGATCGCACTAGAGAAAATATATACTCTGGTTGTTCCAACCCTATACAAAAGGAAAGCCCGTGGAAACCAGCCTCTAAAATACACATATACCAATCACACACAGATACATATGTATTTGTATCATATAATATATATACTATAATCACTTCGTATATATATATATATATATATATATATATACAAGTATCACTTCTCAAATATATAAATGGACACAATTTTCAATCTCATATAATGATGACCAATAACCCCAAATTCCATCCTAATCACATTCTAGGATTTTCTCGATTATAATCGGCCCATATTTATTCTAACCGCATAAATATATCCATACACGCTTGCCGAATGATTTTCTCGAATGTCTCTTGTCCCAAAACATTAATAAAATCCATACCACGGATTTTACTCTAAATTAATACGAGGTTTACTTATCCTCAATTCATCATCTAGGAGTCCTAACATCCCATTTAGAATCTCCTACAATAATCTCCAAAATCATAATTTAAGTCTCCCTAAACTTAAAAGGAGAAAACCACAAAAATTTGCCAGGACCGAATCGATTTGGCCTGTCCGAATCGATTCGCAGGGCACCGAATCGATTCGGCCTGTCCGAATCGATTAAATTTGGTTCTACTTTCAAACTGTCTCTTACCAAATCGATTCGGCATGTATGAATCTATTCGGCATGTACGAATAGATTCGACTGGTCCGAAATCCCCAAATCTGCTTAGGTTTTATATATATCCCAAAAACCCATAACTTAATTCAATCTCCATTTAAATTATGACTCGGATTTATTTCAACGAACCCAAAGTTTTCATATCTCATCAAGTGCTTTAGAGGTCCTAACACTCTCTTTGAGAATCCCTAATATTTATCTCCAAATAATTCTAGCTTTAATTTCTAACTAACGATTTCGATCTCGGACAGCTTTCCATAGAAAAATCACTATAAATGCAAAAAAAATTAAAAAAATATGCGGTTGGCGCCCACGCGACCGTATCGAAAATATATACAATTTTCATTTTTTGACCAAGAGATGAATCGATTCTCCCTGGCCGAATTGATTCGGAGAAGACGCAGGCCACTATTCATCATCTTCTTCAATTCTTATTTTTTTTTCAACACTCATCCAACACCATTTCTATGGATCTTAACATCACCCAACAACAATATAAACATCTCCCCACTATAATTTACCAAGCACAACAACTTATTTTGGGATTCAACCAATTAAACCCTAACTTTCATTTCTTCCAATTTCTCACCATAGTTTACACCATTAACAAGGATTTAAGCTTAGAATTCATCTACTATCTTTATTACAATAAATCCTTATGAAAACTTCTCCCAAAAACCCATTTATACAAGAATACCCAAACCCAAAATCATATAGTTTACCAACTATAATATGAAATAAAGCAAGTATACACTTGCCTGGAAGATGAAATCCGGCAGAGTTTGGCCCAAATCTCCCATTTCTCTCTTCTTTTCTCTTCTTCCTTTCTATCTTCCTTTCTTTCTTTCTTTCTTCTTTCTCTCGTGCCTTATAAGGGAGAAATAAGGTTTTGTCCCTTATTAACCCAAAAATGACTCGTTTACTCAATTACAAGTCCCTACTGGTCCAAAAATTCTCGGAGTCCAAATAATACCCCCGGATACTCTATTCTGACTATCTCAGCCATTCCAAGACCAACCGCGCAATCAAAATCTCCATCTGAGGTACTTTACCGCAACCCACTAATTTAACCCAATACATCTCAGTGTGGTTTTTCCAATTAAAATCTTATCTTTTGTCACTTTACTCAACTGTGACATATAATTAAAATACTCCGACTTATTTACTTAATCCCAAAAATAAATATAACACCCATCGAAAATCATCTAATCCTTGAAAACTCCAAAAATTACTATTCACAATAACCTCTTAAATTCCCAAATTACACTTAGTTATGAATTTTAATTATCCCCAAAAGTGTGGGGTGTTACATACTTCCCCCCTTACAATGGAATTTCATCCTCGAAATTTAGATATAATCGATACTACCAACTCTATCCTAGGATCGTGAATCACTCCACATCCTAATACTTCAAAGTGGAATGGTACTACCCAATAGCTATTAATCGTATACTCACTCATTACTTACCTCTATCAAGGTTTATACTATAATACACTGCCATCTCAGCATAATCTTCAACTCTATATACTACGCCCATTCTATATCCAGCGGTATATAAAACCAAATCATTAAGGTGCCCATACACCCGTGCCTCTCCGCACAACTATCACCAACGTCCGACACGTATATACTTTCTAAATAATAGGCCTTATTTGCTCGGCGTAATACTCATACATGGGTCTTTCCAACCCGAAAAATCCCATTCTTCTCAAGGTTAACCAACTAATCTTCCTATATCGAGGGCACTAACTATATTGAACTTACTCCCTAATAATACTACGATCTATGTATTATCCAACCTACGAAACGAGTATAATCCTAAGTATATCCCTAGTGCCCAAGGCCTCTCTCAACTTTCGACAATTGCTTGGTTTCATGAGTGGGACGTCTCGCAAAGCGAAATTCAAACAAGGAACCCTCCCATTACACTACTTCCTCGCGTTGTCGCTCATCGATATATAACAGCCTGAGGCACACCAGCGGGACGTCCTAAATCCTATCTTGTTATCCTACTAACACTCTTCTACCACTATATCCTTCTATTTTAACGAAATGGAAAATCTAACTTATCGAGGCACCTACTCCCTTCAAACTTATTGTGAACATCACCACTAAAACATACTATCTCCAAAATTTGCCTTTTCATGAAGGCCTGGCTATATGCCCAAATCAATTTCTCTAACTCAAGCTTCACCCACCTACTTGCTATGAGAGGACCACTTTAGTGCTTCTCCATAGCACTTATATTTCCATAATCATACCATCATCATATGGCCCTCAGTTTATAGTGTTTCCTCCACACTATATGACTAATCGACAAAACCAACATCCTCGCAAATAATAACAAGATTAAGCTCATAGCTTAACAAATAAATCTTGCGTGCCTTAAATCATATCTATAAGGTAGCCACACACTCAAATCATATTAATGAAACATCCGCTAACCGAAGTTCCAACTACCCATAATAATAAAGGCAAACTCAACCTCTATCCAGGTGAGATATCCCAATAACAACCTGTTCCACCCTGGAACCGTGGACACGTTAGTCTTGCAATTCCAGGCCTGCTATCGCTTCGATAATACCATACTATTATTCTTAATATAGTACTATACTCGTATAACACATATAGAACGAGTAGTACAACCTAGATACAAATTCAAAATAGAATACCGCGAAAATGAATGTATCTACACTATATAATGTTATCGATACTGCCAGTAAACTCGAATCACAAATGAATCTAAGGCTAACAAAATACCTTGACTCAATCTTGTCACATAGAATATACCTCCTTCATTCGAGGTGAAACTCATAATAGCTTTGCCAATCTCCCTGATTGCTTCATATAGTTCTCGAACAAATCACACTTGCCCCAACTGAACTAAAATTACTTAACTTAATGCCTCATTTAGGCACCCCACTCTTGTCCTTTTTTTCATGAAGGGAAAGGACGAACCGTGTGACTCAACACTCCACATCACCCTATTTACATCTCTGGTCTTCCTGACCATGTAAAAGTTATCAGTATTATCAGACTCTATAGCCTCGATCCTAAAAATTGCCTTTATGGTTCCCTTAACTTCTTCATCAAAAGGAAACTCCACTACTAGCCTTACTAACCCTGTTTCAATGAATTCCCTAGGTGGATGTCCATCAACGGGGTCCACGAACACACACATTCTCCATAAGTGTTAGCAACACTTTCTTAGTGAGCCTATAATTCTTCTAAAGGACTCTCTCTTCATTGTACCTACCTTATTTCGGTACAAGGTTCACTTCTCCGTATCACTCTTTATTCACTGTCGGCCTCTGACCGATCCTTATGTGAATAATTTAAACAGCATTCTTTTTTTCATTCCTTCTAAATCATGGTAACTCGTGGTTAAAACCATCCGTAAGATCCCTTTATGAGAAAAACATCCTGCTCCCCCGTATATAGTGACCACTGTTCACACCATTTCAATATTGCTCCTACGAGTGAAAAATTTTCCTCAAATTTTCACATATGGGTATTTCCATACCCTTCTCTAAGTCAAAGCTTCTGAGCCTTTCACTCCTGCTGAATCATACCACACTTACTTCGCATGACTTAACTTAAAATATGGTCCTTATCAAAGACCCCTTTTGAACCCTTAGCTTCACCGGGTAATTCAATTTTAGTACCATTATCTACCATAGCAGTACTTGGATACTCAAAACTACTATTATTTAGTAGTCGTTGCAACCATCCTTAGCAAATTCCATAAGGAGAATGACCTCTACTACGGTCCTAGTCTCCAACTTCAACTAACCGTTCCAAATAAGCCCCACCTCCTCGGCCTTCATCGCGGCCTTCCTTGGTCACTCATCCTCGATCAGCACACGAACCTCGAACGAGCGCGCAAAAGATTTACTATACTTTCACAATATAGCAGGAGAACAAAATCTCACAAAAGGAATTAACAATCCTAATCATAAGGCTCTATAACAAATCGAGAGCAACGCTGAAAGCGTAGTACGTCTGCACAGATTCCTAAGGACACTAGAACCTGATGCTCTAATACCATCTGTGACACCCGGCTAAATAAAATACTGGGCGATCACTCCTGTACTAAATTAAAACAGGAGTCGCATATGGTTCATTCTTAGCATCACTGTCGAAAACCAAATTAATTACTAATAACCTATTAGGCTAGCGTCAAAATTTTATTTAACTAATCTTTTTAAACAATATTAAATTAAAACATTCACACCGTTTTAATAAATGAAACTAAAAAGAAATAAAATAACCGAACACTCGGTTCAACAATAATACAATCAGAATAAATTCCGCACTCAAAGGCGGTAAAAGAATAAATAAATGCAAGTGGGTTGTTAGCCTGAATGTTTATACAGTACCTCCTATCCAGATTACAAGGATAGAAGTATCTACAGTGAACCTGCATGCATCCACAGCTGCTGCAGCAAACGTCTGACTCGAAGGAATCATCATTCAAGCATCCCTGTGTCTGGACACCTATATATATATATATATATATATATATATATATATATATATATATATATATATATATATATATATATATATATATATATATAGCAAGAGTGGAAAATATAGAAACGGGTCAGAGCCCGAGTTGTGAAAATATTTTGCAAGTGCATAAATGCTTTATTTAGAAAAATATGTTTTGTCTCATATTTAAATTGGTATCGCACTCCTATGAGATACCCCTCACCTCTCTTCTAATAGTGCACACCTAGCGCATCCCTCTAAACATCCTAGTCAAGCTACACTGCCTAACTAATCTGTCACCCCCAAACTCTAGAAAATCCTAAGCAAACCAAGTACTAAGGGCTAAACTTCTCCCCAGTCTCAACACTAAGTCATGTTCGTGCGTGGGGTGTCTCGATAAGCGAAATCCAAATAAGGAACCCCCTCGATACACTACTACTTGACAAGGTCGATCGTCGATATCCATTAAACATTCAGTACGCAACATATATAGATATACTCATAATTATATATATATATATATATATATATATATATATATTATCGTACTCACTTTTATATGCACATCATATTACACCTCCGGATATAATCTCCCGGAATGAGAATTAATCCTTTTTCATTTCATTTTCAATTTATCTATTTAGTCTCATAGAGATATGATAGTTTGTTCTCATACACAAGTAATGTACTATACACACAAGTACAATAACCATCCCAACGAGCTATAACTCGAGGATGCGGTCTCATAGTGCCGATCTAACATCCGGGTTTACTCAATATACCACGGTACCAAGCCAGACTCTCTCAATGGACATGGTAAACAAAAATACACAACGGTGGAGGCGATCGTGTTCCCCCTGCAAGTGGAGTTACACACATCTCACTCGAACACGGGACGATAATGACTTGGGGACTATACTCTCCCTGCTCCTCAAGCTAGGAGATTCACCCACATCGCGCAACCTCCCTGGATCGCACTAGAGAAAATATATACTCTGGATGTTCCAACCCTATACTAAATGAAAACCCGTGGAAACCAGCCTCTAAAATACACATATACCAATCACACACAGATACATATGTATTTGTATCATATAATATATATACTATAATCACTTCGTATATATATATATATATATATATACAAGTATCAATTCTCAAATATATAAATGGCCACAATTTTCAATCTCATATAATGATGACCAATAACCCCAAATTCCATCCTAATCACATTCTAGGATTTTCTCGATTATAATCGGCCCATATTTATTCTAACCGCATAAATATATCCATACACGCTTGCCGAATGATTTTCTCGAATGTCTCTTGTCCCAAAACATTAATAAAATCCATACCACGGATTTTACTCTAAATTAATACGAGGTTTACTTATCCTCAATTCATCATCTAGGAGTCCTAGCATCCCATTTAGAATCTCCTATAATAATCTCCAAAATCATAATTTAAGTCTCCCTAAACTTAAAAGGAGAAAACCATAAAAATTTGCCAGGACCGAATCGATTCGGCCTGTCCGAATCGATTTGAAATGGTTCTACTTTCAAACTGTTTCTTATTGAATCGATTCGATCTGTCCGAATCGATTCGGCTGGTCCGAAATCCCCAAATCTACTTGGGTTTTATATATATCCCAAAAACCCAAAACACAATTCAATCTCCATTTAAATTATGACTCGGATTTATTTCAACGAACCCAAAGTTTTCGTATATCCTCAAGTGCTTTAGAGGTCCTAACACTCTCTTTGAGAATCCCTAATATTTATCTCCAAATAATTCTAGCTTTAATTTCTGACTAACGATTTCGATCTCGGACAGCTTTCCATAGAAAAATCACTATAAATGTAAAAAAAATTAAAAAAATACGCGGTTGGCGCCCACGCGACCGTATCGAAAATATCTACAATTTTCATTTTTTGACCAAGAGATGAATCGATTCTCCCTGGTCGAATTGATTCGGAGAAGACGCAGGCCACTGTTTATCATCTTCTTCAATCCTTATTTTTTTTTCAACACTCATCCAACACCATTTCTATGGATCTTAACATCACCCAACAACAATATAAACATCTCCCCACTATAATTTACCAAACACAACAACTTATTTTGGGATTCAACCAATTAAACCCTAACTTTCATTTCTTCCAATTTCTCACCATAGTTTACACCATTAACAAGGATTTAAGCTTAGAATTCATCTACTATCATTATTACAATAAATCCTTATGAAAAATTCTCCCAAAAACCCATTTATATAAGAATACCCAAATCCAAAATCATATAGTTTACCAATTATAATATGAAATAAATGCACACAATGAAATAAAGCAAGTATACACTTGCCTGGAGGATGAAATCCGGCGGAGTTTGGCCCAAATCTCCTATTTTTCTCTTCTTTTCTCCTCTTCCTTTCTCTCTTACTTTCTTTCTCTCTTTCTTTCTTTCTTTATTCTTTCTCTCGTGCCTTATAAGGGATAAATTAGGGTTTGTCCCTTATTAACCCAAAAATGACTCGTTTACTCAATTACAAGTCCCTACTGGTCCAAAAATTCGCGGAGTCCAAATAATACCCCCGGATACTCTATTCTGACTATCTCGGCCATTCCAAGACCAACCGCACAATCGAAATCTCCATCTGAGGTACTTGACCGCAACCCAATAATTTAACCCAATACATCTCAATGTGGTTTTTCAAATTAAAATCTTATCTTTTATCGCTTTACTCAACTGCGAAATATAATTAAAATACTCCGACTTATTTACTCAATCCAATAAGTAAATATAACACCCATCTAAAATCATCTAATCCTTGAAAACTCCAAAAATTACTATTCATAATAACCTCTTAAATTCCCAAATTACACTTATGAATTTTAATTATCCCCAAAAGTGCGGGGTGTTACAGTATTACATTATTTTGTGTGGATATACTTGGGTTTGGGGACCGTCCTATCGGTTGGGGTTACGCGCGTCCGAGATCAGAGCACACATCGGCACAAGTGGGATAGGCATAGTGTTAGGTCATATTATAGGTACTATGTAGCAGCGCCACTTACGAGAGGTATGTGTTGATATTGGGATTCTTTATCACCGCTGGGTATGGGTCGTTAACTGGTGTACTGCATAGGTACTTCCCCACTTGCTTGTGTTTTGTTGTTACTCGCTTTAGGATTAGGGACTCTTCTAGGTACTACTGATATAGCACGAAAAAAATGCCGAAGATAGATGTTTACGTGTGTCATACATATATATGTGGACATATGTATTTATTTATATACACATTTTGGTGTGCTTGGTATGAGAATGTCTATATATTTAGACAATACTTAATGATAATAAAGTTGGATTATCATAGTGACATGGATAATTACTGACGAAAATGTTCTAATGGTCTAATACGGTAGAAAAGTATTAATGAGAATGATAAATGGGATAGTCGAAGGATGTAGACATTAATTAAAAAGAATGAAACCGATAGTCTAAATGGTTTAGACGGTAATTGGTGCAAACTAAAAGTTAAATAGTCTGACGAGTTAGACTAAAAATAAGGAATATTATATGACACATAAATTTCCACTGAATTTTTATTGAACTTAGTGAACAACAATATGAAGTTAATCTGGGGACTGTAGTGTTAGATGTAACACCCACTTTTAGTTGATGTATGGCTATATAGCTTTATTGTCACTTGTCGGATTGAACATTGAAATTCATAATTGATATTTGTTTGAGGATGCGAGTAGCATTTCTTCTAGATGAGAGGTAAGATACTCGATACATGCGAGCATCGATGGAGAGACGTGAAGTACAAGTTAATTACATTTTGTTTATTTATTGGTGAAGAATCCTTGCAACTCTAGGGCTCTGACCCAAAATTATAAATTTCTCCCCCCCCCCCCCCCCCCCCCCACGATTTTCTCATAAACGGGGATGGCAGGACTGACGATGGATCAGATTTTCAATTGCTTTGGATGTAGCGAATCTTATTCCATTAATTCTAGTATAGGTTATACTTTTTCATTGGGTTATTTTATTTCATATAGAAATTATATGTCCATAAGCCCGAGAGTTTATTTATATCAGTTTGTACTTACCTTAACATTAGGGTCGTTGTATGGTGATTCAGTTTTACATTTATGTATTAATTCAGTTTTACATTTATGTATTAATTTAGTTTTGGTTCACTTGTTTTTATTTATGGTGAATTTTGGTAAAGAACAAAGGCTATTTTTATTCTGTAGTGCTGAGAATGGTATAAATTGTTGATAAACTCCATCTTTCGCGTATACGCCTGGCCATCCTTTACGTGAGAGAATGGGGGTTGTTACATCCAAAGGTAAGTGATATATATATATATATATATATGAGCGTGAGGCTGAAGATTTGTATAACAGTAGATATAAGAGTATATATTATAAGACTAATAGATTTGTTTCTCAAATAAGAACACTACTAAAAGAAGTTAATTGATTTGATAGGATGGCATAAGATGTCCAAGGCTCACATTAATGCTCAGCGTGCGTGGCTCAAGGATGACAATGGAGTTTCGTCCTTATGTGTTAGTCTAATATATATAGGTGTGGATATGCAGTCTTCCCAAGGTGTACGATATATAAGTTAGATTATGATATCTAATCCAATCATACAAAAATAAACCAAGGAGATGATGTAAAGTTTAACAATAAAATAAAAGTAATTTACTGAACAATACAAATATTATAAACGATATATATAAACAACCATATATAAAAAAAATAAACTGCCCAAGGTAGATATCCGGATAAATACAAAATTAAAAAAGGGTTTGACAGGTAAATTTTATGCGTGGCCCAAGGTAACTTAATTTTTTAAACAATTAAGTTTGGCACTTAATCAAATTTCAGATTCGTACGTTTTTTCAAGGCCTATTATCCTTTTGCTGCTTCAATGGAAAAGGATGAAAAAACTGTGCCATCTCACCATGGTAGTACTGGTTTAAAAATTATGTGGTTAAAACCAAGAAAGGGAGATCATATTCTATATATTTGTAAGGAGTGATGGTCCCCGAAATATCCTAAATCTTAAATTCTAAACAAATTTTTAATTTCTTACAAAATTAAGGTGAAATTAAATTAAACTAAACAAATAATTAAATTTTCACTTAAAAAAAATAACGGAATTCAAGTTTAAAATATGCTAAACAAACCAAGCATGAATATTTTCAGATTAAATTAGCTGACTTGAATTAAATTAAAAAATTACCCAAATATAAACTAGCACCAAATTACACTAAAGATGCGATTTAACCAATTTTTATCTTTTTAAACCTACACATGCATCTAAGTGATATTTGCAAGATAAAAATAAAACACAACACACAATGCCGCGATGTACAAGAAAAACCAACAACGGTAAAAACTTCGGACGATCCAGCCACAAATCCACTAGGTATGGTTTTATAAAAGAGAATACAAAAGACTTACTTTCTTGACTCAACTCCCTCTCAAGCCTTGATGCTTCCTCTTGCTTCCACCAACTCCGGAATCCACCATAGTCTCAAAATCCACAGATGGGGAAAATTAACCGCCAACAACACACGAAGCCTTTCTCCGTATGCGCACCATGAAACAACAAACACATGTAATACCCCGTATTTTCTGCGTTATTTATTTTTGGGGATTAATTGAATTAAATGTTTATTAATTGGAAATTAATCCGGATAATAATATTAACGAGATGTGAGTTAGTATTTTATTATAATGTGCATACTTGGCATTATATGAATATTGGTAATATTGATATTGTTGTGAGATATAAATACGGCAATTTGGGAATTTTACTTGACGCGTGTGACCGCCACGTCATGATATTGTGCTACATAATTAAAAAGTGAATTTTAGTTCCATTAACCGTATGGTCGTTTTGAGTGCGCCAACGCGTTCGGAAGGGTCGAGATAGTCAGAAAACACTAGCCGGAAGTTTAGTTTGGGTCCCGGGATATTTGTGGGCCATACCGACATCTTAAGGGGTAATTTGGTAATTTGTATTTTTGGGAATTAAAAAGTGACGAAAATGGAATTAAAAATCTGACTATTTCTCAACCCACTTAACCCACTTAACCCACTACTACCATTTAGAGACTTAATGGGCTACGGGAGAAGTTGAAATATACTTCCAACTCCCACAAACCATTACACACCTCCATTCTCCATTATCTTCAACCTTGGGAAAAGCTTGAGAGAGAGAGAGAGAAGGGAACCTTGAGAAGAACTTGAGAGAAAGGGAGAAGGGAAGAATTCTGCAGAAAAGAGAGAGAAGGAACAACTTTGTCACAAAAGATTCTACACCAAATTCTGAGATAATTAAGGCAAGTGATTTAAACCCTTTTAATTCAAGATATGTTTCCATGTTTAGGAATTTTCAAAATTGATTTTTGGAGTTAAATTAGACCCATGAATTGAAAGATAAAAGCCATGATTTATGTAGGATTTGCATGTAGTATATTCTGGACGAAATTATATGTTGAAAACAGAACCTTGATGATCAAAAGGTAGAATTAGAAGAAACTTAATGATGTTCTTGAATGGAAGAAATCTGGGAAATTTTTGATGTAGTTTTAATCCAAAGTAAGCCTTTAAATGATGAATTATGGGATCTAGAATGTTATTACTGATATAGGATGTTAGTATAACGTTATAGTGACCTTATCTTGAAGTTTCATGCTTAAAAATGGTGAATTGGGACGAAACTGTAAATGCAAAACGAAGCAGCCCGTAACAGACCTGTGTAATCGATCGATCGACATTCATAAGTCGATCGATCGACCACAATCGATCGATCGAAGGTCAAGGTCGATCGATCGACCTTCCCAGAATGAATAAAGTTTTCCTTAATTGAATTTTAATGATGATAACCCTTGGATAATATTATTGGAGACATTGTGATTACCCTAAATTTTAAGGAAGACCAATAGGCATGATTTTGAGATTGGACATTAATTGGAATTTAATTTGAGGAATCATTCTAAATTAATGAAATTCGTTATGTGAGATAATATTTGGGTTAATAGTACAAATTTGAATAATTTGATGAAATAAGGTTTGGGGCAGAAGTAAGGACCTTAGGTATAGCGATGTTATATGAGGGAATTATGGGAACTTAATAGTCTATTCGAGACAGGTTTTAAGTTTAAGATATTACGACGTGAGACGTGTCGACTATTTAACTTATATATTGTCGGGACACTTGAAATATATGAATTGGGAATAATGGTATAATGATGTAGAGAATACCCTTATTAATATTGAAACATCTAAGATGTGTGAATGCTTAGTAGATAACTTTATGTGTATGACATACCTACCATACTTGCTATCACGGGAGGTTACGTTCGCTTAGGACCTTCTTATCCTTGTGTTGCCCGGATTTAGATTGGTGCCTAGAGGATATAGTTCAAGAGAATGACTTATTTGTGAGTTAATAAGCCAGCTGACTATGGAGCGTAGGTATGTACGTGACCATGGATATGATTGAATTATGTTCGCCTCCATTTATGTGTGTGGTGTTGATTCCAACAATTCCTGAGAGATTCGAAATTTGTAATCCTTATGTACGTGATGTACCGGGATGGATAGCAGAGTATGTGTGCACCGCAGCTTAGCCTTTGGGTGCTTGTATTGTATATTTATGATGTGAAAATATACGGTTAATCGAGAAGGAATTTACTATAATAAATTGTGAGTATAATTATGGTAATGTTTTGAAAGATAAAAAGAGATCTTTTTGGTATTGTTAATAATTGTGAATCCGGGAATTAAAGTAGAACTCTCTATTTAATTATTAAGGATGGAAATTTAACGAGAACCGAGTAGAAGTGTTAGAAACTCTTTAGATAGTTATGAGATAACACACGAATGGGTACAGGAACGTTAGGAGTGCACAGTTAGACGAGAGGTGAGTATATCATGTGAGAGCACGTCCTAACATGTACTTTGCATATACTGTTTTAAATGTTTTTAAAGCACTTGCAGGTTTTTAAAATATCTCCACATTCGGGCTCTGACCCGTTTGCTTTCAAATCTATCTTTTTGTAAAACCATTTTAGGTGCCCAGCCACAAGGTCACCATGCATAGGATTTCCATTCTGATGACGAGTTGTAGCTGCTTGTGGAAGCTACAGGGACTTGCTTTTAGACTCTTATATCATTTGGACTCCTTATTCATTATTCCTCAGTTGTAGGGCATGTCGCCCAAGTTCTATTAGATACATTTCCATTTCAGTTTTCAGACGTTGGCATGTATTCATTTCAGTATTCAGTATTTCATTACTTACTTCAGTTGTGAGATTGTATTATGAGGAGTTTTTCCTCCAGTTTTATTTATAGCATGTTACGGTTACTCTATTACTTCATTATGGTGAATGGTGTTATTATTTCTTCATTATACTTGCATGTTAATCAGACTTTAAATTAAAATTTGGCACTTACTTTTTAAATACTAGGTGGTTAGTAATAATAAAACGTTTTCGACAGTGATGCTGTTAACTGAGCCAACTTGGCATTTTGAATTAATTTTATAAAGGAGTAGCTACCCGGTGTTTAATTAGTCGGGGTGCCACAGGTGGTATCAGAGCATCAGGTTCTAGTGTCCTTTAGGATCTGAACGGCTTATTATGTTTCCGCTGAGCTTTCTTTGATATAGAGCCCTATACTTTAGGACTGTTGTATTCTTTTGTTTATGCTACGTTCTTCAGCTATTTTAAAGTTTATAACTGCGAACTTATAGACTTTATTCTTATTTCAGAATGCCCCCACGACGTGCACCACGAGTTCCCAGGAATGCGGCGCCAGAACCACAGCCCGCACCGGTTCAGGGCATGATCAACGCCGCTGAGGTTGCAGCTATTGTAGCGCAAGCGGTAAATGCCGCCATTGCCGTTGTTCAGCAGGCACCGCCTCTGGCGCCGGTTGCCGCGCCAGTTCAGGCAACTTCATTTCCGTCTGCTTGGGAGCGTGTACGTGACGCTTTTCAGAAAGCGCATCCGCCAGAGTTTACAGGCAGCTCAGATGTAGTAGTCTCGAGCCAATGGAGGAAGGATATACAGCGGCACTTAAGGATGTATGAGTGCACGGATGTTCAGAAGCAGGTGCTAGCTACTTTTAAGCTAGTTGGATCTGCATTGCAGTGGTGGGAGTCTATTACCACCGTAGAGGAGAGGGATACTCTCACTATTCATGAGTTTTGGGTGCGGTTCGACCGCAAGTACTTTTCGTCAGCAGTTCACACGGAAATGAGGAGGAGATTGATGAGTTTGAAGCAGGAGGGCAAGACAGTGGCCGAGTATGAGGCCGAGTTCACTAATCTATTAAATATCGTTCCTGATGAGATACCGTCAGAGAAGAAGAAGATTAAGAAATTTACCGACGGGTTGACATGGAGGATCCGTCAGCATCTATTAGGGAACCTTTCGTTGGCCACATATTCTGATGTGGTTAACGCTGCATTGTTACATTGCCAGGACCACCGTTTTCACATGGCCGAGGGCAAGAGGTCGGGAGAGTCTAGCCATCAGGGCAGGACTGGAGGACATGGTGCCGGTGGAGCACAATCTTTTCAGGGACAGAGACAGTTAGAGCAGAGTTCTCAGCAGGGAGATCAAAAGAGGTTCCGTTCAGGAGGTTTCAGGAACGGTCAGGGAGGATTCCGAAATGGCCAGCAGGGTCATAACGGTCATCAGGGCCAGCAGGGTCAAAATGGCCAACATCAGCAGTTTCAGCAGGGCCAGCAGGGCCAAGGGAGGAATGGTAACGGCCACCAGGGCCGGGGACAGCAAGGGCAGAGGGGAGGGAACTTCCCGGGGAAATGTTTCATTTGTGGTAAGATTGGCCACAAACGTCAGGAGTGTCCTGATAAGGGCCGGGCCCCACAGCAGCAGCAGCAGGGTGCTCGACAGGAGCCACAGAGGCCACTCTTTCCACCAGCCCTCCCAGCTCCAGCTCAGATTATTCCAGCAGTTCCTGTGCAGCAGGGACAGCTACAGTACGGACGTGTCTACAACGTCCACCAGGCTGCAGTTCCACAGGCACCGCCCGCGATTGAGGGTACGTTTCCTATCCATGGCACTATGGGTCGGGTATTGTTTGATACGGGTGCTACACATTGTTTTATAGCTACACACTTCGCAAAGGCGTTAGGATTGTTAGCCACAGCGGAGAGCACAGTTACGTGTGTCGACTCACCTTTGGGGAATGGGTCACTTATATTCTTTATATGTCGGGGAGTGGGGGTAGAGATTGGTGGTTTGGTATTACCTGCGGACATGTTGGTACTAGATATGCATGTTCACGATGTTATCATCGGTATGGACTGGCTCGCTGATCATAGAGCCATGATTGATTGCTTTGGTGGGAGCGTTGTTTTTGCCATTCCGGGGCAAGAGATGTTTGTTGTGGCGATGCCTCGCCCAGAGGGAGGCTCGACCGCGCATTTATATTACATTGAGGAGGATACCTCTAAGGAGGTTATGATTCCTTTAGAGTCGATCCCCGTTGTCAGGGAGTATTCTGATGTGTTTCAGGAGATACCAGGCCTACCCCCCAGTCGAGAGATAGATTTTGTTATAGACTTGTTACCAGATACGAGACCTATAGCACGTGCACCGTACCGTATGGCTCCAGCTGAGATGAGGGAGTTACGGGATCAGATTGAGCAGTTGTTGGGTCAGGGGTTTATTCGGAGGAGTACTTCACCTTGGGGTGCCCCTGTGTTGTTCGTGAAGAAGAGAGATGGTTCACTGAGATTGTGTGTGGACTACCGGGAGTTAAACAAGGTCACGATATGGAACAAGTATCCGTTGCCTCGAATCGATGACCTATTTGACCAATTGAGAGGAGCTTCTTACTTCTCAAAGATTGATTTGCGATCTGGTTACCATCAGTTGCGTATCAGGGAGGAGGACGTCTCCAAGACTGCGTTCTTATCGAGATATGGTTCCTACGAGTTTCGGGTTATGCCATTTGGTTTGACCAACGCTCCAGCAGCATTTATGGACTTGATGAATAGGGTGTTCAGGGATTTCCTAGACCAGTTTGTCATTGTCTTCATCGATGATATTTTGGTTTACTCCCAGACAGAGGAGGAGCATGCCGAGCACTTGAGGCTAGTTTTACAGACATTGCGCCAGAATGAGTTATATGCAAAATATGAGAAGTGCGGATTTTGGCTGAAGGAGGTTCAGTTTTTGGGGCATATTATTTCCGACCGGGGAATATCGGTTGATCCGGGGAAGGTATCCGCGGTGAGGGAGTGGGGACAGCCCACGACACCGACAGAGATCCGTAGTTTCTTGGGCCTAGCAGGTTACTACAGGAGGTTTATTCGGGGTTTCTCCACGATAGCGGGTCCCATGACACACCTAACCCGTAAAGGTGTGCCATTCATTTGGAGTGATGCCTGTCAGTTGGCATTTGATGAGCTGAAGGACAAGTTAACCTCAGCACCTGTGTTAGCATTGCCGAGACCGGGAGTTGAGTACCTTGTTTACACCGATGCGTCCTTACAAGGACTTGGAGGTGTACTGCAGCAGGAGAGTCAGGCCATAGCTTATGCTTCTCGTAAGCTTAAGCCTCACGAGAAGAATTACCCTACTCATGACTTGGAGTTAGCGGCAGTGGTGTTTGCTCTTCGTATTTGGAGACACTACCTGTTGGGAGAGAAGTTTCGACTATTCACGGATCACAAGTCCTTACAGTACCTATTCACGCAGAAGGAACTGAATATGCGGCAACGGAGGTGGCTTGAATTCGTGAAAGATTATCAGTTCGATATCCAGTATCACCCGGGGAAGGCTAACGTGGTGGCAGACGCGTTGAGTCGTAGACCGGTAGATGAGGTGGCAGATGTGTGGAAGGCCAAGTGGAAAGAATTGGGACACCAGGATGCAGTGGCCCGATCATTCATGTCTGTGATGACTGTTACACCGCAGATTGTCACGAAGGTGGTGAAGGCACAGGCAAATGACTCGTTCTGTCAGGAGCAGATAGTTCGATTATTAGCAGAGGGAGCTGAATCCTATACCGTTAGCTCAGACGGGGGATTACGCTTCAATGGGAGATTGGTGGTTCCAGAAGGGGAGGAATTGCGACATGAGGTGATGGCAGAGTCGCACGGCTCACGATTCGCGGTACATCCCGGAGGGGACAAAATGTACCAAGACATGAGACGTCAGTATTGGTGGAGCGGGATGAAGAGAGATATTGCCGAGTTTGTCTCAAAATGCGCCACTTGTCAGCTCGTAAAAGTGGATCATCAGAGACCGGCAGGACTGTTACAGCCATTAGAGGTCCCAATGTGGATGTGGGAGAGCATCTCTATGGACTTTATCACGGGGTTGCCTACATCGCAGAGAGGGCACGACTCCATTTGGGTGATTGTGGACAGGTTGTCGAAGGTCGCTCATTTTCTACCCGTCAGGACAGATTACACTGCGGGACAGTATGCCCAGCTCTTTATTTCAGAGATAGTGAGACTTCACGGGGTGCCCTTAAATATCGTGTCTGACCGAGACAAGGTATTTGTTTCACGGTTTTGGGAAAGTTTTCAGCAGGCCATGGGCACGGAATTGCGGTTGAGTACGGCGTATCACCCGCAGACCGATGGGCAGACCGAGCGCACAAATCAGATGTTGGAGGACATGCTACGTATGTGCACCATTGACTTTGAGGGTGGATGGGAGCAGTATCTTCCACTGGTGGAGTTTGCTTACAACAACTCCTATCAGTTCACCATTGGCATGGCTCCATTTGAGGCATTGTACGGTAGACCTTGTCGTTCCCCAGCATGTTGGTTGGAGGTGGGGGACAACAAACTACTTGGGCCGGAAGTGATTCAGGATACTTCGGCAAGGATAGAATTGATTCGCAGTCGCATTCGGGTGGCTCAGGACAGACAGAAGAGTTATACTGACGCAAAGAGATTTTTCAGAGAGTTCCAAGTAGGGGACCAGGTTTTGCTCAGGGTATCTCCTATGAAGGGGATTATGCGTTTCGGGAAGAAAGGGAAGTTGGCACCGAGATATGTGGGACCATTTCCTATTATTGAGCGGATTGGACCGGTTGCGTACAGACTTGGGTTACCGGAGCATTTACATCGGATTCACGATGTGTTTCATATTTCCTCGCTTAGGAAATACCTTAGAGATGGTTTGGCTCATTCTCTCATTGCTGTGGAGGATATTGATCTCCAGCCGGATAGTTCTTACGAGGAGGGGCCTATTTCTATTCTAGACCGAAGTGAGCGGAAACTGCGGTCAAAGATAGTTCCGTTAGTGCGTGTTCAGTGGCGACATCATAATGTCGAGGAGTCCACATGGGAGTGCGAGGATGAGATGCGCGAACGTTATCCAGAGTTATTCTTACCAGGTACTTTCTAGTTCCGAATTTCGGGACGAAATTCAGTTATTAGGGGGGGAGTATGTAATACCCCGTATTTTCTGCGTTATTTATTTTTGGGGATTAATTGAATTAAATGTTTATTAATTGGATATTAATCCGAATAATAATATTAACGAGATGTGAGTTAGTATTTTATTATAATGTGCATACTTGGCATTATATGAATATTGGTAATATTGATATTGTTGTGAGATATAAATACGGCAATTTGGGAATTTTACTTGACGCGTGTGACCGCCACGTCATGATATTGTGCTACATAATTAAAAAGTAAATTTTAGTTCCATTAACCGTATGGTCGTTTTGAGTGCGCCAACGCGTTCGGAAGGGTCGAGATAGTCAGAAAACACTAGCCGGAAGTTTAGTTTGGGTCCCGGGATATTTGTGGGCCATACCGACATCTTAAGGGGTAATTTGGTAATTTGTATTTTTGGGAATTAAAAAGTGACGAAAATGGAATTAAAAATCTGACTATTTCTCAACCCACTTAACCCACTTAACCCACTACTACCATTTAGAGACTTAATGGGCTACGGGAGAAGTTGAAATATACTTCCAACTCCCACAAACCATTACACACCTCCATTCTCCATTATCTTCAACCTTGGGAAAAGCTTGAGAGAGAGAGAGAGAAGGGAACCTTGAGAAGAACTTGAGAGAAAGGGAGAAGGGAAGAATTCTGCAGAAAAGAGAGAGAAGGAACAACTTTGTCACAAAAGATTCTACACCAAATTCTGAGATAATTAAGGCAAGTGATTTAAACCCTTTTAATTCAAGATATGTTTCCATGTTTAGGAATTTTCAAAATTGATTTTTGGAGTTAAATTAGACCCATGAATTGAAAGATAAAAGCCATGATTTATGTAGGATTTGCATGTAGTATATTCTGGACGAAATTATATGTTGAAAACAGAACCTTGATGATCAAAAGGTAGAATTAGAAGAAACTTAATGATGTTCTTGAATGGAAGAAATCTGGGAAATTTTTGATGTAGTTTTAATCCAAAGTAAGCCTTTAAATGATGAATTATGGGATCTAGAATGTTATTACTGATATAGGATGTTAGTATAACGTTATAGTGACCTTATCTTGAAGTTTCATGCTTAAAAATGGTGAATTGGGACGAAACTGTAAATGCAAAACGAAGCAGCCCGTAACAGACCTGTGTAATCGATCGATCGACATTCATAAGTCGATCGATCGACCACAATCGATCGATCGAAGGTCAAGGTCGATCGATCGACCTTCCCAGAATGAATAAAGTTTTCCTTAATTGAATTTTAATGATGATAACCCTTGGATAATATTATTGGAGACATTGTGATTACCCTAAATTTTAAGGAAGACCAATAGGCATGATTTTGAGATTGGACATTAATTGGAATTTAATTTGAGGAATCATTCTAAATTAATGAAATTCGTTATGTGAGATAATATTTGGGTTAATAGTACAAATTTGAATAATTTGATGAAATAAGGTTTGGGGCAGAAGTAAGGACCTTAGGTATAGCGATGTTATATGAGGGAATTATGGGAACTTAATAGTCTATTCGAGACAGGTTTTAAGTTTAAGATATTACGACGTGAGACGTGTCGACTATTTAACTTATATATTGTCGGGACACTTGAAATATATGAATTGGGAATAATGGTATAATGATGTAGAGAATACCCTTATTAATATTGAAACATCTAAGATGTGTGAATGCTTAGTAGATAACTTTATGTGTATGACATACCTACCATACTTGCTATCACGGGAGGTTACGTTCGCTTAGGACCTTCTTATCCTTGTGTTGCCCGGATTTAGATTGGTGCCTAGAGGATATAGTTCAAGAGAATGACTTATTTGTGAGTTAATAAGCCAGCTGACTATGGAGCGTAGGTATGTACGTGACCATGGATATGATTGAATTATGTTCGCCTCCATTTATGTGTGTGGTGTTGATTCCAACAATTCCTGAGAGATTCGGAATTTGTAATCCTTATGTACGTGATGTACCGGGATGGATAGCAGAGTATGTGTGCACCGCAGCTTAGCCTTTGGGTGCTTGTATTGTATATTTATGATGTGAAAATATACGGTTAATCGAGAAGGAATTTACTATAATAAATTGTGAGTATAATTATGGTAATGTTTTGAAAGATAAAAAGAGATCTTTTTGGTATTGTTAATAATTGTGAATCCGGGAATTAAAGTAGAACTCTCTATTTAATTATTAAGGATGGAAATTTAACGAGAACCGAGTAGAAGTGTTAGAAACTCTTTAGATAGTTATGAGATAACACACGAATGGGTACAGGAACGTTAGGAGTGCACAGTTAGACGAGAGGTGAGTATATCATGTGAGAGCACGTCCTAACATGTACTTTGCATATACTGTTTTAAATGTTTTTAAAGCACTTGCAGGTTTTTAAAATATCTCCACATTCGGGCTCTGACCCGTTTGCTTTCAAATCTATCTTTTTGTAAAACCATTTTAGGTGCCCAGCCACAAGGTCACCATGCATAGGATTTCCATTCTGATGACGAGCTGTAGCTGCTTGTGGAAGCTACAGGGACTTGCTTTTAGACTCTTATATCATTTGGACTCCTTATTCATTATTCCTCAGTTGTAGGGCATGTCGCCCAAGTTCTATTAGATACATTTCCATTTCAGTTTTCAGACGTTGGCATGTATTCATTTCAGTATTCAGTATTTCATTACTTACTTCAGTTGTGAGATTGTATTATGAGGAGTTTTTCCTCCAGTTTTATTTATAGCATGTTACGGTTACTCTATTACTTCATTATGGTGAATGGTGTTATTATTTCTTCATTATACTTGCATGTTAATCAGACTTTAAATTAAAATTTGGCACTTACTTTTTAAATACTAGGTGGTTAGTAATAATAAAACGTTTTCGACAGTGATGCTGTTAACTGAGCCAACTTGGCATTTTGAATTAATTTTATAAAGGAGTAGCTACCCGGTGTTTAATTAGTCGGGGTGTCACAACACAGACTCCTCTATAGGAAACTTGCTCTTTGGGGATAAAGATGAAAACCGGTGCACAAATGATGATCTTAAAACATATGGTATAATGAAACTTGGATCATGTAAACAATTGGGTGTAAAACTTGGTTTTGTTCTTGAAATTAAATAATTTGGTTAACAAACACCAAGGTGACTTTGGGGGAAAGATTTTTGTCTCTCAAGAGAACTTTAAAAATCTAAAAAATTCACTCAAAAAATGTTATTCCCGTACTCTTAAAAGTAGGTAAGAAAGAAGTGGGAAAGTGGGAAGTTTTCTGAAAAACTGTCAAAAACTGCTCGAAACTGCAATCTCGTTCAAATGACATGCCAAAGTCTTTCGAACGATATTTCAAAAGAGAATTCAGAAGAAAAAGAAATATCTCATTTGAAATCTTGTTCAAATGAGGTCGTTTGAACGACCTTTCAAACAAGATTTCGGGCAATGATTCTAGAGTATTTCGATACGAACGCGTGGCCTCCAGTTCGTATTTTTCTGATTTTTTTTAATTAGTTATGATTTTTCTACGGAGAGGTGTCCGGGAACAAAATCTTTAGATAATATGAATTCAAAAATAATTTAACAAAAATACTAACACCGAATAAAAAATTCTAAAGCTCAATATATATCATATGCGTTCACACCTTTAGAGACCATGAAAAAATTGAAAGGTTGATAACGTTAAACATGTCATGAAACTGACAATGATGATATCTTCAATTTAGACTTGGCCGCTACGTCTTCAACTCAAAGTCATAGGCTTGAAGGTCACAAACTTCAATCCTACGACACAAATAGTTTTGTTCGGAATTTAGCCAATACTGACAAATTGACTCGATTGGAAATTTTTCCTTACAAATCTCCCCCTTTGGCTATTCTGGAAAAAAACGAAATAAAAAAATCCTATGGGCCCTAAAGCTCTCTAAAAATACACAATCACACCCAAAAATAACAATTTCCAAATGCTTGACTGACACATGGAATGAGAAGCTTTGCTGGCTTTAAAATGTAGTCATTTAAGATGAAAAACCTGCACACTTAAACACACCATCAAACGTACGGGGAATATAACAATATAAAGTGGATAAATAAGATCCCCCTCTTTGTCTAACATGACCTACTTAAGAAAGCGACGTCTCCCCCTAAGTTAGATCTCCCAAATTAAAAGGTTTAGATACCATTTCTCTTCCTTTTTGTTCAGAAATAGAAATAGATTAAAGTGTATAAAATAACCTAATTCTCCCCAAATAAATCAAATTCTCCCCCTAAATGATACAAGGGATAAGTATAATAGAAAAACAAGCATATCACGCAATGGTGTATAGAGTGACAAGTATAATAAAGCAACATGGCAAGAAAAGATCAATAAATACACACAAAGATTCATAGATACCAAACTCCGATGCGATAGCAAAAATATACCAACTATAATGAACTAAGATACGCATGTGATATCAATGAAAAGTCGCAGCAAGATATATACCTATATTAATAAAAAGCATACATGGACTAGATAGCTAGACAAAGACTCAATTTAAATTATACCATATATATATATATATATATATATATATAAACATCACACAAGACACAAAATTCATTCATCTTTCCACACTTATATGGCATAAATGTATCTAAATAAGCATGTGGTAAACGAAGTGAATGAGTGTGAACCATAGACAAAAGAATTATGACTCAGTCACTTAAATATGCTAAAGGAGTTCTTATTTTATTGCAAAACTTTATCAACTAAGATTTAGACTTATGTGACAAGATAAAGTGAACTCAAAGAACAAACAAACATAATACACACAAGCCTAGAATTTTGATGATTCTACAAACCAATAGAGTCATGATAAAATAAGCATAACTACGATTTATTTGTGCAAACCCGTTGATATATCCATCCAAACTCCCTCATAAATAACCATTCTTCTATTTTCTTTTGAATGATCATATCAACTAAACTCTGTTAGCCTTGGCTACTTTTTACAATGCCACGTTTTTTAGGCTCCTTTTCTTTGTTGGCCTTGGCTACTTTTTACAATCCCACACTTTTTTAGGCCCTTTCCTTTTCGTGCACCCTCATATATATTTTATATAATGCAAATATATCTCACGGGCAATGGTTCTTACATACACAAATCCTCCATAATCACAAAAATATGTAGATGATAAAATTGATAGGAGAACCTCTCATAAAGCTCAAATATACATGTGAAGTCAAAGCTCAAAAGAGATCGTGCGTGTGCGTGAGAAGGAATATAAAAAGAGAATCCATTACACAAATCAACATCAAACTACTCCATGCAAGCATAATAAAGAACAATTTAAGGATTGAAATTCATAACCAAAAGTTCTATCCACATGAAAGCGGAAAGTGATATAAGATTCAAACACAAGGATATGCCACATAAAATGTGTAAAACTAAAATACACAAAAAAAGTTCTTTTTGTATTCTTCAATGAGACCCAAAAAAAAAATACAAAAGATCACATGTCATAATTCTAGCAAAATATATATGATGAAGCATAGACTAAAATATGATAAACAAACATACTACTAGCAAGAATATGTCATGTAGTTCAAAAGCTAGTGTATGTAAATATGCAAGAAATTACTCATAAGATATAGCAAGTAAGGAGTCATGTGCAAGCACGCGGGAACCATAAAAAATAAAAAAAAATCGAAAATGATATTTTTTCATATTAAAAAAACCCTTAAAAAATCAGGATCACACAATATTTTCGTGTCATGACGTTAAACATGACACGAAAATCGACAATGATGATATCTTCAATTTAGGCTTGGCCGCTACGTCTTCAACTCAAACGTCCTAGGCTTGAAGGTCACAAACTTCTATCGTACGACCCAAATAGTTTTGTTCGTAATTAAGCCAATACTAACAAATTTACTCAATTGAATATTTGCCCTTACAATATTGTGGCACGCATGTGTCGTTGTACATAAGCTTTAAAATAAAATTAAAAAGGTTATCAAGTGTATTCTATTAAAGTACCCAGCATATAAATTAATATATAAATAAAAGGTTGTATGCATATAACATGGTCTATAGCAAAATGTGAGAACTCATAGGGGAATAAGAGTTGCACTGCCAAGGCAGTGTCCGGGTTAAAAAAAAATTAAATATATGTGTGTAAGAGGCTTCCAACAATTATACATATAATGTATATTTTTCAACTAAGTAAATTTAATGACTAATAATTAAATAGATGAAAAGAAATGATGTGATAACTATACTAAAAATAGCATAGCTAATATATATATATATATTAAATTAAAAAATATTTACATAACACTCAATAACTTTGTTTAGAATCATCAAAATTAGTATATTACATTAATCTAAAATGTACATCAATTATAATCAAACTAATTTAATGTTTAATTAGGGATAAATTACATTTTCATTTAACAATCGCCCCTTTTTTTATGATAACTATCAATGATTCACAATGGTCCATAAAATGAATAGATTAAGAACAATTAGTGAATCGCACATATTTCTCCCCCATTGACATTATCAAAATGAGTTTTCATATAAATTAAGTGTAAGGGGTAAAAAGTGAAGCTCCCCCTGTCAAAATAATTTGTGCATGGGATTCAACCATAAATCATAAGGGCCTTATATAATTATCATGAAATTTTCAATCAACACATATTTGATCATAAATTTTCTCATAGCATATATTTAACTCTTCGGATAGACATAAATATAATCAAATAACGCACAAATCACCAAGATGATAAAATTAATAATTTCAAGTACATAATATTGAATATTTCACAACTTAATATTTTTAAATAATTTGAATGAAGCACGCAACATGAGTGAAAATATAGCGGTATGTGCAATAAAAATTTACATTTTTTTCATATTTTTGTCGTTTTCGAGATATGAGCTAAAATTCTTGGATAATCAATTATATTGCTATATCCATAATAATGCAAGTGAATATATTAAAATTCAAGATCAAGCATTTTTCTAATAAATAATTTTCAACACACATTTTTTCAAAAGTAATTTCAACAAATATATTTCTCCCCCTAAGGGATACCAATGAAGGCATATATGCATATAACAAATATGGTGCATCTTTTTCATGAGATAAAATATTTTCAATATTTGCGTCCATAAAATTATTTCCAACACATCTCAATATATTCATGAATCATTTTTAATTCAATAATCATATGATTTTTCAATTCAAGCAAAAATATCACAAATGTCACTTTCTTTCAACGATTATATTCTTCGTGAAAGTTAATAATATTCAAATAATCGAGATACTCTTATAACATGACATGGAGCTAAAACATAAAGATCAATATGTTCATATTATCAAAATCAATAAATGCATATCTCAATATCAATCATATAGCTCATATAACTAATAGATTACATACTAGCATATTCACAAACGACATCTTCATTTTGAATTGATATACAATAAAGTCAAGAATTAATTCAATATTATTAACAACAAATATATATCAAGATGTAACAAAAAAAATTATGAATTTTCATCTCAAAATTGTATTGTCAAAATCTAGCGAATGTCTTATAAGATAAAATCATCAAAGGTAATAAGTATAAAAATAAACATGTGAAGACTTAAACATCAACATCAAATTAATATAGTTTAATTAAAAATAATCTAAGCATAACATATAATAGAAAAATACCAAATAAGATCATATTTCAAATTATCAAAGAATATAAGATATTTTGAAATTCGAGAAAGGTGTTCCTTACCACCTTACCAATACCAATGAAATTTTTATAAGATTCTTCAAGTGTGGCGTTTTCATCTTTTGACAATGATACATGAAATTTCTATTTTGCTTCCATACCAAATCATAGGCTTTGAATCCACATCCCATCTCAAAATGCAACTTATACAACTTTGAAGATTTTCTCTTTTAGTACCCAAAATGTGTTAGATCCATTTGGGTTAGTATACATCATAGTTCATTTAGGAACCCAAGCTAATTTTCTCTTTTGAAATTTTTATGGATAGAAATCTGAAAAATGTGTGTGTCTAACACATTATGTGCATAAGAATTTTGAGTTACAAGATTAGCCATTATTTTGTATTTAATTAGAATAATTATTTTTCTCATTTTTGTTAATATCATAACCAATTCCAACTTTGTCAAAAGTCCATCTTTGGTATCCTAATAACTTGTTTAAATTATTTCTACCATTTACAAATTTTAACGAGATAGGCAATAATGTGTCAACTTTCTTTTTCAATTTTGAATTTTCAAGTTCAAATTTCTCAAAAGATATGCTACTAGTATTTTCTACTTTCAAAATATCAACTTCTTTTCTTCAACTCATTAATTTCTTTTAAATATAAATCACATTTTGTTGAAAGTAAAGAATGAGACTTTTTAAGTACTACATGTTTATTTTTAAGTTCATCAAAACTATCACATAATTCATTAAAAGCATTTTGCAATTCCTCGTGATCATCAATAATATTGTCATAACTATCATTAGAGGATTCAAGATTATAGTGTACCCCATTTTCCATAGCCATTAAACAAAAGTTTGTAGTATCATCATTTTGGCTTGAAGATTTATCAAGAGATTCATTCTCATTAGGATCCTTCACTTCTTCATATTCATCTATACATCTCATATATAGCTTGTAATCTGTTTCAAATATATTTTGCATATTCACAACAAGAAATTTTATTAAACACGTCAATATTTATGAATAATATAAATATTTACATCTTTAGCATTAATTAAATTTTTTTTAATATCTAAATCGCTTAATTTATTTTTATTTTTAAAAATATGTGACTCATTTATAATTAATCTCCAAATTTCATAATCATAAGATTGAATAAAATATTTCATTTTATTTTTTCAATAATTATAATCAGCTCCAGAAAATAAAGGAGGTGTAAATTTAGATTTACCTTCACCAAGGGGTGTAATAGAAAAGTTTGCCATGATCTTTTACTCTAGGACTGTTAAGTCAGAAAAGAAATAAATTAGAGCCCTTGCTTTAACACCAATTGTTGCCCGAAAAAGTACCTAAGGGGGGTGTTAATTAGGATTTTGCAAACTTTTTCGATTATTTTAAATTTCAAAATATATTTATTTTAAAACACTAAACCAAATTTCAGCTTAATAAATCTTTATTGATTAAAACAATGAATATCAAATAAATATTATCAATTCATTAAACAAGTTAAATTTGCAAATTATAACACCCAATAAATATTTGATCAATTTTTGTTTTTAATATTAATTAATATTCTGAAATTAATTGTTTAATTAAAAAATAATTATTTTAATCTTGAAGTAATTTTACGAAATTTCAGAGTTAATTAATTTGAAAATATAAGTGCTGGAAATATAAAATTAAACAAGCACAAGGAAATAAATAATGTAAGTGCAGAAGATAAATGACACCGAAATTTAACGTGGTTCGACTGAAATCCGACTTACGTCCATATGCCTAGAGCCCCCATCTCCTTTACGCTTCGCTATCGTGATCCACTTGTGGGTAGGATAAAATCACCACTTACAACCTCGATCCACTTGCGGGTAAGACTGAGCACCATTACAACTGCGATCCACTTGCTGGTAGGACTGAACACTATTACAACCAGAAGCTTCTAACAAAGCTTCAAATAGATTTGAATTTGTAGTAAAAAGTTTGGATAATAAAACTCTTTAAAATTACAATCTAGAATCTAAGTTTCTTTCATAATGAGAGACTTGAGTTTGATATGAATGTTGGCTCTTGTCTCTCAAGTTGAAGCAGAAGATTTTCTTGAAAAATCTTTCTTTTGCACTAGTATTTGTTGATGTGTGCCTTTTAAGTATTTGAGCAAAATATAACTTCTTGTGATCTTGATTCTCTCTTCAAAAATAGAAAAATATAATCTGGCTTGCTATCTCAAACGTGTAAAGCTGAATATCAAATTGTATTACTCTCTTGAATGTGTATGAGTATAATATAATTTTGTAAACTCTTAAATGAGTATGAGCAGAATGTAAAATGTTAATTGCTCTCTTCTTGGTTGTATCTGAATAATAAATTCAGATGCTCTTCAATAATTTCTCCAGTCTCTTGTTCCTCAATGCAGCACTTGAATGTTTATATATGGAATTCTGAAAGCTGGTTCTTAGACACATCTCTTGAGAACATCAAATGGTCCTGATTTTTGTTGAGAAGAAGATAGTTGAAAAAATCATCTTTTCAAGAAAAATATGATTGTTGAAACATGAAAATGGCATGCATATCTTTTGAATCAGTTTTTGTGGAGATATAGTCCAAAAATGGAGTCTACTTATCTGAGTAGAATAAAAAATATAATTTTGCAAGATAAGAAATTAAAAGCTTAATGGAGAGAAAAAGATAATCTAATATATAAGGAGGTGTAACCCATTTTTGGTGTATTGATGATGGAATGTTTAGCATAGAGAAGAAATATATATATATATATATATATATATATATATATATATATATATATATATATATATATATATATATATATATATATATATATAAAAAAGAAATAGAAGGAATAGACAACTCTTATTCGTTGATTAAAAAAAATGAAAGCAATCTAAAATAGGCCATCTGTAGTGGAAGGTGTAAATGTGTAGTTTTACACATTTACACCTTACAATGGGTAAGAAATTGTGCAGTTGGAGGAGAGAGAAAGTGTTAAGGAAATGCAAATGTAAACAGCCGATACACAATGTGTAAGTGGTCCCCAGACATTCTGGGCGTTAAACATATATCCGTCCAAACTGGGCATTAAAAAGAATACCGCCCAGATCTCAAAAAAATAAATTAATATCCAAACGGTAAGTTTTGTAACGGGGGAAAAAATCTGGGCGGTAAAATGTTGTCCACCCAGATCTGGGCGGTAAAATATTTAACGCCCAATCTCCTCCACGTCCTCATTTTGCATTGTCCCGGTGTAAAAATTGAACAACAATCTAAGAAAGAAAATGTACATTTATATCTCCACGTCCTCATTTTACACTACACCACTACAGATGGACTTATAACTTCCGATTGACAAAATCATTACTCACGCGGGGCCAATTATATATATGTATGTTAGCAAATGTATATAAGTGATCAACAAAGGTTTATGAACTGATTATACAATTGTCCAAAGGACAATGATATATATATATAGTAGCATGAGGCTCAAAGATATGTATAACAGTAGATACAAGAGTATATATGATAAGACTAATAGATTTGTTTCCCAAATACGAACACTGCTCAAAGCAGTTAATTGATTTGATAGGATGACAAGAGATGTCTAAGGCTGACATTAATGCTCAGCGTGCGTGGCTCGAGGATGACAAGGGAGTTTCATCCTTATAGCAACCCTTACGGGTAGGGTAAAAATACACCTTAACAGTTTAAAAATAGCTTACGAAAACTGTAGAAATTGCTATGGGCAAAATCAAATATACACTATGAGACGAAAAACGACACCGTTTCGAAATTTGAGTTGACAACCGCTTTAGATGACACATCAGCCCCTTATGCGGAACATCTTGTTTTCCTTTAGGGTTCTATAAATCCCACTTCCGCCCCCTCACATTTTATGATAATTCACGAATTACCCAAAATAATTATACCAACCACCCAAATTAATTATACCAACCAACCAATAACCCAACAACCCAAATAAATGTATCTACCCTTTAAATATGAGCTACCCGAAGCCAAGTTATGTACACAAAAATAAACTCCTTGGTAAAAAATAAATCCACATTCTGCCTTTCAAAGAAAGAATTTTCGAGACAAAAAAAGAGGTAATTTTTTTTATTGTTTTAATTTCCATGCAATATTTATTTATAAATTAGTTGTTATTTTTTTGTATGTATAGTTGTATATATTATTTAGTAAATACTTGTGTTGAAAAAAAATATATTATTAGTTAATGTTACATTATATAGTAAATAATTATGTAGAAATAAACCAAAAAAATTATTAATTAATGTTATGTAGAAAATCATATTCTACCTATCAAAGAAATCATCTTCAAGCCAAAAAAAGAGGTATTTTTTTGGTTGTTTTAATTTCCATGCTATATTTAGCTATAATTTAGTTCTTGTAATTTTTTTTATAGTTGTATATATTATTTAGTAAATAGTTATGTAGAAAAAAAAATATTATTAGGTAATGTTAAATTATATAGTAAATAATTGTGTAGAAAAAAACGAAAAAGAAATTATTAATTAATGTTATGTAGAAAATCATATTCTACCTATCAAATAAATCATCTTCGAGCCAAAAAAAGAGGTATTTTTTTGGTTGTTTTAATTTACATGCTATATTTAGTTATAATTTAGTTCTTGTAATTTTTTTTATAGTTGTATATATTATTTAGTAAATAGTTATTTAGAAAAAAAATATTATTAGGTAATGTTACATTATATAGTAAATAATTGTGTGGAAAAAAATCAAAAGAAATATATAATTAATGTTATGTACCTCATATTCTGCCTATCAAAGAAATCATCTTCGAGCTATAAAAAGAGTTAATTTTTTGATTGTTTTAATTTCCATGCTATATTTAGTTATAATTTAGTTCTTGTAATTTTTTTATTTATAGTTGTATATATTATTTAGTAAATAGTTGTTTAGAAAAAAAATATATTATTAGTTAATGTTACATTTTTTAGTTAATAATTGTGTAGAAATAAACCAAAAAAAATTATTAGTTAATGTTATGTAGAAAATCATATTCTGCGTTTCAAAGAAATCATCTTCGAGCCACGAAAAATAGGTAATTTTTTTGTTGTTTTAATTTCCACGCTATATTTAGTTATAATTTAGTTCTTGTAATTTATTTTTTATAGTTGTATATATTATTTAGTAAATAGTTGTCTAGAAAAAAACAAAAAATATTATTAGTTAATGTTACATTATTTAGTAAATAGTTGTGTAATAATAAACCAAAAAAAATTATTAGTTAATGTTATGTAGAAAATCATATTCTCCCTATTAAAGAAATCATCTTCGAGCCAAAAAAAGATGTAATTTTTTGGTTGTTTTCATTTCCATGCTATATTTAGTTATAATTTAGTTCTTGTAATTTTTTTTTATAGTTGTATATATTATTTAGATTTATAGTTGTATAATTTTTTTTTATACTTGTATTTATGCCGTCAAGATTGTTTTATCAAATAAAATATTACATAATATTTATTTATTCATTAATCAATATGATAGAAAATTAATAACTTTTTTGTTGACATTGCAGTCTTGATAATGGAACAAATTGGGAAAAAAATTAAACGGGCTGTTAGGGCAAGAAAGTCTAGAAAAATTGGAGAAGCAGGGCGAGAGCCCGAAGTTACTACTGCCGAGCGACCTATAGTTTTTGAAAACTATAGGCGTATTGTGGACGCCGGAGATCACATTAAACCTTCTCCGGACACGGCCACAAACGGCAACTCATTAAAGATGCGTGGCAATTGGCAGAGTCTTAGAGCCACATACAAACATTTTAAGACATATCCCGAGGTCATTCATTTTATACACCGTAGCGGTTGGGGAGAATTGTTAGACGCTCAAGTTCCCAAGACAAGTTGGGGGTTGGTACAAGCACTCGGTGAACGTTGGTGGGACACAACCAACACGTTCCAACTACCTATCGGGGAGCTGACCATTACTCCTTATAATTTTACAGTTTTGACTGGTTAGTTTTTGTATATAATAAATTACTTTAGTAATAACATTGTTTCGTACAATAATTAAATTTATAATTGATTGCTATCCTTCCCATCTTGCAAGTATTTCCATCGGAAGCGGTCCTATGGTACCGATGGATAATAAAAAGTACTTGATCGTACTTGATGGAAAAACTCAAATTCGGGATGACATTATACATAGATACTTTCCCGGCATTGAACCAAATTGCAGTAATTCTTGTGGGGTGAAAGTGTCGAGCTTAAATAAGTGGTTTGAGGTCATAAAGTTAAATAATGTGATTGTTGGCCCCGAGGACACTGCTAGGGCATTTTTATTTTTTTGTGTGGGATATATTTTTTTCCGACTGCAAGAGATAGCGTTCCTATTGGTTAGTTGGCTGCTTTGGAGGATTTAGAGATTGTGGGATCATACGATTGGGGTTCGGCAATTCTAGCTCGCATATACTACTCTCTCCATCTCTTGTCAAGATGTCGCGTAGACTCTATGAATTGTTTTTGGCAACTCATTTTGGTAAGTGTTAAAATGTGAAATTATATATATTTAATATATACTTAATAAAAAAATTATTGTTTAATAATACTCATTTTTGTATTGCAGTTTTTCGGGTTTGAATACATACAACGGGCGTGTCCCTTATTGAGGAAAGATACTGGTGATTACTGGCCTAGAATTAATCGATGGAAGAAAGAAAATCGGTTAAATCTTAAGGAGACAAAGGGCTCAATCCAGTATAATTTTCCCACCGCCCAGAGTCCAATTGAAATGCGATCGCCAGGTTCAATCAATTGGCTACCTTACTCAGGGTCTAATGTGGAGATGAATGTCTACGTTCAACATGCGAAGTACATATCATTAAAACGATGTGTTCTTATGTATCCTCAATATTGGGGGATATATTACTCGGGTGATCGATGCTGTCGATAGATCACCGGTAAAATTTGCATTCCAAATGACCCTCCCGCGCAAATGATGAGGATACCCTTTCATCCTGATAGGCATGGGATTATTATTGACGAGATGGACCCCAGCGTATCTATTATTTCTCAACCCATGTATGATCGTTACTGGAAGAAAGTGTCCCTAGGCCTTGTAATGCCACCCCTCTATCGAGCAGTCAACACGGATGTCATAAGTCCCAGCGCACTGCCATACCACATCCAAATACCGACTGTCCCTTCACAGGCACCTGGCGCTTATTAGACTCCCATAGGTCGGGTACATCTCACTCAACCCCAAATGACTTGGGATCTACAGTTTTGTAATCCTGCAGGTGTACCTATATTGATTTCGGTTCCACGGCCGGACAGTATTGCGGTCGATAAAGAATTTCTCGCATACGATGACCTCTTATTTATTAGTCGGGAATTCTCAGATTATTGGCAATCCTCGAGAGCCACCGCTCTAGGTGAAGCCATGCATCTTAATAACTATTGGAGTCATGAGTTGGATATAGCTACAAGGAAGCTTCAAGAGTTGGGTGTATCTCACGAGCGAACTGCTCCCCCACCGAATTTTTTTAGTGGTACACCCTCGGCCATTTACAACCCCACAGAAGATCCCCGGCCTGCGACCACAGTGTATTGACCGCACATGGATGATATTGGTGCCCAAGAAGATACTAGCAAACCTGGCCCATCAACGTAAAATTATGACATGCCTGATGCTGTAAATTTGGATGATGTAGATTGGGATTTCGATAATTATCAAATATAAAATGTAATGTTTCGAATACCAAATGAGCTTGCCAATAACAGTGTGTGGTTTAACCCAGTTAGTGTTTATTTTGTAATATTGTTATGTTGTTATCTTTATTATTAATGTTGTATTGTAAAGATTGTAGCCAACTAATGTTTATGTATGGAAATTTGAAGCAAAGTAGAAGAAACGATAAAAATAGAGAGTGTTTAGAATAAAAAATTAATGAAAATGAAGATAGTGTTTTTAACCATTAATTCCGTTACATTTAATTTAACGATAAACAAGATATTAATAAACATGCAATGATTCAAATTAACATGAAAAGCAGATGCCCTGGCTCTATTTATAGGAGATGAAAGAAAAACTAGTAAAAGTCCTACCAATAAGCATTTCTCCTCAACGCACACCATGTTATTAGGCCTTCAAAATTCTCACCAAGCGTGCGAATGTATGAATTCACTGTCTCCTCATATGGATCGTCGTCCTCATCCAATGGTTGCATATCTTGTTCAACCCTATTGAAAATGTTATCAAATTCCTCGATGTCGTCTTTAATTTCCAACCATCGATCCATCAAGTTACGGAGGCTCTGATAATCGTGCCTAGGTAGCAACTCATGATATTTGTCGACAATTATTTCCCAAGGGGTTCGTAGATCATTAATTTAGCTAATCTCATAACCAAAAAGACCGCGTGGGAATGAATTTATCAAGGCTTCACCTAAGAACTCATCAATGACATCTTCTTAAGCTGCCATTGTGCACATTAACACTCAATCTGGCCATTCATATTTATAGCGGTATAATTAACCACATAAATCATCCTAACTATTTCGCCCTTGTTCTTCCGCCCAGTATGATCCGAGCTAGATCTTCCGCTCTAGATTATCCGCTCTATATATTTCGCCTTCTTAATTCCGCCTAATGTAATCCGAGCTACATCTTCCGCTCTAGATATTCCGCCCTAGATCTTCCATCGTAAACCTTATAAAACCTAAAATCGATGATACTTTAAGTTCATCAACATATTACAACCTATTATAAATGGAAGAGCACCAAATTCTCTTTGCTGATCAAACGGCATACCACAGTGAGATGGAAGAATACGAAGAAATACAAGTCACACAATCCGCCCAGTCAAATAGAGCCAAAAAGAAAAATAAAATAGCTATGGGCCATATGCAACAAATTTAAAATATGGCCCTTCATAACATAGTATGCGATTCCCAGGAGGATCAAACCAGGAGGATGATATGTCGGACCAGAGAGGTGGGCCATGATAGACTAATCACCGACTACTTTGGTGAAGCATCGGTATACAAAGACTACCATTTTCGTCGACGTTTTAGAATGAATCGAGCCCTATACGTATGTATTCATGATGTTGTATGTAGTTACGACTCCTGGTTCATACAAAAACCAAATGCACTTGGTCGTCTTGGCCTGTCCTCGCATCAAAAAATCGTTTCTGCTCTGCGAATGTTAGCATATGGGTCTTCTGCGGATATAAATGGAGAGTACCTGTGTCTAGGGGAATCGACAACCAAGAAGGTATTGGTCCGATTATCCCTTGCTATTGTGGGGATATTTGGCCCGGAGTATAACAGAAAGCCTACGGCTCTCGATGTGCAAAGGCTTACAGAACAAAATGCGGTGCGTGGATTCCCCGGAATGCTGGGGAGCATAGACTGCATGCATTGGGAGTGGAAAAATTGTCCAACCGAATGGCATGGGCAATATACTGGACATAAAAAGTCACCGACAATTACACTAGAGGCGGTAGCATCACATGACCTTTGGATATGAAGGTTATTTTTCGGGATGTCGGGTAGTTGTAATGATATTAATGTATTGAATCGATCAAGTGTTTTCTACGATCTTGTCCGCGATAAAACTCCACCATTCCAGTTTGAGATAAATAACGTCTATGATATGGGGTATTTTTTTAGCGGATGGCATTTATCCGCCTTATGCATCATTCGTGCAAACTTTTAAAAGGCCAACCAACCAAAAGGAAAAACTTTTCGCTCAAATGCAAGAGGGGGCAAGAAAATATGTGGAACGAGCTTTTGGTGTCCTGCAACTTAGGTTTGCATTCATTCATACGCCAGCAAAACTCTGGAGCAAGGATAAATTGTCATCTATTATGCATTTGTGCATCGTAATGCACAACATGATTGTTGAAGACGAGAGGCATGATTGTGATTGGAGAGAGGAATACGACTTCCCGCCTGACCCGATTCCTATGTTTTGAAACTCTCTCGAGCAACATTATGCGATCGAGGCTAGGACAATGCACATGCACGACAAGAGGAAGAATTTACAGCTACGTGCAGATCTCGTTGAATATGTTTGGGAAAAGTTTGCCAATAACAGTGCGTGATTTTACCCAATTTATGTTGCTTTTGTAATATTGTTATGTTGTTATCTTTATTATTAATGTTGTATCGTTAATATTGTACCCAACTAATGTTTATGTATGGAAATTTGAAGCAAAATCATTTCACAATTTTTATAATCATATTATAAAGTAGATCAAACGATAAAAATAAATAACAGGTTACATACTCAGAAGCATAGAAATTTTAAAATCCAGAATGACCTCCATGTGGTGGATAATTTGGAAAGTTTGATTGGCCCCGTGCTTTGTTGAGTATATTAAGCACGAGGTATTCATGGTACTCCTTCTGGGATGAATTCATGTTTGAGGTGTCACTGCTCAGAATTTGTTGATCAAGCAATATTTGTTCACGCATATATTTCCTCTCCATAACCAATATACTGCGTTCGTTGAGCTCCAAACTTCGCTCCTTAAGTTGCAGTGAACGTTTAAGCCCCTCACGGGCCTCTTCGTCACGTACACGATCAGCCTGACATGATCGCTCGAATGATTCATTGAACGAAGAGCAACTATTCAGTATTTCTCGGTTCACCTCAATGTTTGTAGCCTTCGCTTTTCCTTTAGCCCGTTGCTTCATCTCTTTCCTTCCAGGTGGCCTCGGATAAGGCCTTTCTATATTAACTTTTGCCCCATCTTTGGAATTTCCTAGGGGAAACCCAATATTCAGACTTCCTTCACTTTCTGTCGCACCCGTCATTGGTGAATCAAAATGAAATTGAGGGGAGTCTAAAAAGGTTTGGGAAATTTGAAATTTGTGGAGTTCTTTTAAAATTTGGCAACAAGATTCAAAATTAAATGATTTTCCCTTGTTCTCTTGCTGGAATGCTAGATTAGCTGCAGTAACCTAAAATAAAATGACAATAGAATTTTATTAACTCGTTAGCAACAGATTTACGAGAAATAATATTTTAAAAAATATGATTACAAAAGATATAAGTGATTTTATCCAATCTGTGTTCATTATCCCACAACCACGATTTGTCATCGATGCATCTTTTAATTTAGAAACATATAACATTACGTGCCTCAAAATTTTGTTGTAGCGGGTTTGTAGGTTGGCTCCCGTTCGACGTTCAGTGATACCCATCGTTGTATTATATTCTTCGGCGACCGCATCCCAAAATAATGTGCTAGGTCGATTAGTTCCTCGTAAACCATAATTTGTTTGATTTACATAAGCAGTGCATAATACTTCATCGTCGTGTTGAGACATATTTTGACCTCAAACCATTGTAAAATAATCACAAAATATTTTTAAGCAAATATAAAATTTTCAAAATTATTTATGGGTAAATAAATAATTTTTATTGCACCTAAAAAAATAATTTTTGGTAATAATTATAATGAAGATACTAGAGAGTGTTTTGAATAAAAATATAAATGAAAATTGAGAGTGTTTAGAATAAAAATATAAATGAAAATGAAGATAGTGTTTCTATTTATATAAAAAAAATAACCGTTGGATAAATAGCCGTTGAAACTGTTTGAAAATTTTGGGGGTCAAAACGAAAATAAGGGGAAATATGTTAAGGCTTGCGAGGAACATGATGTTCCGCTTAAGCTTTTTTTTTTTCTCATTCCTTGCGCGGAACAAGATGTTCCGTTTTGGGTGTGGGTCCCACAAAAAACTAACTAGTACAATTGCATCTTTGTTATTTTTTGCCCTACCAACTGTTATATTTGCACTTTTGCCTTACCCATAGCATCCATATATACCGCATATATACGGGTTTAGCATACCTGTAAGGGTTGCTCTTAGGTTAGTATAATATATGAGTAAAGCTAGGGGGATTCACAAAAAAATCCATTTGGTAAACTCAGTGAATAAGATAAAAATGGGTACAAGTTTTTAATGCACATTTTAATGTCCTGGCGGGACCCACAATAATAAGGTATAAACTTTTAATGCAATGGGTTTACGAAGTGAGTTGTTTTGTTGGTTTTTTTGTGGGTCTCTCTAGATTTATTCATAATACATATAGGCGTGTAGATGCAGTCTACCCAAGGTTTACAATATATAAGTTAGATTATGATATCTAATCCAATCATACAAAAACAAACCAAGGAGATGATGTAAGGTTTAACAGTAAAGTAAAAGTAATTTACTGAACAATACAAATATTATAAACGATATATATAAACAACCATATATAAAAAATAAACTACCCATGGCAGATATCCGGATAAATAAAAAAATAAAAAGGGTTTGTACCAATAAATTTTATGCGTAGCCCAAGTTAACTTCAAATTTTAAACAAACAAGTTTGGCACTTAATCAAATTTCAGCTTTGTACATTTTGTCAAGGTCTATTGTCTTTTTGCGGGTCCCATGAAAAAAGATAAAAAAAAATTGTGCCCTCTCACAAAGGTAGTGCTGATTTGAAAAGTAAATGGTTAAAACCAAGAAAGGGAGATACCATATCCTATATATTGTTGCACGTATGTGCTGTTGTACAAAAACTTAAACCAGAAAAAAGGCTATCGAGTGTATTATATTAAAGTACCCAACATATAAATTAATATATAAATGAAAGGTTATATACATATAACATGGTATATAGCAAAATGTGGGAGCTCACAATGGTATAAGAGTTGCACTGCCAAGGCAGTGTCTGGGTTAAAAAAATTAACTATATGTGTGTAAGAGGCTTCCAACAGTTATATATATATATATATATATATATATATATATATATATATATATATATATATATATATATATATATATATATATATATATATATTGTTTGTATATATATATATTACTAAAAATTACATAGTTAATATTTATATAATTACATAGTTAATATTACTAAAAATTACATAGTTAATATTTATTTAATATTTATATAATTAAATAGTTAATATTACTACAAATTACATAGTTAATATTTTTATAATTACATAGTTAATATTACTAAAAATTACATAGTTAATATTTATTTAATATTTATATAATTACATAGTTAATATTACTAAAAATTACATAGTTAATATTTATATAATTGTATACAAACAATATATATACAAACAATATATATATATATATATATATATATATTTTAAATTAAAAAATATTTACATAACACTCAATATTTATTTGTTAGAAATATCAAAATTAATATATCACATTAAACTAAAATGTACATTAATTATAATTAAACTAATTTGATGTTTAATTAGGGATAAATTATATTTTCTTTTAACAAGATTTATAATGACTAATAGGATACCTGATGAATGAAAAAAGAGTGTTTGAGTAACCATTTATAAAAATAAAGTGGGCATACAAAGTTGTTCAAATTTTCGTGGTATTATGTTAATAAGTCGTATAATGGAACTGTGGGAAAGAATTATTGAATGTAGATTGAGATTGAAAACAACAATATCTGATAATAAATTTGGGTTTATGCCTGAGAGTTCAACAATGGAACAATTTATTTATTGAGCAGATTAATGGAGATGTATATGGAGAAAAAGAAGGACCTTCATATGGTTTTTATAGATTTGGAAAAGGCATGTAATAAGATACCAAGAGATGTATTATATTTTTTAATATAAAAAATGAGTGACATGTAGATATTGTGATATGATTAACGAGAATTCGTGTGGCCGACCCCATGTGATGAGATTAAGGCAAGGATGATGATGATGAAGGCCCGTGACCATAGTAAGAAAATCAAGTGGAAAAGTAGTGAATTCCTAATTACTATAGGTCTGCACCAAGGTTCAACACTAAGTTCTTCTCTCTTTGCTCTTGTTACGGATGCGTTGACCGGGAAAATACAAGATAGGGGGCCGTGGTGTAGGATATTTGCAGATGATATTATTTTAGTGGATGAGGTTATGATGGGAATTAATGCTAAATTTGAATTATGGAGAGAAACTCTAGAAACAAGAGGATTTAAAATAAGAATGACTAAAATAAAATATATGGAGTGCAATTTTAGTAATTTTAGTAGTAATAGAACGACAAACGGGGATGTGGTGAACTGGAGGGTCAAGATATACCAAGAAATGATTATTTTGTTATTTAGACTCGATTATCCAAAAAGATAGAAATATTAGTGATGATGTTACTCATGAAAAAAAACTCACTATGTTATTTTAACAAAAGTTAAAAAGGTTTAATGATTTACAAAAATACTTTTTGAAGAAATTCTTATAAAATCTTAACAAGAACACAAGATATGTTAAAACAGTTTGTTGAAAAAAATATTTAAGTCTCTTAGAAATAGGTTTTAGAATAAACCTAAGTCTGAATAGCAGAATGTAGCAATGTAGTATTAAAAAGCACACACAAGAGAAAATTATTTTTTTAATTTGGTAAAACTCCACCCAATTGGGGAAACATCCACGGTGACCTCTACGCCACAAAATCAAAATCCACTAAAAAATAGTTTAGGTTACAAGCATACAACAAATCATATAAACAGTTCTATTATAAGTCCGAAAATATACCTACTGAGATTCCATTCCTCCACGATATTCTTTCTGACTTCTTTAAGGTACTGAATTTGTCTTTTCTTTATTCCTTGCTCTACTTCCTTTTTCCTTTCGCAATATGTTGACTCAATAGTAAAAATCTACCAACCAACAACACACATTAATGTTTGTGGGTGACAGTGTAGTGAGTAAATTGCCTAATATGCCATGCATGTATTCACACACACTTAATTACAGACGAATCCTATGAATTACAACAAATCTAGATATGAGATCATTTTTACACTTCTAAAATTAGGCTTGTCCTTTTTGAACAAAAACTTCAATATCTGAATGTTGTATGTTGCTATTTAGTCCATGTACGCGTTGTGTTGGTATAGTATCCATCTTTGAATTAGTCACTCTTTTGTGGCCATGTTGCTTTCTTGTACTTGTCCCTCTATTCACCATTACATGATATACTTGCTTTTCCATTATCCTTATCCCTTATTTCATTTAGGGGGAGAATTTATTTTAATTGGGGAGAAATGGGTTATTTTATGCTTGTTTATCTTTGTCTATTCCTGACAGGGGGGGGAGAAATGGTATCTAAACCTTTTAATTTGGGGAGATCTATCTTAGGGGGAGATGCGGCTTTCTTAGGTATATCATGTTAGATAACTGGGGAGAATCTAATTATGCACTTTATATTTATATATTCCTTATGCATTTGATGGTGTGTTTAAGTATGCAGGTTTTCATCCTAAGCGACAATATTTTAAAGCAAGCAAATCTTCTTAACTATATGTCAGTTAAGCATCTGTAAAATTTTTGGGGCGGGATTGCTTCCTTTTAGATGAGCTTGACAGCCCATAGGATTTTTATTTGGGTTTTTGTCCCGGAATAGAAAAAGGGAGAGATTGGCAAGGACAAATTTCCAATTGAGTCAATTTGTTGTATTGGCTTAATTCTGGAACAAACTATTTGAGTCATAGGATAGAAGTTTTTTGTGTCCTTCAAGCCTATGACATTTGTGTTGAAGACTTAGCGGTCAAACCTAAATTGAAGATATCATCATTATTGGTTTTTAATTCCATGTTTAACGTCATCAACATTTGAATTTTTCCTAGATCTCTGAAGGTATGAATGCATTAATATTTATAGGGACTTGAAAACTTTTTTTGGGTGTTATATTTTTATTCTAAACATAGTTGAAATGAGTTTTTTTATTTTTAAAAGAAAAATAATTTTTTTTAAATACCATTTGAAGGTTGTTCGAACGACCTCGTTCGAACGAGATGCCCAGGTCGTTCGAACGAGGCATCTAACGAGATTCTTTTCGTTTTCTCGTTAGAAAGGTCGTTCGAACGAGATTCTATGTTTTTTCTCTATTTTCTCATTCGTAATCTCGTTCGAACAAAGTAGTTCGAACAACATCTCAAAGTCATTCGAAGGACATTACAGTTTGAGCAATTTTTTCGTTAGTTTTTTAAAAACTCCCCGCTAACCCACTTCCTTTTTACCTGATTTAAAGAGTGCGGGAACTGACTTTTTGATTAGACTTTTTCATACTTTCTAAGTTCTCTTGAGAGAAAAAACCTTTATCCAAAAGTCTCTTTGGTGTTTGTTAATCAAATTATTCAATCTTTAGAACAAAACAAAAAATTTCACCAAAAAGTTTACTTTGATCCAAGTTCCAATATATATATTTGTTTAAGATCATCATATTAGCACTGGGTATCATCTATACCTCAAAAGAAGATAGTTTCCTACAGAATTTTTCGTTTGTTGATTTGTGGTGCGTATACGGAGAAAGGCTTCATGTGTGGTTGACGGTCGTCTCGCCCCATCGGTGGACTCCGAGATGAAGGTGGATTCGTGAGTTGTCGACTAGGCAAAAGGTAGAAGAAAGAAGAAGCGTTAAGGCTTGAAAGGCGAGTTGTTGAGGCAAGTATTTTGTCATGTCTTGTGTAAGACCATACCTAGTGGACTTATGGTTGGGCCATTCGATATTTTTTTCGTTGTGGGTTTTTCTAGTACATCGCGGCGTTGTGATTGTTTTTATTTTTATCTTGCAAAAAATTATATAGATGCATGATTAGCTTAACAAGATAAAAATTAGTTTACATAACAACTTCTATGTAAATTGGTGCTAGTTTAAATTGGGTAATTTTAGTTTAATTTAAATCAACTAATTTAATACGGAAATATTTATGCTTGGTTTGTTTGGCAAAGTTAGAACTTGAATTAATTTCGTTTAAGTGGAAATTTAAATATTTGTTTAGTTCAATTTAATTTTAATTTTGAATAAATTAAAATTTGAGGACTTTAATTGTTAATCTTGAAAGAATTTTAAAATTTGGAATATTGTGTGAACCATCCTATATTTGAATTTAAAAATTATGGTATCAAAATCATATCTTATAATTTAAAGGAAATTGGGCACTTTCACATAGATCATCCAATCTTTTTCCAGAAGAAACAAATTGCACATCTTGAAAAGTTTTGGTTTGTGACTTAGTTTCCGATCAAAACTTAACCTAGTTTTATCTTCAAAATTGGTATTTCTTGAAGCAACATTGCCTTCAAAACAATTGGAATTGTTTTCAAAAGTCTTCAATTAATTCCTTGACTATTTTTCTAGTTTAGTTCTCTTCCTAAGAGTCTTAGTGTATTGTGTGTGAATGTCAGGGAGATCATCATTATCGGACTCATTATGTGTAGTGTGTGAGTTGTTCCCTGGTGCTTCATTTGTTGAACTCGCACACCCATTCAATTCATCATCAGTACGAACATTTTGACTCACACACATCGTTGAAAAACTATTACTAGCAATATCAATAATACTTCTATTATCTAAGCAAAGAGCAGCTAGACTAGAAGTAGGCAAAACATCATCAGACATAACAGTACTAGGCATGATAGCATCAAGTTTAGCATTGTTCACAGACATATCATCAAAATAGACCATTTTTGCAAAGAAAGATATGTATGGGTCAAAAGAGTTGGAAGATTCAGGCTCGTCTTCTTTAGAGTCACTTAAATCATCCCAAGTTTTACTGAAATTGGCTTTAACAGAGTTATTCAGTTTAACCCTACAATTATAAGCTATATGATTATTTTTATCACATATATAGCATTGAGTTTTCCTAAAGTCCTTTTCAGGTCTGCTATTGTTCTGAGTGTTTTGTTTATCATGGTTTTTCTCATGAGGCATGTTATTAGAGTTGTTTTGATATCCAACCTTCCCTTATTTGGAAGCAATAGTGTTTCTAAACTTTAAAATTTTATTAAATTATTTTGACATAAGGGCAATTTGATTATTCAAACTCTCTAAATCACAGTCATCATCAGAGTCTAAGTCTACATTTGGCAAGACTAACTGAGGTGAAGTCATTTTAGACTAAAAGACTAAATTAGAACTAGACTGCCTTTTCTGATTATTAGAAGGATGCTTCTTAAACTCAAGTTCCATTTCTATAGTCCTAAATTTGCTATTGAGGAGTTCAGGAGTCAAGTACGGGTCATCTATCGCCTCAATTGCATACCTCTTATTATGAAACTTATGGGTAAGGGACCTAAGAATTTTTGACACTATATCTTTCCTATCACACATGATTCCAGTTGCATGCAAGTTCGTAATTATATCAGTTAACCTAATATAAAATTCATCAAAGGTTTCAGCCTTATGCATAAGAAAGTGTTATACTGTTGTATTAACATCTGTGTTTTGGCTGCCTTAACACGTTCATCACCTTCGTGAGCAGTGACTAACGTGTTCCGAGCTTCCTTAGATGTATATCAAATAGATATACTTTTGAATTTGTGCGCATTAACAGACATGAATATGACATTTTCCCCTTTGTTATTACTTAAGGATGCTAGTTTTTCTTTGTTAGTAAACTCATTGAGGAGTTTTTTAATCTTTACAATACTACCCTCTGCAACAGGCTTAGTTGGATGGGAATATCCATTTTCAATTGCTTTCCAATCATCATCTCCCAATGTCCCTTGGATAAAAGTAATCATCTTTACTTTCTAGTAAGGGAAGTTGGTTCCATCAAAGAGGAGAGGTCTGGATAAATTTCCAAGACGCTCAAACTTTTAGTCCATAAAAGATTTTTAGAACAATTTCAAAGTAAAATATCAAAAGTTTTGAAAAATACTCAGCTCTGATACCAATTGAAAAAACCTCATTATGTTATTTTAACAAAAGTTAAAAAGGTTTAATGTGTTCCGAAAATAATTTTTGAAGAAATTCTTATAAAAATCTTAACAAGAACACAAGATGTGTTAAATGAGTTTATTGAATAAAATATTTAAGTCTCTTGGATATAGGTTTTAGAACAAACCTAAATCTGAATAGCAGAATGTAGCAATGAAGTATTAAAAATCACACGTAAGAGACAATAATTTTTTAACGTGGTAAAACCCCACCCAATTGGGGAAACATCCATGGTGACCTCTACGCCACAAAATCAAAATCCACTAAAATATAGCTTAGGTTACAAGAATACAACAAATCCTACAAATAGTTCCTACTATAAGTCCAGAAATATACCTACTGAGATTCCACTCTTCCACGGTATTCAATCTGACTTCTTTAAGGTACTGAATTTATCATTTCTTTGTTCCTTGCTCTGCTTCCTTTTTCCTTCCGTAAGATGTTGTTAAAATAGGAATCTCATATGGTTCATTCTTAGCATCACTGTCAAAAACTAATTTTATTACTAATAACTTATGAGGCTGGTGTCAAAATTTTATTTTACTAATCTTTTTAACCAAACCAACTAAGAAAAATATTCACACAATTTATATACCATTGCTGAAATGAAATAAAATAACTGAATACTCGGGATAACATAATACAACCAAATCGAATGCCGTAAACTAAAACGCGGTAAAAGAATAAATGAATACAGTTGGGCTATCAGCCCGAGTGTTTCTACAGTACCTCCTATCTAGATCTCAAGGATAGAAGCGTCTAAAATAAACCTGTTTGCATCCACAGCTACTGCAGCAAACATCTGACTCGAAAGAATCATCATCCAGGCGTCCGTGTTTCTGGACACCTAATATATATATACATATAACAAGAGAGAGGGAAAGTAGAGAAACGGGTCAGAGCCCGAGTTTTGAAAATATTTAGCAAGTGCATCAAATGCTATATTTTTAAAATGTGAAATCTCTCATATTTAAACTGGTATCATACTCTCATGAGATACACCTCACCCCTCCTCTAATAGTGCACACCTTCGTATACATTTTAAACAACCTAGTTCAGCTACCCTGCCTAACTAACCTCTTTCACCCATCCTCTAAACTCTCATAACCATCACTCACCCAGAGTGATATTAATATAAGTTATACCATAAGCTATCACTTAAGCTTTAGTTGATATAATCATCGATTTGATATATACGTAGTTCTCGTATATATATGTATATCTATACTTTTCATTCTCTGAAACTCTTACTAGTTTAAAATACCATTTTCACTTTAGAATATAAAATCTCGTATATTTCATTTTAAAATACGATTCACATTTATATAAATCCGGATATAGGTCTCCCGGAAGAAGAATCAACCCTTATTCATTTTACACTTTACACATGTCAAAGTTATGTGATTTCACATCTTTATGCACGAGCAATATACCATACGCAATAAGTATATTTATACCTATATTACAATCATAAGTATAATAACCATCCAACCGAGCTATAACTCGAGGATGCAGTATCAAAATGCTATCATCATCCAAGTATGATCAACTTAACCCTCATACCAAGTCAGACTTACTCATGATCATGGTAGGAAATACTAAACGGTGGAGGCGGTCACATTCCCTCCTGAAAGTGGAATCATTATCACACCCATATGCGGGACGATATGACCTGGGGATATACTCTCCGTGCTCCGCAAGTTAGGGGATTCACTCATAACACACAACCTCCCTGGATAGCACTACAGATATATGTATACATAATATATCGTTCACATACCAATATATTTATAACCAAATAATATATATATATATACTGTAACAACACCCGTATATATAATATATATCACTTCTCAATATGCCTTGGCTATAATTGCCGAACTCTTATAGTGATGGCCAAAATATCCCGAATGTTCCACTCGTAATAGTATATAAGTATTTACACACTTAGAATACTAAAACTATAAGCATTATTTTACTTAAGATTTACTTACCTTAATCACTTTTAAGGATTTATATATCATCCCGAATATACCAATTCGTAATACTTAAATAAGTATACAAGCTACTTATCTTAATTCCATAGGTATCACATCACCTATAATAATAGTCGTCAATAGACATACCGGATAGCCGCTCAATTCTCTTTAGCCCATGTCCTAAATTCCATCCTACTCACATCCTAGGATATACTCAAATGTAATCGTCTCATATTTATTCTATACACATAAACATATAAACACACTTGTCGAGACTTCTCTCGAATGTTACTCGTCCTAAACATTCATTTAAAATATAACCCGGATTTATTTCTACGAACCCAACGTTTTTATACCTCCTCAAGTCATTTAGAAGTCCTAAAACTTTATTTAGGAATCCCTAATATTTATCTCCAAACAATTCTAGCCTTAATTCTCCCAATATCAAGTTTGATTTCTGACCAACGATTTCGATCTCGCACACCCTTCCATAGAAAAATCATTACTAATTAAAAAAAATCAGAAACATACGCGGTTGGGGACCATGCGACCGTATCGAAAAGATCTAGAAATTTCATTTTAACAAATAGGTGAATCGATTCGCTTATAGGCCGAATCGATTCGCCAAGTTAGTGTTCGAAAACTACTTCTTCTCCAACGCCCAAATATTCCATTAATACAACTCCAAGTTTTTTATCTTCTCTCCCATCATCATCCAACCTCAACTAATAATATATTCACATATAAAAAGGGTTCTAATCATCCTAGAACCAATAACCAATAATCAATTTCAATTAATTCCAATGTTTCTCAAATTGGATATTATTTGAGTTTTATTCGTTCAAACTTCTAAAAAACCCATTTTGATTCGAGAAACCCAACCCAAAAATCGTATAGTTTATCATCACCAACTATAATATGAAAAATCATCACACTAGATAATTAAAGCAAGTTCAAACACTTGCCTCGTTGGATAAAATCTGACGTCCCCGTGCCGTGAGCCACCGGAGCTTGGGCCGAAAATCCCTTCCTTTCTTCTTCCCTTCTCTTCTTCCTTTTCTCTCTTCCTTTTCTCTCTCTTAGGGCTAAAAAATGACATAAATGAGGGTTGTAAGGGTTTATAATGTTTATCCCCTTATTAGACCCAAAATTGACTCGTATACTCAATTGCGAGTCCTTACTAGTCCAAAAGTCCCCGGAACCTAAACGCTACCCCCGGATATTCTATTCTGACTATCTTGGCCATTTTGAAATAAACAGTGCTCCAACTCAGTCACTTAACTAAAATTCACTAATTAAACCCAACACATCTCAATACGCGTGTTTTCCAATTAAAATATTATTCTTTGTCGCTTTACCCAACTGCGACATGTAATAAAATAATCCAACTCATTTACTTGGTCACTTGTAAACTAATATTTACTATTCACTTTAAATTCTCAATTTATTAAATTACATTCATAAATTCCAAAATTTCTATTCATAGTAATTTCCTCTAATTACCAAATTATGCCACTTATGTAATTTAAGTATCTATAAAAGTACGGGGTATTATAGTGAAGTGCCTAAGATGCCATGCATGTACTCACACTCACTTAATTACAAACGGAACCTGTGAATTACAACAAATCTAGATATAAAATCCTTTTTACAACTCTGAAATAAAACTTGTTCTTTTTTAACAAAAATTTCAAAATCTGAATGTATTTAGGATCTTTAAAACTTAGACCCTTAGGACTTATTTTTAAACACAATTTTTTTAAGTGAAAAATCTTCTCTAATCTGAAACATGCAAGTTATGGTTTCAGTTTTGTAAAAATTAGAGATATTGGATAAAAATGATTCTAAAACAGTTTGCAAAAAATATCCAACAAGAGATGATTTCTGAAAAAGAAACAAACAGCCTAAGACCTAACTGTATTACTTATATTTTAGATCTTCAACACTCTAAAAAGAAAGGAGATGAGAACTCGTGTGAGGCTATTGAGAGAGATTGAAACTATGAGGGTATATAAAACCCTAACTCTTAATATGATTTTCTCAAAATATTTTGGAAGAGTTTTGGTACGAAAATAATTTTCCTCTTTTTATTTTCTCTCTTGTAGCACCCTGTATTTCTGATCATTTAATATTTAATTGATTCGGCTAACTAAAATTTCTAGTGTGTCGTAGTTTAATTGAATTAATTGTTATGTATTTATTTAAATATCAAACGGGAGAGTAAATGGTTAATATTTAAGGAATATAATTACTAAGTGAATAGTAATAATTTATTTACGTCATAGCGAGTGATAGTGACATGGCATTTTTATCTCAACCGGTAGTCGAATATAGACTATATTGAGGTCGAGATAGGAATTTTAGTAAAGAGACTCAGATGTTGATTATGAGTGCACGGTTGATCCCGAATGGGTCGAGATAGTAAAAAAAGAGTACCCGGGGTAGCAATTGGGTCTCGGACATTTTTAGGCATAACCGGGCTCACACGAGGATGTTTGGGATTTTTGGGCTTGACCCATAGACTTAATTTCGGTATTTACAATATTAAAACTAAATCAGAGAGTTAGTAGCAGACACAACTCAATAAGAAAAACCCTAGATCTGTAAAGAAGAAAAGAGGGATAAACTAGGGAGCTTTTAGGAGTCAAATCAAGAAGAATTGAGTGTGTTATTCATCAAATCATCGTCTACCCCAAAGGAAATGAGACCCTACGAATCAGTACATGCAAGTGGTTAACTTACTTTCAATATAAATTGCACTATTTTTATTCATATCATAGTGGGTGTAGATCAAAATTCATTTTTGGGTTGGGGTATCACGTAAACATGGGGTTTTATAAATTGCTCATTTTGTGTAGATTAAAAAATGCAATTGATTCAATGTGAGTTAAGAGTCTCATTGTATCCCGGTTGGATTGAGTATACCCGGGGTGATAGCATTTTAGAGAAAACATCCGGTGAGTTATTACTCGGGAGAATGGATATTATTTACGGCATGTGTGTGAATGTTGTAGTATAATTATACGTATATAATTAGTGTGAAAATTTATATATGAGAAAAAAATATACAAAGTGAAATTGTATTACTATTATAACTGGTGAAATGTTATATGATTCGATTTGAATGGAATTAAAGAATTATTGGGTGATAAATTTTAAAATCCATAGTAATATTACTCGGATTAGAGTAGCGAATAAGGAAGGATTCTTGACAAGGTTAGTTAGACGGGGTAATATAACTAGGTGGATTATGAAGATAGCGGTAGGTGTGCACATTAGTTGAAGGGTGAGGAGTATCTCAAGGGAGTGCGACACTAGCTTAAATATGAAAAGTATTCATGCATTTTAATTACTGCAAACTTAATCACTTGCAAATATTTTTCAAATGTTAAGAGTTCTAACCCTTACCAAAAAAAATTCAAAACCCTTTAGGTGTCCATCCACAGGGATGCCAGACATGATTATATATTTCAGGAATGTGCAGCTGCAGCATATGTAGATGCATGCAGGATTTGGACTAGACGCCTCAGTTATTCACTGTAGTTTCCTCTCTGGGCATGTTGTCCCTACAGTACTTTATTCAGCTTATTCCATTCAGACTTGTGTTGGGATTTATTGATTTATCTGTTGATTTATTATTTAGATTTGGAGTTTGTAGCCGATGGTTTATTCGACAAGACATTTATTTATTTATTTATTTATTTATTCATATCTTGTGATGGTTGGTACTCTAATAATGTGTGAATGGTTTGATTTAGTTTTCCTTCTAGTATTAACTGTTAAATGAAAAGATAAAATTTTAATACCAGCTTAATTAACCAATAGGTGATTAGTAATTAATGATTTCGACCGTGATGCTAATAATGAACCATATGGGAATCCTGTTTAATTTTAATAAAGGACTGATCACCCGGTATTTAATTGAGCGGGTTGTCACAGATGGTATCAAAGCATCAGGTTCTAGTGTCGATTGGATTTGTACAGCTTACTACGATTTCAGCATAGCGTCCTTTTAATATAGAGCCCTATTCTTAGGACGGTTGCTTTTATCCTTACACATTTGAGATATCATACTTTTGCTATTAAATTTTGTATTGAGTGTGAACTCAAACAACTCGTTTTTTATTTCAGATGTCGCCTAGGAAAGGTAGACCATCTAGAGAAACAGCTAGAGATAAGGTGAGAGAAGCTCATCAGGAGCTGGAGGTGTAGCATCCGCCACCACCACCGGGATTAGTAACGAATGCACGAGTTGAAAAACCCTCACTAAGTTATTTTAACTTTTGTTAAAAAGGTTAAATGAGTTTCGAACTACTTTTTGAAGAGACTCTTGTAAAAATCTTAATTATTACACAAGGTGTGTTAAAAACAGTTTGTTAGACCAAAAATTCAAGATCCTTGGAAATAGGTTTTTAGTTTAAAACCTAACTCTATGCAGCAGATTGTAGCTATGGAAAATAAAGCAGCACACACAAGAGTCATAAATTTTTTAACGTGGTAAAACCCCACCCAATTAGGGAAATATCCACGGAGGTCTCTACACCTGAAAACAAAAATCCACTCAAACGATTTTAGGGTTACAAACATTCAACGAGACACACAAACGAAACAGACCTATTCTAAGTCCAGAGATATACCTATACTCCTCGATTATTTTCTGAATTCTTTAAGGCTCTGATGTTGTCCTCTTCGTTCTTTAGCTTGGCTCCTTTGCTCCTTTAGCTTTACCTCAACTCAAATGGTCTAGAATCTCCCAACCAACACCAATGTTCAATGATGGTGAGTGATTGTGTTGTGCCTAAATCACATTCATGCACTCACACGCACTTAATTACAAACAATACCTGCAAATTACAAAACTTCTAACTATGAAATATCTTTTTCACACTACTGAAATTAAACTTAGACTTTTTCTCAGAATGTTTTCAGATTTGTTATAATTTTTTGAACTGAAAAATCTAAACAAATCTGAAATATACAAGTATTTATTTCAGGGTTGGAAAAAAAATTGAGAAATGTTGGATAAAAAAGATTACGAACTTCTCAAAACAAATCCAACATGAGAGAATGATTTCTTAATAAAGAAATCAAAACAACCAATAATCTAAGTGACTGTATCACTGAAATAAATCTATGAGTTTCGAAAATAGAAACAAGATCTAAATCTGTAAGGATGTCGAGTGAGAGATTTAGATATAAGGGGATAGGAAATGTCAACCAAAAAACTCTAACTCTCAAAAATATTTTTTGAAGAAAATTTGGTAGAGTTTTGTTTGCGATTTCTATTTTTTCTCTCTTTTATTTTTTTTCTCTCTTCTCTCTATTCTCTCTATTTTTTTTCTCTCAGACCCTTGGCCTTTTCAAAGATTGGAATTGTGAAGACGAAGGTTTTTATTTATACAAGTGATGGAAGGGTCTGGAAGCTTAAGGTAAATCAGGGGAGATTAATTCAACTTTTTGAACTTTCAATCTTACAGTTATTAATGAACTGCACAAGCTAATGTCCTGATTGGTTCTCATTAGTGTCATATGGATTGTTCAAGATAACACGCAGGCCTTAGATTATAAATGATCTAACGGTGAAGATTAAATCTCTCATCTAAGACACATTGAAAACACAAATCCATCCATCAAAAGACCAATATGTGTATGGATATAAGAGGCTGAAAAATGCGTGTTTTTTTATCTTTTTAAAAATTCCATTTGCACCCAAAAATGTTTCTAGCGATTTCGAATTTTACCCAAGTCACTTTTTAGGAAGTTTTAATATATGAAAATTAATCCCAAACATTTTAAAACCCTAAATTAAATTCTTTAAAAATAGATTTTAATTGTTTAAAAATTCCTAATAAATGTAGAAAATTCATTTTAATCCAAGTTAACACACGCATACACATTATATATATGAAATGAAATATGCAAATGTGAAATCCTAGAGTGTGTTGTGTGTTGGTTTTCTACCTGAAGGCCATTGATCTTTGATGATGAAGATAGTGTTGAAATTCTTGAAGATGACATGAAGTAATAGGAGTGACTCAATTTTATTTTATTTTCCAAACTAGTTGAGTTCCTATATAATATAGAGTCAAGTGAGTCAACTATATAGTGTGCTTCGCAGGTGGCCGAGATAGTGGTCCAAGCAGTCAACACAGCCATGACTGCCATGGCCATCAATTTTCCACAGACTCAGCCATAGCCATCGGTGGCACCAGGGATTCAGGCCCAACCGGGGACGATGTCTTGGCTGAAAGTTAGGGAGGCTTTTCAGAAATGCCACCCATCGGAGTTTTTGAGGAGCTCGAATGTGATAGTAGTATGTCAGTGGAAGAAGGACATGCAGTGTCACCTACGCATGATTGAGTGTTACGATACATAGAAATAGATTCTTGCGATGTTTAGACTTGTTGGAGCCGCACTGCAGTGGTGGGAGTCTATTACCACCTCAGAGGAGAGAGATACCATGATGATAGAAAAGTTCAGGGAGCGGTTCGATCACAAGTATTTTCTGCAAGCTGTTCAGATGGAGATGAGGAGGAAATTTAATGATGTTAGACAAGGGGACCGATTAGTGGATGATTACGATGAAGAGTTCACTTGTTTAGCTAACTTTGTGCCAGATGAGGTAAACACCGAAGAAAAGAAGAAGAGTAGGTTCATGGATGGGCTAGCATGAAGGATCAAATAACATTTACTTGGAAACCCAGGATTACAGACTTATATAGAGATCGTTAATGCCGCTATTTTACACTGCCAAGACCACCGCTTCCACTTGAAGGGAAGCAAAAGAGTGGGTGGGACGAGCTAGTCAGGGAAGACAGGAGGGGGTAGTGCTAGTGGGGCCCTCGGTAGTAGGTGGTGAGATAGCGGGGGTAGGATTACCGTCAAGGGGATCAGGCCAAGAGATTCAGGTTAGAAGGTTATCGACAAGATGGTTAAAGTTTCATGTAGGGAAAATAATGTCCTAACCAGCACCAGCAGGTTCCCCAAGGCCAAGAGAACAACGGGGGAGGCCAATAGGACTAGTATCAGGGATAGCCTCATCAAGGCCAGTGGAGGCGATGCTTCGTTTATGACCGAACAGGGGCATATGAAGAAATAGTGTCCACGGATAGCTATCAGACAGCAGTAGGGGCAACAGGAACATATGCCTCCAATAGCACCAGCCCCGCAGCCCTAAGGAAAGATGTATTACAGGCGTGTGTATAACATTAAGGACATACCCATGCCATGTGCTCCTCAGGCGCTACCGGAAGTCGAGGGTACTTTTCTATTCATGGGCATGAGGGTAGTATTCTTTTTATACGGGGGCGTAGCATTCTTTCATTGCCAATAGATTTACACGAGCAGTCATTTTTTTAGAGATAGCCATCACTCGCTTTATGGGTGTAGAGTCACCGTTGGGTAGTGGGTCATTGATACACTTGATATGTAGAGGGGTAGATATCATTATTGGGCGGTTGAGCTTAGCAGCAGACCTTCTTGTGTTAGATATGGAGGGGTATGATGTTATATTGGGCATAGATTGGTTGGCAGGTTACAAAGCGACAATAAACTGTTACAAGAGGACCATTGTATTCTCCATTCTCGGGAAGGAAATGTTCCTAGTGGCGATGCCTCTTCTCGAGGGAGGGTTGCACACACACACTTATACTACATTGAGGAGGAGACATCACATGAGGTAGTTATTCCGTTAGACACGATTCCAGTTGTGAGAGATTTCAAGGATGTATTTCAGGAGATACCAGGGTTGCCACCCAGCCGAAAAATCGAGTTTGTTATCGACCTAACATAAGGTATAAGATCGATTACCCGAGCACCGTATCATATGGCCCCTTTAGAGATGTGAGAGTTGCGGGAGCAGATTCAACAGCTTTTAGGGCAGGGTTTTATTCGGAAGAGTATATCTCCGTAAAGAAGGGGGATGGTTTGCTTCACTTGTGTGTAGATTATAGGGAGATGAACAAGGTCACGCTACAGAATAAGTATTCGTTATCGAGGATCGATGACCTATTTGACCAGTTGAGAGGATCTGCGTATTTCTCCAAGATTGATGTGAGGTCGGGATATCACTAGTTGTACATTCGAGAGGAGGACGTTCCTAAGATCGCTTTTCTATCGCGGTACGAGTAGTACAAATTCAGGGTGATGCTGCTTGGGCTCACCAATATGCCAACAGTGTTCATGGACCTCATGAATTGGGTATTCAGGGAGTTTTTGGACTAGTTCGTGATCATGTTTATAGTCGATATTTTGGTTTACTCTCGCACTGAGGAGGAGCACACAGAGCATCTGCGTAAAGTTCTACAGACACTTCGTGACCATCAATTGCATGATAAATTCGAGAAGTGTGGATTTTGGCTACGGGAGGTGTAGTTTCCAGGCTATATTATGTCCGATCGGGGCATTGCTATTGATCCAAGTAAAGTATCGGCGATGAGGGAGTGGGGACAACCAATGCCACCGATAGAGATTCGCAGCTTTTTGGGGTTGACCAATTATTATCGTGGATTCATTAAGGGGTTCTGGAAGATTACGGGTTCATTGACGAATCTGACTCGCAAGGGGGTACCGTTTGTGTGGAGTGATCACTGTTAGCTAGTCTTTGATGAGCTGAAGGACAAATTGACATCAGCGCCTGTACTTGCAGTGCCTAGGAGTGGGGTGGAGTACCGGGTTTAAACGGACGCATCCTTACAGGGACTTAGGGGTGTATTATAGTAGGAGGAAAGGCTATAGCTTATGCATCTCGCAATCTTAAGCCTCATGAGAAGAATGTAATACCCCGTATTTTTATGACTTTTAAAATTTGGGGATTTTTTTTAAATTTAAATTGAGATATTAATTTAATATTAATCCGAAAATTAATTTAAAAATTTACTAACGTGACGAGAGTTAGTAATTATTGGGAATTTGTCGAATATTACTAAATGAGTAAAGTAATATATAAGATTGATTTTATAAAAATTGTCACGAGTGAATAAAATCACAGTTATGGAAATTTAAGTCGGGACGCACCCGTGTCGTGTCAGGACAAAATTATTATTATTAAAAGTGAATAAATTATCAATCACTTGTATGGTTATTTCGAATGTGCCAATGGGTCCGAAAGGGTTGAGATAGTCAAAATAATATAACCGGGAGTTTAGTTTGGGTCTCGGGACGTTTTTAAGCCTAATTGACATCCCGGGAGGGTATTATAGACATTTTATATTTTTAGGTAAATAAACCCACGAATTTCCTAAGGATAAATCAGCCTTTAGGAGTTGTCTTCTAGGGCTAACCAACACAAAACTAAAGAACGGCCATTAGAGAAGAAGTTGGAGAGCTTTCCAAGCAACCCAAGGCCAAAGACTCATCCGTTTGCACCGCCACCGCCCCTAAATCGTAGATCGCGCAACGGAGAATGCAACCATACCTTTTTCATCTACAAATCAGAAACTTAAATCCCAGGCAAGTATCTATCTTTCTTTTCTTTTAGTTATTGTTTCATCCATGTTAGATTAGGGTTGTTATACACATGCTCCATAGAAGAATTTGAGGAATTTAAGGATTTAATCACATGTCTTGGTGGAAATAATTATATTCTGGACATCCCAATCATATGTAGAGGATAACCCACGAATAAGTATGAGTTTAGAAGCAAGAAATATGGAAAACTAAATTAGAAGAATGAAAATTTTATGAAAATTAGGGTTCTTGATAGTTAATACAAATTGGCCCATTAATTCAATTTCGTTAATGAAATTGTACATGTTTTACGCAGAAAATCTTGCATATATGTGTAAAGAACCAGTAGTAACCTTATTTGGGAGTTTGGAAATATTAAATGGCATTTTGGAGAAAATTATTGGTTGAAACCCGTAGGTTGAAATTTTAGTTTCTGGGCAAGAACTACTTGATCGATCGATCGACCTAAGAACATCGATCGATCGATCATCGATCGATCGACCTCCTTTCCTCGATCGATCGACCCCTCATGGAAAATTGCATATTTGTCCTCGATCAACCCCCTTTCCTCGATCGATCGATTGAATATTTATATATATGACTGCGTGACTGTGCATATATTATGTATCTGTGTAAAAATCATACCCGGGCTACTTGCTATCACGATAATTTCAGTGCCGGGACAGTCTTATCTCGATTGGACCTTTATGGGGGATATTGACTCATACCCTAGAAGATAGTATCCTCGATACAGGCTATCTGAAAATGATAGTCAGATGTTCTAAGAGACATGAGGGTATGTGCTGACCTCTTAGGACATGGAACTATGCTTTGCCTCCATTTGTTTGTGTATTGTGATAATACAGTTCGAGAGTGATTCCGAACTAGTATTTCCCTTAGTTTGTATGATACAGAGACTTGATAGCAGAGTATGCCAGCACCATAGATTTATGTGGGGTGCCGATAGTATATATATTATATGAGTGATTATATATATATATATATATATATATATATATATATATATATATATATATATATATATATATATATATATATATATATATACTTATATATGGAAATTTCTACTATGTGTAGATGTAGTTAAGAAATGAATAAATACTTCAACTTTATAATAACTGTTTGGGAACTTTGTAACGGTACGATGTTGCTCTAAGTAACGTAATAAATTTTGAAGAGAATGACTTTCTCAACTCAACTCAATAAAGCCTTTTTACAATTATTTGGGGTCGGCTACATGAATCCTATTTTTTCATTCCATTCTGTCGAGTGCAATATCTTCAGTTAAACCACATGTCATCATGTCCTTTTTTATAATATCCCACCAAGTCAATTTAGGCCTACCTCTATCCCTTGTGTTACCATCAATACTAACTAAATCACTCTTCCTTACAGAAGCATCCATTGGTCTACGCTTGACGTGTCCAAACCATCTAAGTCGGTTTTCTCTCAATTTATCTTCTATCGGAGCTACTTTTATCGTTTCACGAATTTGTTCATTTTTAATTTTAACCTTTCGAGTTTTACCACAAATCTATCTTAGCATTCGCATTTCGGCCACACTCATTTTTTGTACATTTTATTTCTTGGTTGCCCAACACTCTGTCCCATATAACATGGCGGGTCTAATGGCCGTCCTATAAAATTTACCTTTTAACTTCAAAGGTATACGCCTATCACACAAAATACCGGTAGCACTTCTCCACTTAACCCAACATGCTTTAATCCTATGAGTAAAATCATCACTAATATCTCCATCTTTTTTAATAATCGATCCTAAATAACGAAAATGATCATTTCCAGGTATCTCTTGACCCTCCAATTTCACCACATCTCCATTTGTCCTCTTATTACTACTAAAATTGTACTCCACATATTTTGTTTTAATTCTGCTTATTTTACATCCTCTTATTTCTAAAGTTTCTCTCCACAAATCCAACCTAGCATTAATCCCCGTCTTAATCTCATCCATTAAAATAATATCATCTGCAAATAGCATACACTATGACACCTCATCTTGTATTTGTCCAGTCAACTCATCCATAATAAGAGCAAAGAGATAAGGACATAATACTGAACCTTGGTGTAGACCTACCGTAATTGAAAATTCACAACTTTCTCCGGCTGATGTTCTTATTGTAGTCATTGCACCATCATACATATCCTTTATCAGATCAATATATCTGCGAGTCACTGCTCTTTTATGTAGAACCCACCATATTATATCTCTGGGTATCCTATCATACACCTTCTTCAAATCTATAAAAATCATATGAAGATCCTTCTTTTTCTCCCAATACCTCTCCATTAATCTCCTCAATAAATAGATTATTTTCATTGTTGACCTCCCAGGCATAAATCCAACTTGATTCTTAGATACTGTAGTCCTTAATCTCAATCTATATTCAATCACTCTCTCTCAAAGTTTTATTGTATGACTCGTTAACTTAATACCACAATGATTTGAACAACTTTGTATGTCCCCTTTATTTTTATAAATAGGTACTAAAACACTTTTTCTCCATTCATCGGGCATCCTATTAGTAATTAAAATTCTATTGAATAATTTTGTAAGCCATGATACTCCATCCTCCCCTAAGCACTTCCAAACCTCAATAGGGATACCATCTGGTCCTAAAGTCTTCCCTGTTTTCATCTTTTTTAGAGCAATCCTGACCTCTGTTGTCCTAATTCTACGAAAAAATATATTTTCTCGAGTCTCCCTAAGTTCCTCTATATCTAATCTACTCCTATTATCTCCATTTAATAACCTCTCAAAGTAGTTTTTCCATCTTTCCATAATTTCGTCATCTTTGACTAGGACTCTTGAATCATCACTTTTAATACACTTAACGTTATTAAAATCTTTTGTTTTCCTATCCCTAAGTTTAGCAAGCTTGTAAATACTTTTTTCCCCTTCTTGTGTACCTAATTTTGTATAAAGATCATCATACGCTTTTAACTTAGCATCTCTTACCACTTTCTTAACTTTCTTTTTAGCCCATTTATATTTCTCAAAATTTTCTTCATTTCTATTTGTTTGCCATGTTTTAAAGCACTCCCTTTTGATTTTTACTATATTTTGTACTTCTTCATTCCACTACCAAGTTTCTTTAGACTGTGGCCCCTTGTCTTTTGATTCTCCAAGAATTTCTTTTGATATTCTCCTAATGCATGTGGCCATCTTATTCCACATTATGTTAGTCTCTTCTTCAGTATTCCATGTTGCTTCATTTAATAATTTATCTTTAAATAGTTCTAATTTCTCTCCTTTTAAGTTCTACCACCTAGTTCGTGGGTTAATCTTCACTTTTCTCACTCGTGATTGATTTTTAATATTTATATCCAACACCATTATCCTATGTTGTGAGGTTAAGCTTTCTCCCTGGATAACCTTACAATCTTTACACGTTAATCGGTCTCCTTTTATAGTAATGAAAAAATTTATTTGGCTCTTATGCGTTCCACTTTTATAAGTTATTAAGTGTTCAAGCCTCTTTTTAAAACATGTATTTACTAATACAAAATCATAAGCCATCGTAAAATCTAAGATAGAATCTCCCCCGTCATTCCTATCTCCAAAACCATATCCTCCATGCACTATCTCATATTCTACACGACCTTCTCCTACATGGCCATTAAAATCTCCCCCTATATAGATTTTCTCACCTACGGGTATTTCTTGAATTAGTTCATCCATTTGTTCCCAAAATTGTACTTTAGTGTGATCATTTAATCCTACTTGAGGTGCATAAGCACTAACAATATAAATTATGTTATCACCTAATACCAATTTTACAATTACAAGTCTATCACCTTTCCTAATAACGGTTACGATATCGTCCTTAAAGTTCTTATCTACTATTATTCCAACTTCGTTCTTATTTCTATATTTTCCTGTATAATAAAATTTAAATCCAGTATTTTCTATTTCTCTAGCTTTCTCACCGACCCATTTAGTTTCTTGTAAATAAGCTATGTTAACTTTTCTTCTTATCATGGTATATACCAACTCCATCCCTTTTCCTGTCATAGTCCCTATATTCCAAGTTGTAAACCTAAGTCTAGTATCCTGGACTAGCTTCTTTACCCACACACGTCTAGCTTGTTGCAAGAACCCTTGCGTCTTTATCGTCACATTCAAGCGCCGATGCGATGCCCCTTGCCTATTTTTCAAGACACCCGGTGGCAGGCGCAACACCCCTTGCCTATTTTTCGAGGCACACGGTGGCAGGCGCAATGCATTGCTTAAGAGGAATGCCCTAGCATTAGCACGTATATTCATATGATTCATGTTCATAAGGATCTGACAAAGTTTTATGCTGGCTGTCAGCTACCTAACGCAACCCTCCTCCTTTATCCGGGCTTGGGACCGGCAGTGTAAAAAAATAAGAAGTTGAGCACGACACAGGCGGAGTTATAACTTTCTAAAACTAAATATTATAACTTTTTACTCCCTGCGATACAACTTTATGGAAAATAAGAGTTAAGTTTATGAGTTTAGTAGTACGGTAGGCATGCACACTAGATGAGAGGCGAGAATTCTCAAGAGAGTGTCGCATACTAACATGGTTGTTACATTAGCCGGTAAGCATTTTAAATACTTGTTAAACTATTTTTAAAAAAAAACTGTTTTACACTCGGGCTTTGACCCGTTTTTTGTTATTTATCTTTCTCTTTTATATATGTATATATTAAACGTGCCCAGCCACAGGGGCGTCATGCTTAGATTCTTTGGACTGTACGTGTTGCAGCGGATGTGGGAGTTGTAGGCCCTTGCTTTAGACGACCTCTTTGTTGATTCTTCTCTTATTTTAGTTCTGCTTAGATAGGGCATGTTTCGCCTGTTCCTTTATTAAGTTTGGATTTTTACAGATATTTATGTTCATTTATATTTCCAGTATTCGGTACTCCTTGGGAGTTAACTATTGTCAGGATGGTTTCATTTATATTTTTAAACTGGTTTGGTTTATCTAGATGGTTTTAATTCTTATGTAGTATTGTCATCCTTAGTATTTATGTGATTCTTAAACTTTTGGTTGTTAAAAAGATTTACATATGGATTTAATAAAATGGAAAAAAAGTTTTAAATTGTTCTGACACTTAGCTTGATTATTTAGGGTGTTTAAATTGGTATATTTTATTTTACGATAGTGATGCTAAGAATGAACCAACTGTTCAACTTGATTTTAATTTAATAAAGGACTGATCGCCCGGTATTTAATTAGGCGGGGTGTCACAGGTGGTATCAGAGCATCAGGTTCTAGTGTCCTTTAGGATATGTATAGCTTATTTCGTTTCCAGTTTAGCGTATTTGATTTAGAGCCCTAATATTATGAATGTTGTATTCATCTTTATGCTTTAGGAATTCGTGCTTCTGTGATTTGTTTATGTGAATGATGAACTCATCCAGATTATTTAAATTTTCAGATGAATCGTCAAGAAGAACAAGCTAATAACATTGGGGGAGTAAATGAGCAAGGTCAGCTCACACCTCAGGTGTCTCCAGAAAGAGTATCAACCGCTGAGTTAGCAGGTATTGTGACACAGGTACCACTGCGGTCTTACAGTATCAAGAACGCAACACACAACTTATAGGGGAAAAAGATCTAGCGAGTATATTCAATCTGTCATGACTAGAAATAACAAGTGTGCGAAGACACTAAAATCGCAACAACAAGCTCCTCAAGACCGTAAAAGCCATGAAAGTAACAAATTATACAGGGAAACCCAAAAGCATCAGGGCCAAAGAAGTCGGGAAAGTGAAGTCACAAAGAGGTGTTTCAAATATGGAATGGACGGTCATGAACATCGAACTTGTCCGGATCAGACTGGAAAGGAACTCTGACCCCACCAGTGAGAACTTTAAGGACTCTACAATAAGTGTGTACAAGCGGGTCACAAGTGGAGGGACTGTCCTCAACCAGATGTCGTTTTTCATCAAGATGCTTAACAAGGCCAAGGAGAAAGTGAAACTGGACAATCGAACCAAAACCAATAGAGCCGTAAAATGAAACAATTTAGAGGTAGATGCTTCAATTGCAGCAAGATGGGTCACCGGAGGCAGGATTGCCTAAATAAGGGTAAGATACCCCAGCAGCAGGGGCAGAAACAGTACGAATGTGTGTACGATGTCCAGCATACTGAAATTCAACAGCCATCATCGGCCATTGATGGCACGTTCCTTCCTTCTAGTACTATGGGACACATTTTATTCAATACCGGGGCATCACACTGTTTCATAGATACTCACTTTGCACAAACCTTAGGATTTTTAGACACTACTGAGAGTACGGTGTCATGCGTAGACTCATCATTTGGAAAATGGTCTTTAATTTTCTTTATACGCCGAGGTGTAGGTATATAGTTTAGTAGTTTTATTTTACCTACAGTCATACTAGTTTTAGTCATACGTGAGCACGACGTCATTATTGGCATGGATTGGCTCGCTACGTACAGAGCCATGATAAATTATTTCGGTAGGAGTATTATCTTTTCCATTGCGGAGCAGGAGATGTTTTGGTGGCGATGCCTCGCACAGAGGGAGGATCTTCCACCCATTTGTATTACATAGAGGAGGATACCTCTAAGGAGATTGTGATTCTACTGGATTCGATTCCAGTCATTCGTGAGTTTCCGAATGTATTTAAGGAGATAAGTGCGTTATGTGTTGAGGTATTTTGTGGAGAGTAAAACCACATAAGTTAAAATTTTCCGAAGCGAGAATAAGGGAAAGGGTATGATGCTTATAAGGGAAATGGTTAATATAATTTCTGATTTGGTTCAGACATATGCATCATGTCCAGAAGACGATTAAGTAGCCAATGTGATTGGCAAAGTAGAAGTATGAGTTTTATCCTCGGAGGATGAAGCATGTTTTATGTGACACGAGCGAGTCATTATATTTTTGTTTATTGTTATATTCGCATGTGAGAAGAATTTAGTGCGTATATCTATAGCGTTATTATTATGTGTATGTTTTCCCTGGTAAAGTGGGATTGTCTTTAGTGTTCTCCGCGGAGGACAAATGGGTGCACTGTTAGTGATTTATATTCTTTATTGAGAATTCTCGTATTAGTGATGTGATATACGAGTACGATATTATACTAATTATGGTTTTATAAAAATGGTTAAAACAATAGTGGGCAGTGATTTTAAGGCTATCGGAGTGGTTACCTTAGTGCAACATCTTTTGTTCTGGAGAGGCCTCACCTGCGAGAGGGCCGGACTCGCACTTATATTATCTATTTTAGAGATTTCAGAGGGGATAGTGGTCCCGAGATATTCGATCACGATGTGTGTAGGGACTTTGTTATTATGATTTAGTATTTATTGGGTCTACTATTGAGCGAAAGATTTGACTCATTATTATGTTTAGCGCTCAGAACCTTGTGTTAGGAAGAGCACATTGATATATCTATCCTTTAGAGGTGTGAGAGTTAAGAGTTGTACCCATATGTTTGGGGACAAGATTTCGAGAACCCTGATTGTATGTATTCGAGGTTTATGGAATGTGATTACCACCAATAATTAACGATTGTACAATTAGAGAAATTGTTCTTTGTTAAGTGTAATTACGGGAAGAGATGTAACGTTTCTATCAAGAGATGGAATTAAGGGGTACATGCTACGGATGGAGGGCCTAACGGATTTCGATAACCGATAATGCTAGGTAGTAGTGTATCGGGGGGTCCTTGTTTGGATTTCGCTTTGCGAGACATCCCACGCATGAAATTTAGTGTAAGGTTGGAAGTAGGAAGATGTTTGGTCATTAGTCTATGAGTTTGGTACCTCGATCGTAGTAAGAACAGGTAATTATATCTGTAAGTTGGAAGTTGAATTATGATTTAAGGCCAGTGGAGCCGGTGGTGTGGTAAGAAGGCATTGAAAGTTTTGTCTTATCACCACAAGTTAAGGGGTGGAATGATGATAAGGAGGATTTAAAAAGTTCGATTTCTAGGGTGATTGCGAGTACCCAAGTGTTATAATCACGTTGTGAGCACAAGCAAAATAAAGAATTGGGTGTTATGCGTGAAGCGTATGTGATGCTTACGCTAGTATGCATGGTTTATAGGGGGTGGGCATCCTGGTTAGATGGTGTTAAAATCGTCCGAGTTGAAGGGACGTAGGAATAGACGTGTGGAATAAATGTTTGTGGGATTAACATAATGAAGTGGAAGTGGTAGAGTGGATTGGGCGCCGTGTGAAAGGCGATAAATCCATATATTTGTCTTCAGGGTAGCACACCGAATCTGGTTGGAAGACTATAGGAAGCCATTTAAAAAGGGGTATTCCTTGAGAAGGTAGAATTTAATTATTATGGAGAACACTCGGAGCGGAGTTGTAATTAGTCAAATGTTGAGAGCGACTGACGCATACAAAGAGTGAAGATGTTAGTATGGTATAAAATGTCCAGAAGTGCACATCGTGGAGAAAAGTGCATAGGTTGGAACTTTCAGTATACGCAAAGGAAAGAAGGGGAGTATTAAGTGTCACTTAATGTGAGACATTACAAGTAGAAGTCGATGTCGAGCGGGACATAGTGAGTATCCTCTGTGGGCACTACTCATAAATAGAAATCGATTGGAACAAGAGGGCAAAGCAGAGAATTTTGTGGCTACCAACGCTTCCGATAAGGGAAGAGGCCAGTGAAGTCGGTAAAGTTTCCTTTATGGGTTGCCAACATCAAGGTAATATCAAGGGTTCATTCAAACATGTGGAACAAGTCGCCCAAGAAGGAAGTGATTGATATTCCTTTGGGGTGATTTACCATATTAACTAGTGTGCCCCATTCTTCCTTTGAAAGGAAGAATCGCGCCGGTACATGATCTTTCTGCTTAGGATGAGACTTCCAAATCCCACCTTCAATATGGAATTTCAGGAAGCAGCGGGGATAACACTTCGTGTTGAGCAGGTTGTATCACCCATAATCCGGGGAGTAGGTGAGCGGTAATTAACCATTTGTGGAGCTTTGTGAAAGTAATTTTGGATTCATTGTGATCGTTTCATCTCCACAACGGTTATAGCTAGCAAGTGGAGTATAGTACGGTAATTGGGGAAGGATATTACCAAATGGTAGGGTTCTATGGGAGCACTCGTACCTGTTTATTGTGAACAAGGGGATTATTGAGGTTTTGGGGTGGAAAAAAACCCTTAATTTTTCTCACTCTGAATGTTAAGAGGGGGGCGGATAATCAAAATTTTGGATTAGTCGAGTTAGAGTCTGATGACTATGGTGTAATTACCACGACTGTTTTAGGTGAACAAGAGTGGTCAGATGTTCGTATGGTTTCTCTCAGAAGGGGAGTTTTGTGTTTAGATAAATCCGAGTAGTTGTCATGTAGTGAGGTGCGGCCTCCCAATGATAGTGAAATAATGGGAATTAATAATGTATAGGCATGTCTGATGCAAACATTGTCGGATAGGAGCTCAATGTGAAGTGTCTTTAATGAGAGTGTTAAACAAGGTTGTTGTGAGGCGGGGCTATAATGATTGAGTGCCTTATTATGTAGATAGTTTGCGTACTGATATGGTATCCGGAATTGTTTTACCAACAGGCCTTATTTTCCGAATTTCGGGATGAAATTCCGTTATTAGGGGGGAAGTATGTAATACCCTGTATTTTTATAACTTTTAAAATTTGGGGATTTTTTTAATATTTAAATTGAGATATTAATTTAATATTAATCCGGAAATTAATTTAAAAATTTACTAGCGTGACGAGAGTTAGTAATTATTGGGAATTTGTCAAATATTACTAAATGAGTAAAGTACTATATAAGATTGATTTTATAAAAATTGTCACGAGGGAATAAAATGACAATTATGAAAATTTAAGTCGGGACGCCCCCGTGTCGTGTCAGGACTAAATTATTGTTATTAAAAGTGAATAAATTATAAGTCGCTCTTATGGTCATTTCAAATGCGCCAATGTGTCTGTAAGGGTCGAGATAGTCAAAATAATGTACCCGGGGGTTTAGTTTGGGTCTCAGGGTGTTTTTAAGCCCAATTGACATCCCGGGAGGGTAATATAGACATTTTATATTTTTGGGTAAATAAACCCACGAATTTCCTAAGGATAAATCAGCCTTTAGGAGTTGTCTTCTAGGGTTAACCAACACAAAACCAAAGAACAGCCATTAAAAAAGAAGTTGGAGAGCTTTCCAAGCAACCCAAGACCAAAGACTCATCCGTTTGCACCGCCAGCGCCACCAAATCGTAGATCGCGCGACGAGGAATGCAACCATACATTTTTCATCCACAAATCAGAAACTTGAATCCCAGGAAAGTATCTATCTTGATTTTATTTTAGTTACTGTTTCATCCATGTTAGATTAGGGTTGTTATACACATGTTACATAGAAGAATTTAAGGAATTTAAGGATTTAATCACATGTCTTGGTGGAAATAATTATATTCTGGACATCCCAATCATATGTAGAGGATAACCCACGAATTGGTATGAGTTTAGAAACAAGAAATCTGGAAAAAGAAATTAGAAGAACGAAGGTTTTATCAAAATTAGGGTTCTTGATAGTTAATACAAATTGGCCCTTTAATTCAATTTCGTTGATGAAATTGTACATGTTTTACGTAGAAAATCATGCATATATATGTAAAGAACCAGTAGTGACCTAATTAGGGAATTTGGGAATATTAAATGGCATTTTGGAGAAAATTATTGGTTCAAACCCGTAGGTTGAAATTTCAGTTTCTAGGCAAGAACTGCTTGATCGATCGATCGACCCAAGAACATCAATCGATCGATGATCGATAGATCGACCCCCTTTCCTCAATCGATCGACCCCTCCAGGAAAAATTCATATTTATCCTTTTTTTTGTTTAATCCGATTTAAATACGTGGGAACCCTTGATTTTTATTTGTAGAGTATAATGGGTCGTGAGGAGAACCAGTAGGGTCTAAATAGACTCCGTCGAATTAAATTTAATAGGGGATGAAATTGTGGGTCAACGAGGAATTTCGTTACACATTAGAGACTGTGTAACTGTGCATATATTATTAATTTATGTAAAAATCATACACGGGCTACTTGCTATCACGGGGGTTTTCGCGTCGGGACAGTCTTATCTCGATTGGACCTTTATGGGGGATATTGACTCGTACCCTAGAAGATAGTATCCTCGATATAGGCAATCTGAAAATGACATTCAGATGTTCTAAGAGACGTGAGGGTATCTGCTAACCTCTTAGGACCTGGAACTATGCTTCACCTCCATTTGTTTGTGTATTGTGATAATATAGTTCGAGAGTGATTCCGAACTAGTATTTCCCTTAGTTTGTGTGATATGAGGACTTGATAACAGTGTATGTCAGCGCCATAGATTTTTGTGGGGTGCCGGTAGTATATATATTATATGAGTGATTAATATATATATATATATATATGGAAACTTTCTACTGTGTGTAGATGTTGACGCAAAAATTCTCCATCTACGAGGACCAGTCAGAAATGGACACCTGTCATCCTACGTGGAAATATTTATACTTGCTCGACACCCGAGGAGAGTTAGTCGGCACCCGAGGAGAGTTGGTCGACATACCAAGCAACTCAAGGAAGACCAACCACCCTGAAGGGACCAACAGTTACATTCACTGTATATAGATATAAATGTCTGAATGTATAAAGATATTGTATCTCTTTAATTACTATCACTATAAATACATGCATTCCTTTAGCCAAAGGGACAAGAAAGAGGCACGATACACAAGATACATACCTCTCTCTCTCACTCTCTACACCATATTGTGTTATTGTACACCCCTGAGAATAAAAGAACAGTGGATGTATGGTTTATTTATAGCCGAACCACTTTAAAAACCTTTGCCTCTTATATTTTTGATGTGAATGTTTATATTTATCTTCGATCTCATCCTCATCATTTATCTGCTGTTGACGCCACTAAAATGGCATAGACCATTTTCTGTCTTCAACAGATTGGCGTCGTCTATGGGAACGTGTTACAAGCATTGTTCTCCATCAAAAGATAAGTTTTCATTTTCTTTACGAATAATCAATTATATGTTGTTCATACATTTTTCGATTCAGTCATGACTTTTATGTTTATATACATAAATTAGTTGTCCAATTTTTATTTACGAAATATGTAAGATATTGCATATCATGATTTTCAAATCATAACTGTTAGATTAATTCTTAGCGAGAAATCTGTAAAATGGTGGATTTCATAAATCATAACTTTTGGCTCGATTCTCAAGTTTTAAATTTTATATCATGGAATAAACATTTAGAATGATTAATCTACCAGTATATACGATGATGATAAGATTTGATAATTTCCATTTCTGATTTTGAGGTAAATCTTGGAAGATCTTTAATTTCCGTTGTATATTCCTATTTGTAATCAGAGAATACGAAAATTCAAGATTCATTTTCTCTCTCTTGATTATGAGGGAGTCGTTTCAATTTAAAACTCTTGAATCAAAATATAATTCAGCAACCATCACAGTTGAAACAAGCATAAAAAACTCAATGTCTACCTGACTGTCGTAACGTTAGGAGGGGATAAAAACGATTTTTGCATCATTCATTTGTGTTGATAAACTGAATCTCAACTTTTATTCACCCATAAGCACAACTATGTTAATTTTAAATAATTTTGGTTGTGGGTTTTGATATAGATGTCATAATAAGATGACTTTTCATAATTATTTTCATTTGCCCACTTCCATAAAGGATGAAAAATGAACAGTCGCTCAAGAAATGGCAATGGAGAAACTTTCAGGAAGATGAAAGAGTTCTGGATTCATTAATTGTTTCAACTTCAATGATTTACAGTAATAGAAATTACGAAATTGAGATACAAATCTAGGATTAAAATGTCTCCATTCACTGGATTTTTCTCAGATCAGATTTGAAGTCTACCTACTTTGGGTACAAAGCTCCAGTGAATCTGCAACTACAATTTTATAATGCATACATGAGTCTGCATCAAGGTCTAAAGAAGAGAAAACCCACGAGATCTCAAACTCAAAGAAAGTGACCTGGACTTATCCCTCAATCGACCATATTTTTTATTTCAATTTGCTCTGAGATCCAAACTCCAACCAAGCAGTGTTCACAATCAAAGTGTCTATGATACAGAAATCAATCAAAGATGCATTAGCAACATTGTCGGTGATCGATAACTACTGTGAAAGCAGAAAACGTTGGTTGGCATCATATTTGGTGAAAAACGAAGGATCATTAACCATTTAATACTTGGTCGAAAACCTTATTCTTAGTCGGCGACAACCGACGACATCCATTATTGGTCGGCATCCGTCCGGACCAAATTTTGTTGATTTACACAAGCTAAACTGGTCGGAGACCATCTGCTTCTTGGTCGACGATATTTAATGGTGGTCTGCATCATCTAATGGTGGTCTGCATCATCTAATGTTGGTCGACGACCCTATTTGTTGATAAAAAACATCCAGCCATCATGGTTGGCATTCCAGTAAGTTAAGACCCGAACACAGTTGCATAGCTATTTGTTGATCGGAGATACCCCCGACCATTTATTCTTTGTCGGCGTTGCATATAACCAGTCAGGGGCATTTGATCCGTGGTCGAGACCATATAGGTCAGAGATAGGTATTACACAGGTAGGGGACCATTCAATCGGCGATAGGTAGAGCGCCAAAACGAAGGGTTGTCAACCAGCTAATGTTGATCGGGGAACAGAGAATTTAGAATTTACGATGTTCCTCTATGGAGAATATTGTTTCTCTTACTTTGACCTTTGTCAAAATCACCGCCTGCTAAATGACAATACCACCTCCTCCTACATTCACAGTTTGAGAAAAATAAAAAAGACTTATAAATATTTTTAACAAACTTAAATTTGGGCATTTGCTTAAAATTAAAATGTCTAGCATTTTATATAAAAAATTGCTCACATTGACACACGAAGTCGGCAAAACATATTATTTCATATTTTGAAATTTTTATCCTATATCCGAGCTGATACACATCATGTATTGTTTGGCTAAATAATTATTCTCATGACAATAACTACCTGATCTAGTCTCAACAGGTGTTCTGGCAACTTATTTAAATTCTATAGGGACAAGATTCAATCCTGATGAAAGCTCGACAACAATCTTAAACTTCTGGAAACTGTTATTGCTCGACATCAGGCAATTTCGTCTCGACATATCTGCCAGACATATATTGTTTCATATTTTGAAATTGATATTTTTATTTCTTGAGCATATACATATCATATATTGATTGGGTGACTAACTTATTCTCATGACTAATTGATGAAGACTCTACAGATGTTCGAGCAAATTTTAATGCCAGAGTAATGAGCTCGGCGAAATTTTCACCACCAACTAAGGTTGGTTGGCATCAACAACCACCAACTAAGGTCGGTCGGCTTTCAACAACCACAAACTAAGGTTGGTCGGCATTCAGCAATCGCCAACTAAGGTTGGTCGGCATCAACAACACATAAAGACCTTAAAATGTCAATACCGAACAAGAACAACGCAACTAGACTGCACATAGCATAGCAACAAGACTGCAAACAACAATTCCTTGAGCAACTTCAACAGTTATTCGAACAGCTTTGAAGCTTATTCGGTCAACAACAATTCGATCGGCACCATCAGATTCATTTCATACATGCCTCAATCCTGGGCATAGAGCTTCATATTTGACTTAATCGAGTTAAGAGAAGAGATACATGTAGGACTTTCTAATTAAGAATTCAAACATCTATTCCTCAAACACTCGTACTGAGCTAAAGAACACATGTAGAAATTCCCAATTTGGAATTCAAACAGTTTCTTCAAAAGACGACCAGAGTCAAACGCGGGAAGAAATGTAGAAATTCATAATTGAAATGTCAACATATATTCTTCTTAAACACTTCAACTGAGTTAAATAATAGAAGCCAGAAGTTGCAAACTATGACAAATCTCATTGTTGCATCCAAATTCCCAGGGGTGATATGTAGCATACGAAAATAGAGTTCCTAAAAAAAAGACTAGCTCCGACGCAACCATCAATTAGCTTGAATCATCCGTTGACCAGAAGATAGTTCACTTTATGTTGAACAAATCAAGAAGATAGATTAAGAATTTCATTATGCACGAAGCACCGAGCAACACTGCAGAATAAATACTCCATCCTTTCAGTGAACCATCAAGCATGGAGCATTGGGGGCTTCTATTGATGCAAAAATTCTCCATCTACGAGGACCAGATAGAAATGGACACCTGTCATCCTACGTGACAATATTTATACTTACTCAACACCTGAGGAGAGTTAGTCGGCACCCGAGGAGAGTTGGTCGGCATACCAACCAACACACGGCCTGCCAAGCAACTCAAGGAAGACCAACCACCCTAGAAGACCAACAGTTACATTCATTGTATATAGATATAAATGTCTGAATGTATAAAGTCATTGTATCTCTTTAACTCATATCACTATAAATACATGCATTTCCTTAGCCAAAGGGACAAGTAAGAGACACGATACACAAGATACACACCTCTCTCTCTACACCATATTGTGCTATTGTATTCCCCTGGGAATAAAAGAACAGTGGACATAAGCTTTATTTATAGCCAAACCACTTTAAAAACATTTGTCTCTTATATGTTTGATGTGAATGTTTATCTTCATCTTCAATATCATCCTCATCATTTATCTACTATTGACGCCACTAAAATGTCATAGACCATTTTCTGTCTTCAACAGATTGGCGCCGTCTGTGGGAACATGTTACAAGCATTGTTCTCCATCAAAAGCTAAGTTTTTATTTTCTCTACGAATAATCAATTATATGTTGTGCATAGATCTTTTAATTCTATCATGATTTTTATGTTTATATACATAAATTAGTTGTCCAATTTTTATTTACGAAATCTTTAAGATATTGCATATCATGATTTTCAAATCATAATTGTTAGATTAATTCTTATTGAGAAATCTGTAAAATGGTGGATTTCATGAATCACAAACGTTTGGCTTGATTCTCAAGTTTTAAATTTTATATCATGGAATAAACATTTAGAATGATTACATCTACCAGTATATACGATGATGATAAGATTTTATAATTTTCATTGTTGATTTTGAGATAAATTTTGGAAGATCTTTAATTTTCGTTGTATATTCCTATTTGTAATTAGAGAATACAAAAATTTAAGATTCATTTTCTCACTCCTGATTATGAGGGAACTGCTTTAATTTAAAGCTCTTGAATCAAAATACAATTCAACAACCATCACAGTTGAAATAAGCATAAAAAACCAATGTCTATCTGACTGTCATAACGTTAGGAGGGGATAAAAATGGTTTTCTCATCGTTCATTTGTGTTGATAAACCGAATCTCAACTTTTATTCATCCATCAGCACAACTATGTTAATTTTAAATAATTTTCATAATAAGAGGACTTTTCATAATTATTTTCAGTTGCCCACTTCCATAAAGGATGAAAAATGAACAGTCGCTCAAGAAATGGCAATGGAGAAACTTTCAGGAAGATGAAAGAGTTCTAGATTCATTAATCATTTCAACTTCAACGATTTACAGTAACAGAAATTATGAAATTGAGACACAAATCTGGGATCAAAATGTCTCCATTCACTAGATTTTTCTCAAATCAGATTTTGAAGTCTACCTACTTTGGGTACAAAGCTCCAATGAATCTACAACTACAATTTTGTAATAGATACATGAGTCTTCATCAAGGTTTAAAGAAGATAAATCCCACGAGATCTCAAACTCAAAGAAAATGACTTGGACTCATCCCTCAACCAACCATATTTTTTATTTCAGTTTGCTCTAAGATCTAAACTACAACCAAGCTGCGGTCACAATCAAAGTGTCTATGATACATAAATCAATCAAAAATGCATTAGCTATATTGTCGGTGATCGACAACTACTGTGAAAGCAGAAAACATTGGTCGGCAACATCTTTAGTGCAAAACGAAGGATCCCTAACCATTTAATACCTGGTCGACAGCCTTATTCTTAGTTGACGATAATCGACGACATCCATTATTGGTCGGCATCCGTCCGGACCATATTTTGTTGATTTACACAAGCTAAACTGGTCGGAGACCATCTTCTTCTTGGTCAACGACATCTAGTGGTGGTCTGCATCATCTAATGTTGGTCGACAAGCCTATTTCTTGATCGGAAACATCCAACCATCATGGTATCCAGAATCTTTTTACCAGGCAGGCCTTATTTTTTGAATTTCGGGACAAAATTCCGTTATTAGGGGGAAGTATGTAATACCCCGTATTTTTATGACTTTTAAAATTTGGGGATTTTTTTAAAAATTTAAATTGAGATATTAATTTAATATTAATCCGAAAATTAATTTAAAAATTTACTAGCGTGACGAGAGTTAGTAATTATTAGGAATTTGTCGAATATTACTAAATGAGTAAAGTAATAAATAAGATTGATTTTATAAAAATTGTCATGAGCGAATAAAATGATAATTATGAAAATTTAAGTCGGGACGCGCCCATGTCATATCAGGACTAAATTATTATTATTAAAAATAAATAAATTATAAGTTGCTCGTATGGTCATTTCGAATGCTCCAATGTGCTCGGAAGGGTCGAGATAGTCAAAATAATGTACCTGGGAGTTTAGTTTGGGTCTCGGGGCGTTTTTAAGCCTAATTGACATCCCGGGAGGGTATTATAGACATTTTGTATTTTTAGGTAAATAAACCCACGAATTTTCTAAGGATAAATCAGCCTTTAGAAGTTGTCTTCTAGGGTTAACCAACACAAAACCAAAGAACGACCATTAGAGAAGAAGTTGGAGAGCTTTCCAAGCAACCCAAGACCAAAGACTCATCCGTTTGCACCGCCACCAAATGGTAGATCGCGCGACGGGGAACGCAACCATACATTTTTCATCCACAAATCAGAAACTTGAATCCCAGAAAAGTATCTATCTTTCTTTTCTTTTAGTTATTGTTTCATCCATGTTAGATTAGGGTTGTTATACACATGTTCCATAGAAGAATTTGAGAAATTTAAGGATTTAATCACATGTCTTGGTGGAAATAATTATATTCTGGACATCCCAATCATATGTAGAGGATAACCCACGAATTGGTATGAGTTTAGAAGCAAGAAATCTAGAAAACGAAATTAGAAAAATGAAAGTTTTACGAAAATTAGGGTTCTTGATAGTTAATACAAATTGGCCCTTTAATTCAATTTCGTTAATGAAATTGTACATGTTTTACGTAAAAAATCTTGCATATATGTGTAAAGAACCAGTAGTAACCTTATTTGGGAGTTTGGGAATATTAAATGGCATTTTGGAGAAAATTATTAGTTGAAACCCGTAGGTTGAAATTTCAGTTTCTGGGCAATAACTACTTGATCGATCGATCGACCCCCTTTCCTCAATCGATTGACCCCTCCTGAAAAACTGCATATTTGTCCTCTTTTTTGTTTAATCCGATTTAATTACGTGGGGACCCTTGATTCTTATTTATAGAGTATAACGGGTCGTGAGGAGGACGAGTAGGGTCTAATTAGACTCTGTTGAATGAAATTTAATATGGGATGAAATTGTGGGTTAACGGGGAATTTCGTTATACATTAGAGATTGTGCATAAGTTTGTTAATGAATTGAGGGACTCGTGAAAGTCTTAGACCAGATGGTTAGAGAGGGTATACCTACTGAAATTGTCTTTAGTAGGAGAATACTTCGAGAGATGATAAGTATGTATGAAATAAATTATAAATGGGAATAAGAGAGACAAATCCCTTATGCGAGATAATTGAGTAATTTGTGCTAAGAACGGATAATTATAATTATGGGCCGTGGGCGCACCTAATTTAGAAATCTTGAATATTTATATATATGACTGTGTGACTGTGCATATATTATGTATCTATGTAAAAATCGTACCCTAGCTACTTGCTATCACGGGGGTTTTTGCGCCGGGACAGTCTTATCTCGATTGGACCTTTATGGGGGATATTGACTCGTACCCTAGAAGATAGTATCCTCGATACAGGCTATCTGAAAATGATAGTCAGATGTTCTAAGAGACGTGAGGGTATGTGCTGACCTCTTAGGACCTAGAATTATGCTTCGCCTCCATTTGTTTGTGTATTGTGATAATACAGTTCGAGAGTGATTCCAAACTAGTATTTCTCTTAGTTTGTGTGATATGGGGACTTGATAGCAGAGTATGCCACCACCATAGATTTACGTGGGGTACCGATAGTATATATATATATATATATATATATATATATATATATATATATATATGGAAACTTTCTACTGTGTGTAGATGTAGTTAAGAAATGAATAAATACTTCAACTTTATAATAAGTGTTCGGGAACTTTGTAACGGTATGATGTTGCTCTAAGTAACGTAATAAAATTTGAAGAGAATGACTTTCTAAAACTAAATATTATAACTTTCTACTCCTCAGGATACAACTTTATGGAAAACAAGAGTTAAGTTTTTGAGTTTAGTAGTACGGTAGGCGTGCACACTAGATGATAGGCGATAATTCTCAAGAGAGTGTCGCATACTAACATGGTTGTTACATTAGCCGGTAAGCATTTTAAATACTTGCTAAACTATTTTTAAAAAATTATTTTACACTCGGGCTCTGACCCGTTTTATGTTATTTCTCTTTCTCTTGTATATATGTATATATTACACGTGCCCAGCCACAGGGACATCATGCTTATATTCTTTGGACTGTACGTGCTGCAGCCGATGTGGGAGTTGTAGGCCTTTGCTTTAGACGACCTCTTTATTGATTCTGCTCTTATTTTAGTTCTGCTTAGATAGGGCATGTGTCGCCCGTTCCTCTATTCAGTTTGTATTTTTACAGAGATTTATGTTCATTTATATTTCCCGTATTCGGTACTCCTTGGGAGTTAACTATTGTCAGAATGGTTTCATTTATAGTTTTAAACTGGTTTGGTTTATCTAGATGGTTTTAATTCTTGTGTGGTATTGCCATCCTTAGTATTTATGTGATTCTTAAACTGTTGGTTGTTAAAAAGGTTTACATATGGATTTAATAAAATGGAAATAAAGTTTTAAATTGTTTTGACACATAGCTTAATTATTTAGGGTGTTTAAATTGGTATATTTTATTTTGCGACAGTGATGCTAAGAATGAACCAACTGTTCACCTTGATTTTAATTTAATAAAGGACTGATCGCCCGATATTTAATTAGGCGGGGTGTCACAAAGAATTACCCCACACACGACCTTGAGTTGGCAGCGATTTTGTTTACTTTGAGGATATGAAAAAATTATCTTTTGGAGGATCAGTTTACATTATTCACGGATCATAAATCACTTCAGTATCTCTTTACATAGAAGGATCTGACTATGAGACAGAGGAGGTGGCTCGAGTTCGTAAAGGACTACTATTTTGATATTCAGTATCATCCTCGTAAAGTTAATATGATGGCAGAAGCGTTGAGTCGACGACCTACGGGGGAGTTAGCGGAGGTCTAGAAGGCGGCGTGGAGTGAGCTTCGATATGATGATGAGATCGCTAGAGCGTGTCTGGAAGTTTTAGCTATCGCTCCCGAGATCATCATGCGGGTAGTGAAAGCACATGTGGAGGATCAGTTCTGTTAGATCAAGGTATGTCACTTATCATCTAAGGACGCAGAGTCGTACTCGATGAGCTTAGAGGGAGGCTTACATTTTAATGGGAGACTTTTGGTGCCAGAGAATGTGGATTTGAGGCATGCGGTTATGACATAGTTCCACGATTCGATATTTGCGGTACATCCCGACAGGGATAAGATATACCATGACATGAGGAGACAGTATTAGTGGGCAAGAGGATGAAACGGGACATAACAGAGTTTGTATCAAAGTGTGTTACCTGTTAGTTAGTTAGTTAAGGCAAACCACCAGAGGCCTTCAAGGATGCTACAACCACTAATAATCATTTCGATGGAGTTTATTACAGGCCTTCAGGGATTCCCGTGTGGAAGTGGGAGAGCATTTCGATGGACTTTATTACAGTCCTGCCCACGTCACAGAGGGGTCACGAATCCATTTGGGTGATAGTGGATTGATTGACTAAGGTGGCCCATTTTCTACCAATCCGCACTAATTTCGAGATGATGGAGTATACGCAATTATTTATTATGGAGATAGTTAAGCTGCACGAGGTACCGGTTAACATCGTGTCTGATAGAGACAAGATCTTTGTGTCTCACTTCTGGCAGATCTTCCAGGAGGCTATGGGCATGGACTTGCGATTGAATACCGCATATCATCAACAAATAGAACGACAGACTGAGAGCGTGAATCAAATGCTAGAGGATATGTTGAGGATGTGCATTCTGGATTTTGGGGGAGGATGGGACCGATATCTTCCATTAGTAGAGTTTTCATATAACAACTCTTACCAATTTACCATTGGCATGGCACCATTTGAGGTACTTTATAGGAGACCTTGTCGTTCTCCCACTTGCTGGTTAGAAGTGGGGGACAATAAGTTATTGGGGCCAAAGATGATACAGGAGACTACTGCCAAGATCAAGTTGATTTGGGGGCAGATTCAAATAGCTCGGGACAGGTAAAAGAGTAATGTCTATACAGACCGGAGACACGTTAAGTTAGAGGTTGGTGACCAGGTATTGGTACGGGTGTCTCCCATGAAGGGGGTCATGAGGTTCGACAAGAAGGAAACATCTACAACGGATACATGACGTGTTCCACGTGGCTTTGCTGAAGAAGTATCGAAGGAGCGAGAGAGATTTTTGGCACGTTCCACTCGAGGAGATCGATCTACATCTAGGCACGTCATATGAGGAGAGACTCGTGGCAATTCTGGATTGTAGTGAACGGAAGCTGCGATCTAAGTTGATACCATTAGTTAGAGTTCAGTGGGGACACCACAGTGTTGACGAGTCGATATGGGAGCGGGAGGATGACATGCGATAGCAGTATCCAGAGTTATTCGCCACAGGTATAACCTAATTTCGGGGACGAAATTCCTTTGTAAGGGGGAAGTGTGTAAAACCCTGTATTTCAGAGCATTTTATATTTAATTAATTCATCTAATTTCAATTACTAGTGTGTCATAATTTAATTGAATTAATTGTTATGTATTTATTTAAATATTAATCGGGAGAGTAAATGATTAATATTTAAGGAGTATAATTACTAACTGAATAGTAATAACTTATTTACGTCATAACGAGTGATAGTGACGTGGCATTTTTATCTCAATCGGGAGTCGGGCTAGACTATATTGAGGTCGAGATAGGAATTTTAGTAAAGAGACTCGGATGTTGATTCTGAGTACATGGTTGATTCTGAATGGGTCGAGATAGTAAGAAAAGAGTACCTGGGGGTAGCAATTGGGTCTCGGGACATTTTTAGGCATAACCGGGCTCACATGGGGGTGTTCGAGAGTTTTAGGCTTGGGCCATAGGCTGGATTTTGGGACTTATAATATTAAAACTAAATTAGAGAGTTAGTGACAGACACAACTCAATTAGAAAAACCCTATATCTGCAAGAGGGATAAATTGGAGAGCTTTTGGGAGCCAAATCAAGAAGAATTGGGTGTGTTCTTCGTCAAATCATTATCTACTCCAAATGAAATTAGACCTTACGAATTAGTATATGCAAGTGGTTAACGCGCCGTCAATCTAAAGTGCACTATTTCAATTAATATCATACTGAGTATAAATCAAAATTCGTTTTTGGGTTGGGGTATCACGTAAACATGGGTTTTTATAAATTACTCATTTTGTGTAGATTGAAAAATGCAATTGATGATGTATATGATTTAATGAGGTTGGAATTCGAATTATGTTAGATATTCAGTAACAGATGTGGAGTAATTGGGATTATAGAACCAAAATTGTGAAAACGATTGTATGAAGCCGTGAAAACCCAATTAGGGGATTTGATAAGATTTGATGAAAATTAATGATGTTTAAGGTTACTATGATGATTACAAACCATGTTAGAGGTGGGTTTTAGATTATCTTCGCTGGGTTACATTCGTAGAAACATTATAAAAGCTCCCTCGGCGTCGTGGGAAAAAAGGAGGGTTGAACTCCGAAGGTCGTTCGAATGACGTTGGAAATTTTTGGCAGTGATACCCTTTTTTATGCAATGGCCAAGTTTTATCTTGGGGTTCCCAAAGGAATTTAATGAGTTAAAAATAAAATGGAGGAAAATGCATAGGGCCTTAGGAGATGGGTTTTAGTAATAGCAAATTTAATAAGAGTGTCAAACTTAATAATTGAATTTAGTGTAATGCATTCTAAAGGGTGAAAATACGGATCGAGTGAATGTGTCCGGGTATAGTAGTTGAGTGGCACTACTTTAATAGATTAATTAATGTGTAATTTATTAAATTAAGAGTCGACAATTTGACTCGGATATTTTTTGGCTAGTGCTACGAGAGTTTGGCACGATTTATCCGATTTAATTTATTATATATATATACGGATAGTGTGATAGTGCATATATACATACATACACACACACACACATATATATATATATATACCACTCTAGTGCTATCATATGAGGTTGCGTGATGTGGGTGAATCCCCTGGCTAGTGAACGCAGGACGAGTATAATCCCTAGGTCACAGCGTCCATTATTTTATGTTGTGATTCTTTTAGAGGTGAGACGCTTTTAAGTATGATTCGGTCTCACACTCGGGGAACTATGACCGCCTCTGCTATGCTTATTATTTATTGCTTGATTCGGTGCGAGTTAACCATCTCGTGGTATCTGGGTTGGATTGAGTATATCTGGGGTGATAGCATTTTAGAGAAAACATCTGGTGAGTCATTACTCGGGAGGATGGATATTATTTACGGCATGTGTGTGAATGTTGTAGTATAATTATACGTATATAATTAGTGTGAAAATTTATATACGGGAAAAAAATACACAAAGTGAAATTGTATTACTATTATAACTGGTGAAATGTTATATGATTCGATATGAATGGAATTAAAGAATTCTTGGATGATAAAATTTTAAAATCCATAGTAATATTACTCGGATTAGAGTAGTGAATAAGGAAGGATTCATAACAAGGTTAGTTAGACGGGGTAGTATAACTAGGTGGGTTATGAAGATAGCGATAGGTGTGCACATTAGTTGAGTGGTGATGAGTATCTCAAGGGAGTGCGATACTAGCTTAAATATGAAAAGTATTCATGCATTTTAATTACTGCAAACTTAATCCCTTGCAAATATTTTTCAAATCTTGCCAAAAATATTCTCAAAATATTTTAGGTGTCCGATCACAGGAACGCCAAACTTGATTATCTATTCCAGGGATGCGCAACTGCGGCATATGTGGATGCATGCAGGATTTGGACTAGACCCCTCAGTGTAATACCCCGTATTTTTGTGATATTTATTTATAGGATTAATTGAATTAAATGTGTATTAATTGGAAATTAATTCGGATTAAAAATACTAGCGAGATGCGGGTTGGTATTTGATATTAATGTGTATATATAATTATATATGAATATGGAAATTATGAAATTTGTCGTGAGATTGATATACGACAATTTGGGAAATTTTGTTGAGACGCATGTGACAGTCGCGTCAGGAATATAATTATTTTAATTATAAAAGTGAATTTTATTAACCGTGAATTTTATTTCTATTAACCGTATGGTCGTTTTGAGTGCGCCAACGCGTCCGGAAGGGTCGAAATAGTTAGAAAACACTAGCCGGGGGTTTAGTTTGGGTCCCGGGGCTTTTTTAGGCCATACCGGCAACGTATAAGGGTAGTTTGGTAATTTTGGATTTTTGGGAATTAAAACCCACGAAAATTAGGAATTAATATCTGATTTGGCATATACCCACTAAACTCACTAATAACCTAATGGACTACGATGGTTATTGAAATTAATTCCAAAAGAGTTCCTAAGGCAAAACCCTAGCCACCATTGTCACTTTGAAGAAGAAAGCTTGTAGAGAGAGAAGAGAAGAGAATTCTGCAGAGAAAGAGAGAACCATTCATCAGATCGACATCGAAATCAGAGATACAAATAAGGCAAGTGGTTTAATTTCGTTTATTACAAAGAATGTTTCTTCCATGCGTAGGAAATTGACAAAATTTGTATTGTTCTTGGGAGTTTGATAAAAACCCATCAATTGGAATTAGAAAGTTATATTTTGATGAAAGGATTGCATGTAGAACTGTGTTAGGAGGATTATTCTGATGGAAATACACCTTGTTCATAACAAAAACGAATTTAATTATGCCCATTGATGACTTTAAAATTTTAGGGTTCATGTTCATGTGATTTGGGGATAAATGGAGGGATTTGATGATTCAATGATGTTTAGGAAGAATTGGCTCTATATAAACGTTAATTTATGACCTAAGTATGTTTAGGAATGATTAGAACCCATGAACGATTGTTGGATTGAGGTTTAGATGAGATTGGAGGTGAAGAAAAGTTGGAAAAACGAAAATAGGAAATCTGGGCTCGAATCTGGCCACTCGTTAGAAGACCTGCCCAGGTCGTTCGAACGAGCTCGTTCGAACGAGCTTCTAACGAGTTGACAGTTTGACTTCTAACGAGAGGGATGTTCGTTCAATGACTTTCGTTTGAACGAGATCTCGTTAGAAGACCCACTTCGTTCGAACGAACTCTCGTTCGAACAACCTCGTTCGAACGAGACTTCTAACGAGTTGACAGTTTAGGCTTTTTAGCCTGTTTTGATCCCGAGTGTTCCATAACCTTGTTTATATGTAGAGATAACACTTCCTTGCGGATTAATTGATATATTTGGGATATAATGAGGAGTAAAATCTAGAAGTGTAGTTTGAACCTAAGGGAAATTATGAATTAGGACGTGAGTGTCTATTACGATGCGAGAACTATTGACGGCCTAAATGATTATAATAACCGAGAACATATAAATTGTGTAGCATTATATGTCGGTACGATAATAAGAAGTGTATCACAAATATATTATGGTGACTACTAAGATGTGTGCATACTTAGTATATGTATATGATTTTATGTGTATAACATACCTACCATACTTGCTATCACGGGAGGTTTACGTTCGCTTAGGACCCTCTAATCCTTGTGTTGCCCGGATTTAGATTGGTACCTCGATGAACATAGGTCAGAGAAGGACTTATTGGGATGTTAATAAGTCTGCTGATCGTGGGAGCGTAGGTATGTGCGTGACCCATGTGATGTGACTGTGTTCGCCTCCATTGTTTGTGATTGTTGTTATCTGAGAACGATTCCTGAGAGATTCGGAATGCGTGATCCTTATGTACGTGATGTACCGGGATGGATAGCAGAGTATATGTGCACCGCAGCTTAGTCTCGGGGTGCTTGTATTGTATATTTATGACGTGAATAATATGCACTTAATGAATGGGAACTTTCATGTTGGTATTGTGAATATACTTATGGTAATGTTTTGAGAAAACATAACGGGTTAACCGATAGTGAATTGTATTACTAATTGAGAATCTGAGTTAAGTAAAGCCTCTATTTAATTGATAACGCTAGAATGTATTATGGGAATCGAGTAGTAAGGGGTAGAACTTATTACGGTTTGGTTAAATATGTATGTTTTTTAGATGGGTACGGTACGTTAGGAGTGCACATGTAGTCGAGAGGTGAGAATTTCATGTGAGTGCACGTCCTAACATGTATTTTGCATTTAATGTTTTAATGTTACTAAAACACTTGCTGTTTTTAAAATGATTTCCACTTTCGGGCTCTGACCCATTTGTTTTCAAATCTATTTTTTTGTAAAAACCATTTTAGGTGCCCAGCCACAAGGACACCATGCTTAGGATCCTCATTCAGGTGACGAGCTGTAGTCGTTTGTGGAAGTTACAGGACTTTGCTTGTAGACGCTTCATCTATCTTGACTCTATATTCAGCATTTATCAGTTGTAGGGCATGTTGCCCATTTCTTTTAGAGACTTTTCATTTATTTCAGTTATTCAGACTTCGGGCATGTAATTAATTCAGGATTCAGACTTGTCATATTACTTTCAGTTGTGGGATTGTGGTGAGGAGTTTTCCTCCGGACTTATTATTAATTGTTGTTTATTTCATTACTTCGTTATGGTGAATGGATTTTGTTGTTCTTCCATTATTCTTCCATTGCATGTTAATCAGACTTAATTTAAAATTTGGCAACTTACTTTTTAAATACTAGGTGGTTAGTAATCTTTAAAATGTTTTCGACGGTGATGCTATTAACTGAACCAACTTGACATTTTGTATTGATTTAATAAAGGAGTAGCTACCCGGTATTTAATTAGTTGGGGTGTCACAGGTGGTATCAGAGCATCAGGTTCTAGTGTCCTTTAGGATCTGTACGGCTTATTATGTTTCCGCTAAGCTTTCTTTGATGTAGAGCCCTATATTTTAGGACTGTTGTATTCTTTTGTATATGCTACATTCTTCAGCTATTTTGAGTTTATAACTGCGAACCTATAGACTTTATTCTTGTTTCAGAATGCCTCCACGACGTGCACAATGGGTTCCTAGGGATGCAACGCCAAAACCACAGCTCGCACCAGTTCAGGGCACGATGAATGCCGCCGAGGTTGCAGCCATTGTGGCCCAGGCGGTAAATGCCGCACTAGCCGTAGTTCAGCAGGCACCACCTCAGGCGCCGATAGCCGGACCAGTTCAGGCACATGCATTCCCGTCTGCTTGGGAACGTGTACGTGATGCTTTTCAGAAAGCACACCCACCGGAGTTCGCAGGTAGCTCCGATGTAGTGGTTTCGAGTCCGTGGAGGAAGGATATTCAGCGGCACCTGAGGATGTATGAGTGCACCGATGTCCAGAAGCAGATACTAGCTACCTTTAAGCTAATGGGGTCTGACTGCAGTGGTGGGAGTCTATTACCACCGTGGAGGAGAGAGATACTCTCACTATCCAGGAGTTTTGGGTGCGGTTCGACCGCAAATACTTTCCGTCAGCTGTTCACATGGAGATGAGGAGGAAGTTGATGAGCCTCAAGCAAGAGGGTAAGACTGTGGCCGAGTATGAGGCCGAATTCACTAATCTTCTTAACATTGTTCCGGATGAGATACCTACAGAGGAGAAGAAGATACATAAACTTACAGACGGGTTGACTTGGAGGATCCGTCAGCATTTGTTGGGGAACCTATCGTTGGCCACTTACTCTGATGTGGTAAACGCTGCACTGTTACATTGTCAGGATCACCGCTTTCACATGGCTGAGGGCAAGCGATCGGGAGAGTCCATCCATCAGGGCAGGACTGGAGGAAATGGTGCCAGTGGGGCACATTCTGTTCAGGGGCAGAGACAGGGTGATCAGGGTTCCCAGCAGGGGGATCACAAGAGGTTCAGGTCGGGAAATTTTAGGCACGGACAGGGAGGTTTCCGGCAGGGCCATCAGGGTTCGAACGGCCATCAGAACCAGCAGGGTCAGAATGGTCAACAGTAGTTTCAGCAGGGCCAGTGGAGGAACGGTAACGGCCACCAGGGCCGGGGGCAGCAGGGACAGAGAGGGGGGAACTTCCCGGGGAAGTGTTTCGTTTGTGGCAAGACTGGCCATAAACGCCAGGGCTGTCCTGATAGGGGCAGGGCCCCGCAGCAGCAGCAGGGTGCTCGACATGAGCCATAGAGGCCACTTTTTCCACCTACCCTCCCAGCTCCAGCCCAGGTGCCAGCACTTCCAGCCATTCCAGCAGTTCCTGTGTAGCAGGGGCAGTTACAGTATGGACGTGTCTATAACGTCCACCAGGCAGTAGCTCCACAGGCACCACCCGCGATTGAGGGTATGTTTCCTATCCATGGTACTATGGGTCGGGTTTTGTTTGATACGGGGGAAACACACTATTTTATAGCTACACATTTTGCGAAAGCCTTAGGGTTGTTAGTCATAGCAGAAAGCACAATGACGTGTGTAGGCTCACCATTGGGGAGTGGGTCGCTTATTTTCTTTATATGCCGAGGAGTGGGGGTAGAGATTGGTAGTTTGGTATTACCTGCAGACATGTTGGTACTAGATATGCATGTACACGACGTGATTATCGGTATGGATTGGCTCGCAGATTATAGAGCCATGATTGATTGCTTCGGTGGGAGCATTGTTTTTGCCATTCCGGGGCAAGAGATGTTTGTAGTGGCGATGCCTCGCTCAGAGGGAGGTTCGACCACTCATTTGTATTACATAGAAGAGGATACCTCTAAGGAGGTTGTGATTCCTTTAGATTTGATCCCAGTTGTCAGGGAGTACTCAGATGTGTTTCAGGAGATACCAGGCCTACCCCCCAATCGAGAGATAGACTTTGTCATAGACTTATTACCAGATACGAGACCTATAGCACGCGCACCGTACCGTATGGCTCCGGCAGAGATGTGAGAGCTACGAGATCAGATTGAGTAGTTGTTGGGTCAGGGGTTTATACGGAGGAGTACTTCGCCGTGGGGTGCCCCTGTGTTGTTCGTGAAGAAGAGATATGGTTCACTGAGATTGTGTGTGGATTATCGAGAGTTGAATAAGGTCACGATACGGAATAAGTATCCGTTGCCTCGAATCGATGACCTATTCGACCAGTTGAGAGGAGCTTCTTTCTTCTCGAAGATTGATTTACGATCGGGATACCATCAGTTGCGTATCAGGGAAGAGGATGTCTCAAAGACTGCATTCTTAACGAGATATGGTTCTTACGAGTTTCGGGTTATGCCTTTTGGTTTGACCAATGCTCCAGCTGTGTTTATGGACTTGATGAATAGGGTGTTCAGAGATTTCCTTGATCAGTTCGTCATTGTCTTCATCGATGATATTCTGGTTTACTCCCAGACTGAGGAGGAGCACGCAGAGCATTTGAGGCAGGTTTTACAGACGCTACGTCAGAACGAGCTGTATGCAAAATATGAGAAGTGCAGGTTTTGGCTGAAGGAGGTCCAGTTTTTGGGACATATTATTTTCGACCGGGGGATATCTGTTGATCCTGGGAAAGTATCCGCGGTGAGGGAGTGGGGACAGCCCACGACACCGAAGGAGATCCGTAGTTTCTTGGGACTAGCAGGATACTACAGGAGGTTCATTCGGGGATTTTCGAAGATAGCGGGTCCTTTGACACATCTGACTCGTAAGGGTGTGCCATTCATCTGGAGTGATGCCTGTCAGTTGGCATTTGATGAGTTGAAGGATAAGTTGACCTCAGCACCTATGTTAGCATTGCCGAGACTGGGAGTTGAGTATCTAGTCTACACCGATGCGTCCTTGCAAGGACTTGGAGGTGTATTGCAGCAGGAGAGTCAGGCCATAGCTTATGCTTCCCGTAAGCTAAAGCCTCATGAGAAGAATTACCCCACTCATGATTTGGAGTTGGCGGCAGTTGTATTTGCCCTTCGGATATGGAGACATTACCTTTTGGGGGAGAAGTTTCGATTGTTCACGGACCACAAGTCCCTACAGTACCTATTCATGCAGAAGGAGTTGAATATGCGGCAACGGAGGTGGCTTGAGTTCGTGAAGGATTATCAGTTCGATATCCAGTATCACCCGGGGAAGGCTAACGTGGTAGTAGACGCGTTGAGCCGTAGGCCAGTAGATGAGGTAGCAGGGGTGTGGAAGGCAAAGTGGAAGGAGTTGGGACACCAGGATGCAGTGGCCCGATCATTCATGTCGGTGATGACTGTTACACCGCAGATTGTCAATAGAGTGGTAAAAGCACAAGCAGATGACTCGTTCTGTCAGGAGCAGATAGTTCGATTATTAACCGAGGGAGCCGAGTCCTATACCGTTAGCTCAGACGGGGGATTACGCTTCAATGGGAGATTGGTAGTTCCGGAAGGGGAAGAATTGCGGCACGAGGTGATGGCAGAGTCGCACGGCTCACGGTTCGCTGTACATCCCGGTGGGGACAAAATGTACCAAGACATGAGACGACAGTATTGGTGGAGCGGGATGAAGAGAGATATTGCCGTGTTTGCTTCTAAATGCGCCACTTGTCAGCTAGTAAAAGTGGATCATCAGAGATCGGCAGGACTTCTACAGCCGTTGGAGGTCCCGATGTGGATGTGGGAGAGCATCTCCATGGATTTTATCACGGGGTTGCCTACGTCACAGAGAGGTCACGACTCCGTTTGGGTGATTGTGGACAGGTTGACCAAAGTCGCTCATTTTCTACCCGTAAGGACAGACTACAGTACGGGACAATATGCCCAGCTCTTTATTGTAGAGATAGTGAGACTTCACGGTGTGCCCCTAAATATCGTGTCTGACCGAGACAAGATATTTGTTTCACGGTTTTGGGAAAGTTTTCAGGAGGCTATGGGCACGGAATTGCGGTTGAGTACGGCTTATGATCCGCAGACCATTGGGCAAACCGAGCGTACAAACCAGATGTTGGAGGACATGTTGCGTATATGCATCATTGATTTCGGGGGTGGATGGGAGCAGTATCTTCCACTGGTGGAGTTTGCTTACAATAACTCCTACCAGTTCACCATTGGCATGGCTCCATTTGAGGCGTTGTACGGTAGACCTTGTCGTTCCCCAGCATGTTGGTTAGAGGTGGGGGACAACAAACTACTTGGGCCGGAAGTGATTCAGGATACTTCGGCAAGGATAAAATTGATTCGAAGTCGCATTCGAGTAGCTCAGGATCGGCAGAAGAGCTATGCTGATGCGAAGAGGTTCTTCAGGGAGTTCCAAGTGGGGGACCAGGTTTTGCTCAGAGTATCTCCTATGAAGGGAATTATGCGTTTCGGGAAGAAAGGGAAGTTGGCACCGAGATATGTGGGACCGTTTCCTATTATTGAGTGGATTGGACCGGTTGCGTATAGACTCGAGTTACCGGAGTATTTGCATCGGATTCACGATGTATTTCATATTTCCTCGCTAAGGAAATATCTTAGAGATGATTTGTCTCATTCTCATATTGTTTTGGAGGACATCGATCTCCAGCCTGATAGCTCCTACGAGGAGGGGCCGATTGCTATTTTGGACCGAAGAGAGCGGAAACTGCGGTCAAAGATAGTCCCGTTAGTGCGTGTTCAGTGGCGACATCATAATGTCGAGGAGTCCACATGGGAGCGCGAGGATGAGATGCGCGAACGTTATCCAGAGTTGTTCTTATCAGGTACTTTCTAGTTCCGAATTTCGGGACGAAATTCTGTTATTAGGGGGGAGATTGTGCCCCACCGGTACCATGTCCTCCAGTCCTGCCCTGATGGCTAGACTCTCCCGATCTCTTGCCCTCGGCCATATGAAAGCGGTGATCCTGGCAGTGTAACAAAGCAGCGTTAACCACATCAGAATAAGTGGCCAACGAAAGGTTCCCCAACAGATGCTGACGGATCCTCCATGTCAACCCGTCGGTGAATTTCTCAATCTTCTTCTTTTCTGTCGGTATCTCATCCGAAACGAGATTTAACAGATTCGTGAACTCGACCTCATACTCGGCCACGGTCTTACCCTCTTGCTTCAGATTCATTAGTTTCCTCCTTATTTCCGTGTGAACAGCTGACGGAAAGTACTTGCGGTCGAACCGCACCCAAAAGTCCTGAATAGTGAGAGTATACCTCTCCTCCACGGTGGTAATAGACTCCCACCACTGCAGTGCAGATCCAACTAGCTTGAAAGTAGCTAGCACCTGCTTCTGAACGTCCGTGCACTCACACATCCTCAAGTGCCTCTGCATATCCTTCCTCCACTGGCTCGAGACTACCACATCTGAGCCACCTGCAAACTCTGGCGGATGCGCTTTCTGAAAAGCGTCGCGTACACGTTCCCAAGCAGACGGGAATGCATTTGCCTGTACTGGCGCGGCAACCGGCGCCTGAGGTGGTGCCTGCTGAACTACGGCAATTGCGGCATTTATCGCTTGGGCTACAATGGCTGCAACCTCAGCGGCGTTCATCATGCCCTGAACTGGAACGGGCTGGGGTTCGGGCGTTGCATCCCTGGGAACTCGTCGTGCACGTCGTGGAGGCATCTAAAATAAGAATGAAGTTTATAAGTTCACTGTTTATAAACTTAAAATAGCTGAAGAACGAAGCATACACAAAAGAGTACAACAATCCTAAAATATAGGGCTCTATATCAAAGAAAACTTAGCGGAAACATAATAGCCGTACAGATCCTAAAGGACACTAGAACCTGATGCTCTGATACCACCTGTGACACCCCGACTAATTAAATACCGGGTAGCTACTCCTTTATGAAATTTAATCAAAATGCCAAGTTGGCTCAGTTAATAGCATCACTGTCGAAAACATTTTATTTTTACTAACCACCTAGTATTTAAAAAGTAAGTTGTCAAATTTTAATTAAAGTCTGATTAACATGCAATAAAAGATTTAAAGCAAGAATAATATCACCATTCACCATAATGAAATAATAGAATAACCATCACATGATATAAATAAATCCGGAGGAAAAACTCCTCACAACAAATCCCACAACAGAAATAAGTAACGAAATACTGAATACTGAATTAATACATGCCAAAGTCTGAAAAACTGAAATGGAAAAGTCTCTAATAGAATTTGGGCAACATGCCCTACAACTGAAGAATACTGAATATGGAATCCAAATGGTAGAAGCGTCTAAAAGCAAATCCCTGTAGCTTCCACAAACAGCTACAGCTCGTCACCGAATGAGTATCCTATGCATGGTGTCCTTGTGGCTGGGCACCTAAAATGGTTTTACAAAAAAATAGATTTGAAAGCAAACGGGTCAGAGCCCGAATGTGGAGATATTTTAAAAACCTGTAAGTGCTTTAAAAACATTTAAAACATTAAATGCAAAGTACATGTTAGGACGTACACTCACATGAAATCCTTACCTCTCGTCTAACTGTGCACTCCTAACGTAAGTACCCGTCTAAAATGACACAAACCACTAGCTAAGTGACATCATATCTAGCTAGACTGTCATAGGTTCTACCCTTATTACTCGGTTCCCATTAACATTATAACGCTTGCAATTAAATAAGGGCTTAACGTAAATTCAGGTTCTCACATACAAGTAATACAACTCATTATAGATCATCCCTTTTGTTATTCCATAGTTATACACACAATACCATATGAAAGTTCCCAGTTTATTAAGTGTATTTTCCACAACATAAATATACAATATAAGCACCCCGAGACTAAGCTGCGGTGTACACATACTCTGCTATCCATCCCGATACATCACGTACATAAGGATCACATATTCCGAATCTCTCAGGAATAGTTCACAGATAACAACATCACAAGTAATGGAGGCGAACACAGTCACATCACATGGGTCACGCACATACCTGCGCTCCCACGATCAGCAGACTTATTAACATCCCAATAAGTCCTTCTCTGACCTATATTCATCGAGGTAACTAGTCTAAATCCGGGCAACACAAGGATTAGAGGGCCCTAAGCGAACGCAACCTCCTGTGATAGCAAGTATGGTAGGTATGTCATACACACAAATCATATATCAATACTAAGTAAACACGCATCTTAGTAATCACCGTAGTTTAATTGTAGTACTTATCGCATTCTCGTACCAACTTAATATATATACAACTTATATAATCCCGATCCATATTTATACGCGCCATAATTTATTCTCACGTCGTAGTAGGCACTCACGTCTCAGCTCATAATGTCTATTTGATTCGATCCACGCTTATATAAGATTTTCCTCTCATAATAACCCAAATGTTCCAAATCTACCCATAAATCACCAAAGGAGTGTTATCTCTATCCTTGAACAAGTTTACGGGATTCCCAAAATGAAAACAGGCCAAAAAGGCCTAAACTGCCAGCTCGTTAGAAGTCTCGTTCGAACGAGAGTTCGTTCGAACGAACTGGGCTATCTAACGAGATCTCGTTCGAACGAGATTATCGAACGAACATCCCTCTCATTAGAACCCCAAACTGTCAACTCGTTAGAAGCTCGTTCGAACGAGTTCGTTCGAACGACCTGGGTAGGTCTTCTAACGAGTGACCAGATTCAAGCCCAGAAATCCTATCTCATTTTTCACCAATTTCTACTCCTCAATACTCCTCTAAAATTCGTCTCAACAATGTTTTAAGGTCTCTAATCAATCCTAAACATATCAAGATCACATACTAACGTGTTTTAAGGAATCAAATCATTCTAAGCATCATTAAATCATCAAGTCTCTTCACTTTTCCCCAAATTTTCAAGAACATAAACCCTAGAATTTATAATCATCAATTTACTCAAATTAGATCCGTTTTTGTTACATCCAACATATATTAACATCAAGGTAATCATCTCTATACGATTCTACATGCAATTTCTTCTCAAAATTTAAGTTCTAAGTCCAATTAAAATGGGTTTTTATTAAACTCCCAAGAACAATTTGATTTATTGGATAGTCTAAGCATGGAAGAAGCATTTACTGCATAAAAACGTAATTTAAACCACTTGCCTTGATTCAATCTCTGATTTTGATGACGATTTGAAGAAGTTCTCTCTCTCTTTCTGCAGAATTCCCTTCTATCTCTCTCTCTCCAAGCTTTCTTCTCCTATGGCTATGGTGGCTAGGGTTTGTTTTGGGAACTTATTAGAAAACCTAATTCTAATAACCTACGTAGCCTTCTAGGTTAATATGGGTTGTTAATGGGTTAAGTGGGTCAATTCCCAATCAGATAAAAACTCTTAATTTTCGTCACTTTTAATTCCCAAAAATACAAAATTACCAAAATACCCTTTATGTTGCCGGTATGGCCTAAAAATACCCCGGGGCCCAAACTAAATCCCCGGCTAGTGTTTTCTGACTATCTCGACCCTTTCGGACGCGTTGGCGCACTCAAAACGACCATACGGTTAATAGAATTTAAATTCACTTTTATAATTAAAATAATTATATCCTGACGCGACTGTCACCCGCGTCCCAATAAAATGTCCAAATTGCCGTATATCAATCTCACGACAATTTCATAATTCAATATTCATATATCATCATATATACTCAATATAGTTAAATACCAACTCACATCTCGCTAGTATTTTATCCAGATTAATTCCCAATTAATTCTCATTTAATTAATTAATCCCAAAAATAAATATCGCCAAAAATACGGGGTATTACATGCACGTCCTAACATGTATTTTGCATTTAATGTTTTAATGTTATTAAAACACTTGCTATTTTTAAAATGATTTCCACTTTCGGGCTCTGACCCATTTGCTTTCAAATCTATTTTTTTGTAAAAACCATTTTAGGTGCCCAGCCACAAGGACACCATGCTTAGGATCCTCATTCAAGTGACGAGCTGTAGCTGTTTGTGGAAGTTACAGGACTTTGCTTGTAGACGCTTCATCTATCTTGACTCTATATTCAGCATTTATCAGTTGTAGGGCATGCTGTCCATTTCTTTTAGAGACTTTTCATTTATTTCAGTTATTCAGACTTCGGGCATGTAATTAATTCAGGATTCAGACTTGTCATATTATTTTCAGTTGTGGGATTGTGGTGAGGAGTTTTCCTCCGGACTTATTATTAATTGTTGGTTATTTCATTACTTCGTTATGGTGAATGGATTTTGTTGTTCTTCCATTATTCTTCCATTGCATGTTAATCAGACTTAATTTAAAATTTGGCAACTTACTTTTTAAATACTAGGTGGTTAGTAATCTTTAAAATGTTTTCGACAGTGATGCTATTAACTGAACCAACTTGACATTTTGTATTGATTTAATAAAGGGGTAGCTACCCGGTATTTAATTAGTCGGGGTGTCACACTCAGTTGTTCACTCTAGTTATGATTTGATTATTCCAGTATTTCCTCTTTGAGCATGTTGCCCCTACAGTACTTTATTCAATTTATTCCATTCAAAATTGTGTTGGGATTTATTGATTTATCTGTTGGATTTATAATTTAGATTTGGAGTTTGTAGCTGATGGTTTATCTGACATTTATTTATTTATTCATATCTTGTGATGGTTGGAACTCTAATAATGCGGGAATGGTTTGATTTAGTCTTCCTTATAGTGTTAACTGTTAAATGAAAAGATAAAATTTTGATACCGACTTAATTAACTAGTAGGTGATTAGTAATTAATGATTTCGACAGTGATGCTAAGAATGAACCATATGAAAATCCTATTTAATTTTTAATAAATGACTGATTACCCAGTCTTTAATTGGGCAGGGTGTCACATCTCTTCTTTCTTTCTTAAATGACGAAGTTGCCAAAGTCTCATAATAGGGACCCAAGGACCTCTATTTATAACTGGCTTAGAAGGGTTTGGAAGGTCGACGCAAAATGGATGGCTAGGATTAAACCAACGGTTAGAATTCAAATTGAATTGCTGGAAAATGACAGCATAAATCTAAACACTAATTGGTTAAAACGAGATGCACAAGGATTATAAATGGGGCGAATGCAGACCATTGACAACCGAGATCCAACGGTAATGATGAAGTGCAAATATTGTGAGTATAAACAAACACACATTGAGCCAATCCAGTGCACACACCTGTAAAGCTTTTATCAATTGAAAAACGCAATTTTTGGAGTTTTAGAAATTTAACTTTTAACCACAATATTTTTTGCCGGTTTTATATTCTACCCAAGCCATCTTTTAGGAACTTATAAAATACAAATTTAATCCCCAAAATAATTTAAAACCATAATTTAATTATTTTAATAATAGTTTTTAATTGTTTTAAAATTCCTAAAAATTGTAGAAAAATTATTTTAATTCAATTCAACACATACAATCAAATATGAGATGAAATATGCAATCCTATGTGTTGAGTGTGTTGGTTTTCTACCTGTTTGACTTTGATCTTTGCTGCTGATGATGTAGTATTTGAAGAGGCTATGATGTATTGAAGGAGTGACTAAATTTTGTCTATCTTTCTAAATTAGTTGAGGCTCATATATAGTGTAGACTCAAGTGAGTCAACTATATAGTGTGCTTCAACTCATAGGATTAAAGTAGGGTCAGTTAGCTAGAGAAGTGCTGCCGACATATTGTGTGATAGACGTATAACTTTGAAGCTAAAAGAATTTTTTTATAGGATGATCATTACACCCGTCATGTTATATGGGACAGAGTGTTGGGCAACGAAAAAAATAAAATGTGCAGAAAATGAGTATGACAAAAATGCGAATGCTAATATGAATTTGTGGTAAAACTCGAAAAGATAAAATTAGAAATGAACGAATTCGTGAAACGGTAAACGTAGCTCCTATAGAAGATAAATTGAGAGAAAATTGACTTAGATGGTTTGGACACGTCAAACGTAGACCAATGATCGTCCTCGTAAGAAAGAGTGATTTAGTTAGTATTGATGGTAACGAAAGGGGTAGATGTAGGCATAAATTGATTTGATCGAATATTGTAAAAAAAACATGATATCATATAATTTAACCGTGACCTATGTTGGCGATTACACATGCCCTTCGCAAATTTGGTTGAAGTTAGTTACCCACATGATCCACATCTATCAACTAAACATGATATCACTATTCTACCCTCGGAGGGTAGAATAGTGATTCTCAAATTTGGTTGAAGTTAGTTACCCACATCTATCAACTAAAATAGTTTAGTAGTTAGTGGGTCAAAAGTGATGCTCCACGCCCTCCGTTGCTCCTACGCATGGAACGTGACAAACCGGGGGTGGATGTCCAAATGAAAAAAATGAGAGGTTGGGTGACAGTCTCACGTGCATTACACATGCCGTTCGCAAACCTCTCCCCTATTTCCAAGTGTAAATAAATACCCGTGACCTATGTTGGCGAACCAGTTTCTCTTGCCTCTCTCTCCACTTCCGTATCCCATTTGTTCAGTTTGTGTTCCACAGATCACATATTTTTCCTTAAGGTATATTCTCTTTCTATCCCTATATATAGATGTTGTAGATCTGAAAGAATTGTGGGTTATTTGGTTTTTACATTTTGTGCTTGTTTTTTTTTTTTTTTTTTTTTATAAAGAGAGAAATGGGTAGCTCAGGATTCTCATGGAAATTGGCGGATCACCCAAAGCTGCCAAAGGGAAAGGTGATTGCTTTGGTGGTTTTGGATGGATGGGGTGAAGCTAAACCCAATCAGTACAATTGTATCTCTGTTGCTGAAACGCCTACCATGGATTCCCTTAAAGATGTACACATCTTTCTCCTTTTCCAATACAGTATTATTATGTTATGAATCATTGATGGGTGTTTAAAATATTTGATTTTTTGTAAAGGGTGCTCCTGAGAAATGGAGATTAGTTAGGGCTCATGGAACAGCTGTGGGGCTTCCAACAGAGGATGACATGGGTAATAGTGAAGTGGGTCACAACGCTCTTGGTGCTGGCAGGATTTATGCACAAGGGTCAGATTCTTTTCTTATCCAAACTTAAAAATACTTTGGATTTGATTTGCATACTATTTAGGTATATAGATCTGTTGAAGCAATTGAGAGTACAATATACTAAATTGTGGTTATGTTGTCAGTGTTAAACATTATATGCATCAAACGATTGACCCACATCAATATCCGATGACCGGATGCCCAATCATTTTATTTCATGATTGAAGTTTGATTTTGGTGCTGGACACAACCAATAGCCACACCTTTAACAAATGGTGTTAAAGATTTTATTTGTTAATTTATTTATTTTATATCTTTTTTGGTTATGAATCTCATTTTTTACTAAAAACTGAATTAGTGACAACCAATTTTCAGACCCAAAATAATTGGCACCACATGTTTAAGAATTTTTTAGTCTTTTCCCTATCCTTTTAAAATTGGTGTTATGAAATTTTCAGCCATTTAAATGACATTTAAACACCACTAGCTCCCATCACCACTATGTTACTGTGGCCCATACACCGCCACCCTCCCATCTCTCTCTCTCTCTCTCTCTGCATATATATCCTCCACCCCTTTCTCTCAATAAGTGGATTAGTTTAATATTTAATCCAGTTTAACTCATATTGAACAATATTTTGACAATGCATACAATAATCTAAGCATGAACGGAAAAGCTGTTAAAAATTTTTGTCTGTCGTTTGATTGCTTCCTGACATAAAAACGCAATAATCATCGAAAATGATCGATGAATATGCACAAAAATTTTCACTTAAGTGAAAACTGTTTGGTCGAAGGAATTTGCAAATTTTGCCCCCGGCATTGCAACAATGGCAAAATTGAGCATACCATGGTTGAGTACCAAAAACCTTATAATTTTAAATATGTGAAAATGATGCAAACTTGATCTCTGTAGGCCAGCAAACTCACAAGTATGTGAAAATGTGCAAACTGTCACATTTTCCCAAATTTGTCATCATTCTGAAGGGGGTGGGAGTGTAATCTGTAAACATATGCCACAATTATAAAGTTCTCTTCTGCATACATTAGTGGTATAGATTTCTTTTAAGTGAAGAGCTGAGTGGCTAGAGAACACATTAACTTTTTCTATTTTACACTTTTTTTGTTAATATGATTTTCCAGCACCTTGCATTGTAGGGAACCACAGACATATAAAATGAGTTGTTAACTCTGGAAATCCATTTGTTTTCTACACAGTGCCAAGCTTGTCGACCTTGCTCTTGCCTCTGGAAAAATCTTTGAAGGGGAAGGCTTTAAGTATGTTAAGGAGTCATTTGAGAGTGGCACATTGCACCTAGTTGGGTTATTGAGTGATGGTGGTGTTCACTCTCGGCTCGATCAGTTGCTGGTATTTTTTTTGTTGAAGAGTCTCTTATTTCTGTATGATCTTGGCTTGATATTCCCAATACAATTAGTACTAATATATATATATATATATATATATATATATATTTGTTGCAGTTGTTGCTGAAAGGTGCTAGTGAGCATGGTGCCAAAAGAATCCGTGTTCATGTTCTGACTGATGGTCGAGATGTTTTGGATGGTTCAAGTGTAGGCTTTGTAGAAATTCTTGAGAATGATCTCTCAAAATTACGCGAAAAAGGTGTTGATGCCCAAATTGCATCTGGTGGGGGTCGCATGTACGTTACGATGGATCGATATGAGGTAATTTTATATGATTAATTGCTCTAATAGTATATATATTTTGAGAGAGTGGTTGGTATATTACAATGGTGTATTTGATTTGATACACTCTTAGGACTAGAAGTGAAGGGCCTCACAATATTATTAACGCTACTCAAGTCAGTCTTGATACGTGATTTTATATTCTAAAGAAAAATATTATCAATTGGTCACTTAATAAACATCGTTTGCAGAATGACTGGGAGGTTGTGAAACGAGGATGGGATGCGCAAGTCCTCGGTGAAGCCCCACACAAGTTTAAGAGTGCCCTCGATGCTGTCAAGACTTTGAGGGCGGTTCCCAAGGCCAATGATCAGTACTTGCCTCCATTTGTTATTGTTGATGAGAGTGGAAAGGCTGTTGGGCCCATAGTGGATGGTGACGCTGTTGTGACTATTAACTTCCGAGCAGATCGTATGGTTATGGCGGCTAAGGCTTTTGAATACGAAAATTTTGATAAATTTGACCGAGTTCGTTTTCCTAAAATTCGCTACGCTGGAATGCTTCAATACGACGGTGAGTTGCAGCTTCCAAATCGCTACCTTGTTTCTCCTCCAGAGATAGAGAGAACTTCGGGTGAATACTTGGTGCATAATGGTGTTCGTACTTTTGCATGCAGGTTAGTTGGCACCTACAGTAACAATAATTTTGTATAATGTACTTACCGAATCCTTTTAGGGGGCTCAGAACTGAAAAGTGTTAAAGTTTGGGGGCCATATAAGAATGTGGTTCAGTTATATTCACTATGTAATTGATTTTCTGCAATGAAATGGTATCTCAAATTGTTTGGTTTAATTGCTCTGCTCCATGTGATTATTTCTTGTTATATTGTAGTCCTAGTCAGCATAATTTAAAATTTCTTTTGCTTCTACAGTGAGACTGTCAAATTTGGACATGTTACCTTTTTCTGGAACGGAAACCGCTCCGGATATTTTAATCCAGAAATGGAAGAATATGTGGAAGTTCCAAGTGACAGTGGGATTACCTTCAATGTCCAACCAAAAATGAAGGCTGTGGAGATTGCAGAGAAGGCTAGGGATGCTATCCTTAGCGGTAAATTCCAGCAGGTATAAATCTTTGGTCTTTTGGAGGCATTGCTTGCTAGGCTGTCTAACGGGAAAATCATTGAGACTTTAAATTGAAAAAATTGTCATGAAATCTTCTCTTATTTTTAGGTACGTGTTAACCTACCAAATAGTGACATGGTGGGGCATACAGGTGACATTGATGCCACAGTTGTGGCTTGCAAGGCTGCTGACGAAGCTGTTAAGGTATGATGGTTTGGAGATATCTTGCTTTGACTTTTGGATAACATTTTCTACAATTTGCTAAATTTTGTAAAATGATTTGCTTTCAACATAGCAATTTTTTTCTTTAAATTGGCTGGGTTAAAGTTCAAGGTAATTGGTTCTGGTGATGCTGTTATACAGCCATGGGAGTAAACCAGAAATAAGTTTTAATGAAAACGAAAGCAAGAATATAAGAATTTCTTCACGACAACTTGAGTAACCTGACTTTTGGGGGAAGAAACGAATATCTGTGCAACTTCAAATGGGGTGTGACAGGCAAATGCATGCATAATTTTCAAGTATTTAATCCCAAGGAGATCTAGAGCATTCCCGGCTTGTAGGATATATTTAGAGGTTGGTACAGTACTAATAATTATCCCACTGCGTATCTAGTAAAACGCTAAACTACAAACGTAAATGACTCTGTAGAAATCACAATTTTAGAAGGAACACTGTTTTCCTTATGAGATGCATAATATTTTAACACCATGTTTAAAGTAAAATGGAATACCAATTTTCCGTCTGAATATAGATATGTAAAACGGAAACGTTTTTTTAACAAAGAATTCTTGGATGGAAACTAAATTTCCACCCATAAATATGGGAGCCATTTAAAATTCATTCGGGGCTAGATTATTTGAGAGCATAAGCGAATCTACTTGGAATGCAAGGTGGGAAATTACCCACCTCAACTTTTGAGACCACTTTTTTTATATGTGAAAAAATGGAACTATCTAATAAATAATGTATTGAAAAGGTAGTAATTTTAAGGTTTTGCCCACCTTATTTTAAAAAAGAAAATTACACTCCCTCCCCCATCACATATCTGTCACATTATTATTTTTCATTTAGCCATAATTAATTTTTGCCTACCTTATAATTGGGTTCCGAATTTCCCTGTTTGAGGGAGGAGATACCATATCAACCCTCAAATCTTACCCATTTAGCACTGAGCTGGGATTATTGTCTCTCAAGTTTAACAATGCTCTTAGGGAGGAATGCTAACAATGCAGATGTAGGAAAGATGGGAAATTGACATTATTTATTTGACAGCTAGAAATTTTTGGTAGAAACTTGGGAGATGAAGTTTAAAAAATCTTAGTGCAGTTTCTGTTGACTTGGGTTGTTTGTGATGGATTCCTCATATTCATTTATGGGAAATGCTTTGTGTCCCAAACAACTCTCCCAAATCCTCCCCCAAATAGCATCAAGTGTTATACCTTGTGGTATGGGTCCTGTCAAGGCACAACTCATTTATCTCTAAATATTTTCTTGATCTCTTTTTCACTGGGATGTGTTTGGTCTTCACACTTTTTAATGTAAAGGGCCTTAAATTCTAAAATTTCCAGCTTTTGTAGTGTTTGATAGCTCATATTTTTGAAGGAATGTTTTTCTAACTTTACCAAGGTAACCTCTCCCCCTCAACCCAACACAAATTGATTTTTCCAACTTTTGTTAGCCAAATAAACACCCAATTTCCCCCCACACGGATCAGACACACAAAAGATGGAAAGTAGTGGAAAGGAACATTTTTCACAGAAACATCTCCAAGTAAAAAAATTATTCTCCATCCATAAAATTGTGAAAGGGTAATTTAATCTGTGTTGCTATGTTCATATTTTGCCACCTTGCTAGATCATGCTAGCTTATGATTAATGTAATAGAAAAGAAAGATAATAGAAGCCCATAGAAGCAAATCCAGCTGACATGCTGACAATACTTACTTTATTTTTTTGTGCAGATAATCCTTGATGCAATTGAGCAAGTGGGTGGTATATACGTTGTTACTGCAGATCATGGGAATGCTGAGGACATGGTGAAAAGAAACAAGAAGGGGGAGCCTCTTCTTGACAAAAATGGCAAAATTCAAATACTCACTTCTCACACTCTTGAGCCAGTAAGTATTGTCAACTCATCACTTAAATCACCCCTTCCAAATCACTCAATCCACCCTTCTTTACAAAGCAAACAAGGGATTTTTTTGACACATGCTTAGGCTTTAGCATTTTGAATACCATATTGTGGTATGAAGAATTTGATGTTGCACTACTTGTTGAAGTATTGAATGGTTTATTTATATTTTTGTTATTTTGTACAGGTGCCTATTGCAATTGGGGGACCTGGGCTGTTACCTGGAGTGAGATACCGCACAGATGTTCCTAATGGTGGGCTTGCTAATGTGGCTGCAACTGTGATGAACCTACACGGGTTTGAGGCCCCTAGTGATTATGAGACCACTCTAATTGAGGTTGTTGGCAATTAGACAAGAATTTGAGTTGTTTTCAAACATTTGACTTCTCAGATGAGAGAACGATGCGTAATTATGTTTTGACCCCACCCTGATGTTGTGAGTTTTCAATTTGGTCACCATCATCAGGCGATGAGGTATAACATTTGGTTTTATTTAGGTGTGGAAGTGAAAGTTATAATAATCCATTGCAACCTTTGTTTTGATAGAAAAACCAATTGAGCTCTGGCAATATATCTTATAAGTCACCTTTTCTACATTTGTGTTATTCTTTTCAGCTTTTTACTCTTCTATTACTAATTGTTACTACATGCGCCTCACAGTATGGAAATCTTGCTCTCCTTTGTGGCATTTGGTTCATTGATTGTCTTTTCTAGTTCTTTTTAATCCTTGTGTATAAATTAAGAGGATATACTCCAATCAACGGTGAAGGTTAATTCTTGTTTACCTTTGTCGCATTTGGTTCATTGATTGTCTCAAAAAGACAAGTACACCCTTAATTTGAGGAATAGTAGACTAGGGGTGTGCACGGTTCGGTCCGGTCCGGTCCGGGTTTTGCTTGTTTTTTGGACTGGACCGAATATTCGGTCCTCAATTTTTTTGGACCGAGACCGAACCGATTAATTCGGTTAACCTACTAATTCGGTTCAGGCTTTTTTCGGTCCGCTCCGGGGTAAAATTCGGTCCTGGCCCTATTTTATATATATGTACATTTTATGAATGTTTTTATCTATTTTTCTCACAAATATATATACAAAAAAACAATACTCGAAACTCCAAGTGATATTTACATGGTTTTTTTTAACCAAATAAAAAAATGTCTATACATATATAAAATGTTCCAAATTAAATTCATAAGTTAAATACATTAATTCAAAAACTATACATAAGAAATACAATAACATTATTTTTATTATATATATATATATATATATATGGAAATCGGTCCGGTCCGGTCCAAATCGGTCTTTTAATAAAGTGGATTGAGGACCGGTTTAATCGGTTTCTAGGTTTTGTGAACCGATTTTCAAATCGGTTTTAAAATAGCCTTAATTTTCGATTCGGTCCGGTTCGATCCAATCGGTCAATTCGGGTCGGTCTTTTTTTTGTCCACCCCTATAGTAGACCCTTAATTCGGGACAAAGGATATATAATTTATTAGTTTCACATTATATATTTTTGAAACTAACATGTACTTTACCAAATATGCATTTTGTAAAAACTTTGGCGTAGAGTACCTAAGTGCAATTAAAAAGGATGAAATAAAATGGGTTGTTTTTGGATTGAAATAATTTGCAAGGGCCTAATTACTATACTACCATTTATTAGTGGTTAAAAAAATAGGGTGAACTATACCAAATCTCCTTGAACTATCTCGGGTTTATGGGTTACTTCCTGATAGATTTTACTTGATAAGTTCACTCCCTAAACTATCAATTCGTTACAAATAAGCCAAAAAATTAGGTTCTCACATTTTTTAGCATAATTTGACAAATTTACCTCCAACTAGATTTAAATAATGAATAAATTAGAAACTCCCAACCCAAAAACCCATCTCCTCCCTCTTTCTTCTTCAACCCAAACCTTGGACCCCGTTAACATAATCATCACCCTTTATCTCCCCTCTTTCTTCTTCAACTTTTAATTTTAATTTATTCATATTAAAATTATGACTATTACCTCTCCTCCCTCTCTAAATTCTCTCTCTCTCTCTCTCTCTCTCTCATGGATCGATCTCTCCTTATTTTTTATATGGATTTGCATGTTCAAGGGTTTGAAATGGGTTTTTTGTCGGGTTTCGTATCGGTGGAGGTTTTGATGGTGTTTGGGGCTGCAATTTTAGTCTGAGAGTTGGTTGTGATATAGTGTTTGGAGGTGGTGTTTGGGTTGGAAGATAATAATGGAGGTGGTTTGGTTAATGGTTGTTGGCAGGTGTAGTGATGCGTAATGTGAAGTGTTTGATTCTTGATTTTGAGTGGTTTAGACGGTTATGGTGATTTGGGCAGTATTAGTTGACGGTAGTTGGATATGATGATTTTGTGCGCAGGGCTTTAACTGGTTTGTGGCGGTGAAGTGGTGTGATCCAAAAGTGAAGTTGTGGTTTGAAAATGGTTGGAGATTTGAATTGGGCCTTATTATCAAACACGATAATACATTTATGTAAGATACATTTATTCCTCAAATTTAAGAAGAAGACAATCAATGGTTTAGGAGAAGCTTGTAGCCATGGTCTGTGTGTGCATGACTTCCAATGTGTGTCTCTGTTGTTGTGATAACAGTGTGTATTGTGTGATTATAATGTGTGTAATTAACAAATAGACACAATATTGTTAATAGTGTGTTCGTTCACCGTTTGGGTTTGGGGGTTAAAGAAGAAATAGGTAGGAAATTGGTTTTCTGGGTTGGAATTTTTAACTTATTCATTAGTTAAATTTGGTTCAAGGGTAAATTTGTTAATTTATGCTCAAATGATTTGATCGTTAGGTTTCTTATATGAAAGTTTATTTTAATTTCAAAATCTCATTGGATGCAATCGAACACTCGGAAATCGATTATTTCCTCGCATGAAATGAAAATCGATTACTTCTTGAAAATATTGAATCACACCATCGATACTATTCATATTTGTTCCACACTATAACTAACTTTAGTTGAGATCGATTATGACTTTCTTCGGTTATATTGTAAGCAAGGAATATGGCTAGAAAAAAAAATGAATTTTGGAGTTCAAAATTTCTGAGAATATAGAGGTTTTTCGGTATTTTGAGTTTTAGGCACTTTTTTTCAATCTCTATTTTTCTTTTTCTTTCTCTTTTTCGTTCTTACTCACATCTCTTTTCTTTTCATTTTCCATTTTATTTTCTCATTCTTTCTTTCTTTTCTTTTTTCATTATTTTATTTTCACACATTATTTTTGCAAACTTTATTTTCTTTTTGAACTTTTTTCTATCATAATTTTATCCTAATATTCTCAGAAAAATGGGCATGACTTCTTTTTATGGTTGGGTAGGATAATGGGTTTTCAACAAAAGATTTACTTTCTTTTTGCTTGTAACGGAATAATGTAAAAGCGTTGGAGTTAGGGTTAATTCAAATTTGACTTTTTGTTTTGAGTAATCGAAAAAAACAAAGAAGTTTGAGATCATGGACGAATTTCATCAATGAAGGAAAGTGTGAGTTATTTTAACTCGGATTGATTTAAATCTCTCGAAGACGATGAGTGGCACAAAATCTTGCAGGGTTCAAATCTCCGTATTTATTCGTTAAGCATATTAAGTTTCGCCTCAATATTCGTATTCAGTCATATTATTTATCTAATGTGTAAACGTTTCATAAAAAGAGAGATCCATAAATTAATTTTATATTAAGAAATCGTTTCAAGACTTAATACAATGAAAATATTTTTAGATTTTTTAAAAACAAATTCTTGTTTTTCTTATTTTTATTTTTTTAAAGCGGAGAAAAATGACCTTAATACCCCCAAACCTAATTTATACATTTTTTTCAATGTAAAAGACCAAAATTAAAAACGATCGAAAAGATATGAAAGACATTACAGTAAGGAGGGTCTTTTTATGATGCACAATTCTTGAACAAATGCAAAACAAAAACTATGATACAAGAACAATGACCCAATTTCATTTTCACTCTTGGTAGGAGAATTCCCTTAACTCTCTGATCTCGCAATTCTAGATATGGGTTCTACCTTTGACCACTGACTTCGATAATTTCATCGTTATTAGGATTCTCTATCTCAACCGCTCCATGTGGGTAAACTGTCCCAATGACAAAGGGACCGGACCACCTAGACCTCAACTTACCAAAAAATAGATGGTTCGAATGACTTTCGTAGGATGGACTTGTCATGGAACATTTTCACTTTCTCTTTGTACAATTTTTCATTCTTGTACACATCATTCCTAATATCTTCTAACTCATTGAGTTGGAGTTTTCGGACCTCACCCACAAAAGGTAAATCGAAATTGAAGGTCTCAATTGTTCATCTATAAAGGACTCCTTTAGTGGTAATAGGTAATCAGATATTTGAACGGTTATCCTAGATAAGTGATCCACCACCACATTCTCACATCCTTTCTTATACCGAATTTCAAGATCAAACTCTTGCAGTAATAGAATTCACCTAATGAGTTAGGCCTTAGCATCCTTTTTAGACAAAAGGTATCGCAGGTTCGAGTAATCGGTGAAAATGACAACTTTGGATCCTATCAAGTAAGACCTAAACTTCTTAAGCTTAAAAACAACAACGAGGAACTCTTTTTTCAGTCATAAAATAGTTCAATTAGGCATTATTAAGAGTCCTACTGGCGTAGTATTTGGCGTTTGGAAGTTTCTCATTATGTTGTCCTAGAGACGCACCTGTGGCATAGTCTGAAGCATTACATGTGATCTCGAAAGGCTGATTCCAGTCGGGAGGTCACATAATGGGTGCAGAGATCAATTACTTCCTTCGCCTTTCAAAGGCTTGAAGGCACTTGTCGGTAAAATCGAAGGGTGTGTCCTTGTCAAGAAGATTGCATAAGGGTTGAGAGATTTGGCTAAAATCCTTAATGAATCTCCGATAAAATCGGCATGCCCTAAGAATGATTGAACTTCATGCACGATTTTTGGGGGTGGGAGATTAGCCATGAGATCAATTTTATCTCTATTGATCTCAATATCCTTGTCAGAAATGATGTGGCCTATCATTATGCATTGTTTGACCATGAGGTGGAACTTTTTTCAATTAAGTATGAGGTTCTTTTCCTTACACATCTTCAGAATGAAAGTGAGGTGGTGAAGTCACTCATCAAAACTAGACCCAAATATCGAAAATCATCCATGAAGACTTCGAGAAACCGCTCCACCATATACGAAAAGATACCCATCATGCATCGTTGAAAGGTAGAGGATTCATTGCATAATCGAAAGGGTATTTTTCGATAATAAAAATTAACAAATGGACAAGTGAAGGTAGTTTTCTCTTGATCCTTAGGAGCAATGGGAATTTGATTGTAGCCAGAATAACTGTCGAGAAAATAGTAATAGGGATGGCCGGCTAATATCTCTAGCATTTGATCTATGAAAGGAAGAGGGAAGTGATCCTTCCTTGTAACATCATTCAACTTCCTATAATCGATACAAACTCGCCAACTAGTTTGAGTAATAGTGGGTACTCATCATTGTTGTTTTTCACCACCGTAACATCGGATTTCTTCGTAACAACTTGAACGGGGATTATCCATTTGCTATCTGAGAAAGAGTGCGATTGTGTGATAATTGATTTAAATTCGCAACTTTCTACGTTGGCACACTTATATAATTAGTGTCTATTTTTAAACCAAAATAAATCAGCCCCAGATCATTCAACTGCGTGTGTGCATGTGTCAAACCATAAAATAAATAAAGCATGCGACACAAGCTTAAGGAAAAATTCTCGCAGGGCAAAACTTTTTATTTCTAGAACTTTGAAAAGTTTACAAGACCATTGACTTACATACCAACTTTCATCGCCCACAAGAGTAACGCACGGTGTCTTCGTCAAACCTTCAAAGCAACGACTAGAAATCTGCAGTGGTTCACGCGCAGCTATACCACAAGGACCGCAATCCTAGACACGCAGTCTGAAATCTTCACAAGGACTCTCTCCACAATAGCATGCAGCTGTCGGTTGTAGAGCTTTCCCCACAAAGAATAAACAAGGGTAAAAGTTGTGTTCTTGAACACCAAAAACAATTCACTAAAGCATATGGCAGTTTTGTGAATTGAAAACAAAAAGGGATTAAAACCCTAAAAGAAGAAGCCTAAAGATTACTGCTTTGGCAGTGTTTCTGTTCTGGAAAACGTATGGACTTCTTCATGAAAACGTTACCAAATAATGAGTATTTATAGGAAAACGCGCCGCCTAAAAAATAGAGCTCGTTCGAACGAGATCAGAGGGTCGCTCGAACGAAGGAAAACTGTCGTTCGAACGAGATCGCGCGACATGCTATCTCGCGTGAACGACATGCTATGTCACTCGAACGACTGCGGCGAAAAATTATTATTTTAATGTCCGCTTCAACACTTAGAAAAAATACTCATTCTCAAATTTTGACGAAAAAGTCCGCTCCAACACTTAGAAAATATTTTGTAAAAATCTCCCAAAAGCTCTAAGTGAAAAGTAAAGGTATTTAAACATAACCTTACCAAAGTAAACTTCGCGGAGTCTTGAATGATGAAGAACTTGAGTAATTCAGATCCGTCTTTGATGTAGATGTCTCATGAATTCTCTTCGACGGTGTAGCGGTATATGACATAATAAATTGATAACGGACCTATGAAAATATGTCCTTACAAATTTCCCCCTATGTCTATGCCGGTACATACATAAAAAAATCCGAATTATCGAAAACCAAATTGCCTATACAAATCTACCCTCCCATGAATAATTTGCAAGATTTCAAAACTGTTCTTCAATCATTTTCGTCAAATCTCAAAGCTTTTCTCATCAGGGTGTGCAACATCATAATCTTCAGTCTTTGTACCTACACACATGAGAAAAAGAAAAATACCTACGTGACGTATCGAGTTTGAAATGATATAAGAATAAAGCATTAATAAATCAAATCTCTCTCATAATGCAAAAACTCCCCCATAACTGATAATTCTTTCTCCCCCTTTTTATGATGTCCCCAAATAGACAAATAAGAAGAAACAATCAAAACATGGAGTGTCACGACAAAATGCATAGCAAACAAAAATCAAGATACGCGCATGCAAAGGTATGTCCTAAAAACATTCACAAACTATTTTTGATTTTTTCAATTTTTAATACAAAAATGAGATACCAAAAAATTCACACCATGGATTTAAACTCAAACAACCAAGTCATGGAAATGAAATGAATGGGTGTGAATACATTCGATAGGTAAATAAACTCAATCAATCATATGTGCACGATGAATATGTGTACCCCTAAACGAATGAACATCAAAAGAATCCTTAGGTGTAAAAATTTGTTGAATTTAGATGACATCGTCTTATGCAAATCAACAAATCAAAGTCAAATGATTTCCACACCAATAACGTCCAAAACTTTTTAGCGCATTTTCAAGAATTTCAAGGATGTGCAAACTCGTTTTAATTCTCCAACCAAACTCCCTCATATATATTTTCTTTTAGAGGTGAATAAACTAAATTCTCAAACTTTGGAGAATTGGTGCAAAAACCTAATTGGCCCATAATTTGGCATGAATTTCTTTTTATTTCCTTTAAATTTTTTTTCGGGCTCTTTTAAACCTCTTTGGACCCCGGATAATAAAATTCCTCCATTTTTTAGGTCCAATTTAACGGTGGCTTAGTATTCGCAAAGGCAAAATGAACGTTTCGTAGCCCTTCCCCGTTTTCAAACAAAAAGCACAAACGATTTTTATATGCACAATTTCCTTATCAAAATTTATCGCGCTTGGTTCGTTTTGAGGACAGGATTGAAGTGAAAACACCCAACCAACATGTGATAAGACAAGCACAATAATCAAACAAATCCGTGCATGTGTGCAATAAAGGAAACATGAGTCAAACATGTAGAAAGTAACACTTAATTACATCTTAATGACTCCAAACATTATAAAGCACAAGGATGAATTGACCTATTATCTCAAAATACTATCAAATAATCACAAGTAAAATGGAATGATGTTGTGACTTGGTCATCCTAAGTTTTCATCCATAAACGGTGCAAACAAAATACAAAAATCTTTTTGTATTTTTCAAAAATTTTATCAAAAATAAAATCTTTTTGTATTTTTCACAATTTTTTCAAAAAAAATAAAACATACAAAAAGTACATGTCAACAAACTAGAAAATATATAACATGAAACCTCAACTAGTGTATGACAAACATGCAAACACAATCATCTATATGATATGGCAAGAAAATAATCATGTGCAAGCAAACGAGAATCAACTTGTCTAAAATCTAGCGTATCCAAATGTGATTTCCTAACCCAAATAGATGTGAAACGTCGTGTAGGGTATTTGGGAACCACGGGAACACTAGACATAAATTTTCTAGGACATTTTCCAAGATCAAAACAAAAACGCCTAAGGGGACCTTTCCGACCACAATCTGAACACGTGGAAACGGGTGAAACAGAACCTATGGGTTGACCTTTTCTAACATCCTGAAAATTGGTTGACCCTCTAAAACAAATAATGATTTTGCCTTTAGCATTAGAAACATGAGAACACGATGAGCCATTACCATCACTATCAAACTTACTTGAGTCTGTCAAATCATTTTTTAATTTTAAAAATTTTTACTCAAGCAAAGAATTAGACTCTTCCAAATTAAGGGACGCCTTTTTCAAGTTTTCAATAATTCCTAAAAGCGTATATCTCTCTCCCTCAATTAAAGCAAACTTTTTCTTAAGAGTCTTTTCACGTGCCACAAACTCATTGACTAAAATATTTTTCTTCTCTTTGGCACAAACACAAACCATCGAATTTTTAAGGTCCTCCAATTCCTTTTCTAAAAATAGGACCCTATCATCACTCTCCTTTTTGGCAATTTTCAAAGAATCAAAATCAATACACAAATTACCAAAGTGCTCATGACAAATATCACTTAGAGTTTGGAACTCTTGCAAATATTCAATCTTAATTTTAAAGAGAGAATTTTTTTTTTCCAAAACTTTAATTCTTTTGCAGAGTTTCAAATTCAAACTTTTTAAATTTTCAGCATGGTCGTGAATTTTTTCAAAAATAGGCTCCTCATTAAATGGGCGTTCCATTGGAAAAATTGCGATTTTTCACAGAACTGATTTTAAAAAAAATCAATATCACACAAATTTTTGCGAAAAATAGGAATACGCTATAAATTAGCGTAACCCACTCTGATACCAATTTGAGAAAGAGTGCGACTGTGTGATAATTGATTTAAATTCGCAACTTTCTACATTGGCACACTTATATAATTAGTGTATATTTTTAAACCAAAATAAATCAGCCCCAGATCATTCAACTGCGTTTGTGCGTGTGTCAAACCATAAAATAAATAAAGCATGCGACACAAGCTTAAGGAAAAATCCCCGCAGGGCAAAACCTTTTATTTCTAGAACTTTGAAAAGTTTACAAGACCATTGACTTACATACCAACTTTCATCTCCCACAAGAGTAACGCACGGTGTCTTCGTCAAACCTTCAAAGCAACGACTAGAAATCTGCAGTGGTTCACGCGCAGCTATACCACAAGGACCGCAATCCTAGACACACAGTCTGAAATCTTCACAAGGACTCCCTCCACAATAGCATGCAGCTGTCGGTTGTAGAGCTTTCTCCACAAAGAATAAACAAGGGCAAAAGTTGTGTTCTTGAACACCAAAAACAATTCACTAAAGCATATGGGAGTTTTGTGAATTGAAAACAAAAAGGGATTAAAACCCTAAAAGAAGAAGCCTAAAGATTACTGCTTTGGCAGTGTTTCTGTTCTGGAAAACGTTTGGACTTCTTCATGAAAACGTTATCAAATAATGAGTATTTATAGGAAAACGCGCCGCCTAAAAAACAGAGCTTGTTCGAACGAGATCAACAAGTCACTCGAACGAAGGAAAACTGTCGTTCGAACAAGATCGCGCGACATGCTATCTCGCGCGAACGACATGCTATGTCGCTCGAACGACTGCCGCGAAAAATTATTATTTTAATGTCCGCTTCAACACTTAGAAAAAATACTCATTCTCAAATTTTGACGAAAAAGTCCGCTCCAACACTTAGAAAATATTTTGTAAAAATCTCCCAAAAGCTCTAAGTGAAAAGTAAAGGTATTTAAAACATAACCTTACCAAAGTAAACTTCGCGGAGTCTTGAATGATGAAGAACTTGAGTAATTCGGATCCGTCTTTGATGTAGATGTATCATGAATGCTCTTCGACGGTGTAGCGGTATATGACATAATAAATTGATAACGGTCCTATGAAAATATGTCCTTACAAATTTCCCCCTATGTCTATGCCGGTACATACATAAAAAAATCCGAATTATCAAAAACCAAATTGCCTATACAAATCTACCCTCCCATGAATAAATTTGCAAGACTTCAAAACTGTTCTTCAATCATTTCGTCAAATCTCAAAGCTTTTCTCATCAGGGTGTGCAACATCATAATCTTCAGTCTTTGTACCTACACACATGAGAAAAAGCAAAATACCTTCATGACGTATCGAGTTTGAAATGATATAAGAATAAAGCATTAATAAATCAAATCTCCCTCATAATGCAAAAACTCCCCCATAACTGATAATTCTTTCTCCCCCTTTTATGATGTCCCCAAATAGACAGATAAGAAGAAACAATCAAAACATGGAGTGTCACGACAAAATGCATAGCAAACAAAAATCAAGCTACGCGCATGCAAAGGTATGTCCTAAAAACATTCACAAACTATTTTTGATTTTTTCAATTTTTCATACAAAAATGAGATACAAAAAAATTCACACCATGGATTTAAACTCAAACAACCAAGTCATGGAAACGAAATGAATGGGTGTGAACACATTCGATAGGTAAATAAACCTAATCAATCATATGTGCACGATGAATATGTGTACCCCTAACGAATGAACATCAAAAGAATCTGGAACACCCCGCTTAAAATAATAACGGGTGGCCAGCCCTATACTATATTAAATCAGGAATTTCAGATGGTCCAGTCTCAACATCAACTGCCGGTACTATACAACATAGGACTAACTACCCGATATCATATAAGCGAGATGTTAAATAAAGTAAAACATGCAACATAACACAACCCAACACTACAAAATGACTAATAAATAAGAGAAGGATGCAAGAAAGAACTATGATAAACGAAATGCTATAATAAAACAAAATAAATAACTATAACTGAATGTACGAAAGTAGACCCGAATAAGCTGTCGGGTCACAGCTAATACAATAACTGGAATGGAATAAGTATAAACATCTATAAATATACCTTGGGTACAAACCCGATATACAACATGAATCCTACCTAGAATTTTAAAAGTAGGAAGCGACTACCAGATACATCCCGCAACAGTCCGCACCTGTCACGACTCCCAAGACTCTGGATAGAAGGTCATCCGGCATCCATGCGGTAGGATACCTGTAATAATATATATATATACAGGCAGGAGAGAAAAGAAAACGGGTCAGAGCCCCGATTGTGAAAAATATTTAGCAAGTGTTTTAACCGTGCATAATAAATACCGGTGCACTTATATCATAATAAAAATGGGATCGCACTCTCGTGGAGCCCCAACTCACCTCTCATCTAAAGGCGCGCACCTAATCGTGTCCTCAAGTTTTAGTTAAATTACCCCCATTTTATTAGGACAACCTAACTTATCATAGGCCTAGCCTATACCCACGAGAAATGCCTTCCTAACTTACCCCAAGAATCCACCCCCTTTTCTAAACACAATTAAACATTTATTTTCAATCATATGTGCCTTATTAGGCTTAGTGGATTCCGGTTTATACTTTAAACAATTAAAATTTTGTAGATTACCCAATATGCAACTGGGTTGAAACATCTAATTTAAATTTCTAATTAATAAACATGAACAATCATTATTGACACAACTTCCCTCCAATTTCAACGCTGCGCCGCGTTTCGTGCGTGGGGTGTCTTGCAAAGCGAAATCCAAACAAGGAACCACCCTGTTACACTACTCCATGTCAACGTCGATCCTGGAGATCCATTATGCCACACATAAATATCGACAGAACTTCTCTCTACTCTCAACAATGTACTACATTTCGTGCGTGGGGAGTCTCTTAAAGCGAAATCCAAACAAGGAACCGCCCCGTTACACTACTCTTTGACAATGTCGATCATAGAGATCCATAATGCCGTACATACCATAACTGGCAGAACTTTTCTCCAATTTCAACACTGCACTGCGTTTCATGCGTGGGGTGTCTCGCAAAGTGAAATCCAACAAGGAACCACCCCGTTACACTACTCCTTGACAATGTCGATCCTAGAGATCCATAATGCCATATATACAATATAATACTACTACTACAACTAACCTCTCCAATCATATCCTTGGGATGATGTAACCGAAATATTCCTTAAATGCGATACATCAACCCCCATCAATCTAGTACACCATAATCATTCAGGATGTACTTTACCAAAATTCTATATCCTTTCATTTATAGGATATATAAATATATATATAGGTATTTTATGCTCACCATATATATACATATACCAATCATCCATACCCATGACCAAGTGTATGTATCATATCTGATGTACAATGGCCATGCACATAATCCACCCGGCTATATATATCGCCGATAAAACTGTATCAATGCTATCATCTTCCCAGTGCCCGGCTCACGTAGCAATACTGGGGCCACCATGGTGGGACTAAACGACACCCATCTCGTGGTAAACTCATGCACACGACGTCCCGGGAAGCGGCCATAGCTCCAAACCGGCAATGAAACGAAACATACCCACCACGTCTCATCCCAAAAATATAAAAAATGTAAATCACATAATAACACAGGGGACGACTATGATCTGGGGAATATCCACACCCTGCTTTTCTAGCCAGGATGCTCACCCTCTACGCGCGCAACTTCCCAATGATAGCATGAGCGGGGTATGCTTAACCAAATAGTATATATACCATTCACATGCATAATATATATACATCCACATGATCCAATCATATGATCAAATAATAAACCATCATATCCGGTTTAAATATTCATACCATGTATGTTCACAACATAAATATATCCATACATTTATATGCATACAGATATATATATTTACACATATTCTCATATCCATATCTATATATAAACTAGTTCTCATTCATATATATAAGATATACAAACCCGGCTATAAGTATACATAAATCCTCAATATACAAGCCGTCACCACAAACTCATATCATTTACCTTGATATGTGTATACAATCCCTCACTTGAACATATTCAATCATCTTTCCTATGATGAATAGTCTCCCAAAGCCATATGTATATATTTATACATATATATTCAACATTAGGGTTATCACCCAAAATTTTGTGTAGGAAACCATCACTACACATTCCATCTGTAACCCGAGATTTACATTATAAATCTAGTAATGATTTCGACTATCGGTATACATATAACTAATAGTCTATAAGCCTCGAGCTCATTCTTAACTTCATCAAATAATCCCATTGCTCTCTATTTCGACTACGGTTCAATCACTTTTGTGAATCCCCTAGTCTAAGATCTCTCGGATTTATTTATTAAATTGTATCATTACTAAGGGTATGCAACTACACTCTTCCATTTTGCCCCAAATCGTATCTTAATAATATCCTATCCTTATAAGGATTTGACATAAAGGTTGGCCTAGAATTTCACAACATACCCTCACAATTCCCTCTAAAAGTTCTTAGCCTCACATCACATCTATACTTACTTTAATCTACAATTAGGATCCTCAATCCCAAAAGGTTTCCCCAAAATCTCTATACACAACTCCAAATACATACATGGATACATTTCTCCCAAATTACCCTAAGGAGTCCCCAAAATTCTAATATGTGAGAAACTACTTATATGTCTCCAAGAACATATCTCTTACATCATAAGAGAAGGCCCCAAATCAATAAACCCAACCAAAAAGGGTTTGGAATCACTATGGAGAAAACACCTCAAAATACCCTGTTTCCGAATCGATTCGGCCCTATTCCGAATCGATTCGACCTCGCGAATCGATTCGGCCCCCAAGGCGAATCGATTCGGGTCCAAAGACCTGGGCTTCTGCCACAGGCCGAATCGATTCAGCTTGGGTTCGAATCGATTCGGTCAATGCAGACCTGCCAATTTCCCTATACCGAATCGATTCGCTTAAGGGGGCGAATCAATTCGGGCCTGCAAATTTTGAAGGGGTCTTCTTCTTCATCAAAACCCACGAATTTTAAACCCTTCATTTTTCATCTAACCCCCAAACCTTCATCAAATCATGATTTTAAGCCCATTAATCAACCCAAAGTCGATCCCAACCATTTCTATGCCATTAAATCCATATATAAACATTGATTTCAAGATTAAACCTAAAAATCTAGGTTTTGATATTAATACCCAAAAATCCATTCCTTTAACCCACAAATTATGAAATGAAATACACAAATAGCTATTTAGCAAGATTAAACACTTGCCTCAGATTTGTAGAGGTTGGATCGTCCTCGATGTCGCGATTTGGCCGGAAATCTCCAAGCTTTTCTCCCTCTCTCCTTTTCTTTCTTCTTCTTTCTCTCTTCTTTCTTTTTCTCTCTTTTCTCAAAAAGAGAAGGCTTCATCCGTAAGCCTTAAATCCTTTAAAACAAAAAACCCAATTTTTAAATGTTAATACACACTTTAAATGACTCGTTTACTCCAATTCGAGTCAAAATAACTTAAAAACATTCCGGAGCCAAAATAAGACCCAATGACAGTCATTTTGACTATCTCGACCCTTCCAGCATCAATGGTACCCTCAAAATCTTCATCCGGAATACTTTAAAATGTCCTCTATTTTTGGACTTAAATTCCCAAATTTTAGAATTCTCCAATTTAATTAAATTTTATTTTCCTAAAATTTAATTTCTCTGTCTCAAAAGTCTTGGGGTGTTACAATCTTCCCCCCTTACAAAAATTTCGTCCGCGAAATTTAAGATGTGCCTAGGACCTCAATATCTTCTAGTCCTTACATCAACCCTCAGGATCACTATGTCGATCCTTTCTAGTCCTCACGTCGAACTATATAGATCCTTACCGGTCTTTAAAATCAACTAGCTACCCAGGGCGCCCATACACCCCGTACCCGAGTTTCCACTCGTATAATTATAATTAGGCTCCATTAGCCTCAAATATTAACATAACTATCACCAATATAATCTATAATAACATTTTAAATATATAAAAGTTTGAAAATTCCCAACAGTTGAACTCTCCTCAATTCCTGACACTAGCTATCTTCGTGCGGGGGAGGTCTCGCAAGCGAAATCCAAACAAGGAACCCTCCCAATACACTACTGTGTAGCTAGGTCGGGGATTGAGATTAGTTGAACCAGGGTTAAGGTTTTATAAAAGATTTTCACATATTACATATTGCCCGAAGGCCTATATAAGAATATAATATAATTAAATTCCGCGTCTCCCGACACGCCAAACAAACACCTTATGTTTAGGACACAAGGTCACAACAAATACAACACTATAACCAATACCTAGTTCTCAAAACTAGCACATCTATGAGCTAAATTACCCACTCAAAATAGAGCTACCAAACTTGAACTTCTCAAGTATAAAAAAAAAAACTCTTCCCTCATAGGAACACCGCAATTACACGCCCTAACCCATCCATAAGACGAATAATCACGACTTAACAAACCTTATCATTACGCACCACCGGAATTCAATATTATAACTCTCGACGTTCCCGATATCGCACAAAGCATGACTTAAACCCAAAGAAAGGTATTCTACCTTGTACTTCCATAATCTAATGGTTTCAACTCATCCAAGGATCTCAGTTCAAGACCCTCTACTTCTTCCAGGACGATCATTACTCCTAAACCTATTTCTCCATAAGAGAAACATCTTCCCCCCAAATCCTTCCTAACCATTTTGAAGGACAATACCATTGTGGCTACCGAAAACCCCCTCAGCCCCACTCAACGAAACTGAGTCTCCAAATTTCTTACTCCCTCTTCCCAGAAGGTAACACTCCTGATATTGGGACAACTACACCTTCCTCACATCGGTAAAAGTCACCAACACCAGGTTTCCTAACGAAGGTTAACGGGTTTCTCAACCTAAACCTCCCAAGGACTACACAAATCCTCTCCTCAGACTTTCCTCACTAATCCAAGGTTCACTATTCGAGAAATTTTCCTTTCTTACTCAATTGTTGATAAATCACCTCACACCACTATGAGAAATCTCCTCAGAAATCGGGGAAAACAAATACCGTCGATTAAAGCGTACCCAACATATGCTATGGGTATTGAACTTCTAATCCTATCCTTTCCTAGACGACAAAATCAAAGCGACGTCTGAAACGAAAATAAGAGAAATTGTTATCAGAACGTCAATCAAGTGAATGTACTTCACAGAAGAAAACAACGCAGTGAACACAACAGTCCTATTTATAGGGCTTTATGTCAAGAACGTTAGCGGAAGAATCCACAACTCGCACAGGTCCTAAGGACTCTAGAACCTGATGCTCTGATACCATTTGTAACACCCCGCTTAAAATAATAACGGGTGGCCAGCCCTATACTATATTAAATCAGGAATTTCAGATGGTCCAGTCTCAACATCAACTGCCGGTACTATATAACATGGTACTAACTACCCGATATCATATAAGCGAGATGTTAAATAAAGTAAAACATGCAACATAACACAACCCAACACTAAAAAATGACTAATAAATAAGAGAAGGATGCAAGAAAGAACAATGATAAACGAAATGCTATAATAAAACAAAATAAATAACTACAACTGAATGTACGAAAGTAGACCTGAATAAGCTGTCGGGTCACAGCTAATACAATAACTGGAATGGAATAAGTATAAACATCTATAAATATCCCTTGGGTACAAACCCGATATACAACATGAATCCTACCTAGAATTTTAAAAGTAGGAAGCGACTACCAGATACATCCCGCAACAGTCCGCACCTGTCACGGCTCCCAAGACTCTGGATAGAAGGTCATCTGGCATCCATGCGGTAGGATACCTGTAATAATATATATATATATACAGGCAGGAGAGAAAAGAAAACGGGTCAGAGACCCGATTGTGAAAAATATTTAGCAAGTGTTTTAACCGTGCATAATAAATATCGGTGCACTTATATCATAATAAAAATGGGATCGCACTCTCGTGGGGGCCCCAACTCACCTCTCATCTAAAGGCGCGCACCTAATCGCGTCCTCAAGTTTTAGTTAAATTACCCCCATTTTATTAGGACAACCTAACTTATCATAGGCCTGGCCTATACCCACGAGAAATGCCTTCCTAACTTACCCCAAGAATCCACCCCCTTTTCTAAACACAATTAAACATTTATTTTCAATCATATGTGCCTTATTAGGCTTAGTGGATTCCGGTTTATACTTTAAACAATTAAAATTTTGTAGATTACCCAATATGCAACTGGGTTGAAACATCTAATTTAAATTTCTAATTAATAAACATGAACAATCATTATTGACACAACTTCCCTCCAATTTCAACGCTGCGCTGCGTTTCGTGCGTGGGGTGTCTCGCAAAGCGAAATCCAAACAAGGAACCACCCCGTTACACTACTCCATGTCAACGTCGATCCTGGAGATCCATTATGCCACACATAAATATCGACAGAACTTCTCTCTACTCTCAACAATGTACTACATTTCGTGCGTGGGGAGTCTCGCAAAGCGAAATCCAAACAAGGAACCTCCCCGTTACACTACTCTTTGACAATGTCGATCATAGAGATCCATAATGCCGTACATACCATAACTGGCAGAACTTTTCTCCAATTTCAACACTGCACTGCGTTTCATGCGTGGGGTGTCTCGCAAAGCGAAATCCAAACAAGGAACCACCCCGTTACACTACTCCTTGACAATGTCGATCCTAGAGATCCATAATGCCATATATACAATATAATACTACTACTACAACTAACCTCTCCAATCATATCCTTGGGATGATGTAACCGAAATATTCCTTAAATGCGATACATCAACCCCCATCAATCTAGTACACCATATTCATTCAGGATGTACTTTACCAAAATTCTATATCCTTTCATCTATAGGATATATAAATATATATATAGGTATTTTATGCTTACCATATATATACATATACCAATCATCCATACCCATGACCAAGTGTACGTATCATATCTGATGTACAATGGACATGCACATAATCCACCCGGCTAGATATATCGCCGATAAAACTGTATCAATGCTATCATCTTCCCAGTGCCCGACTCACGTAGCAATACTGGGGCCACCATGGTGGGACTAAACGACACCCATCTCGTGGTAAACTCACGCACACGACGTCCCGGGAAGCGGCCATAGCTCCAAACCGGCAATGAGACGAAACATACCCACCACGTCTCATCCCAAAAATATAAAAAATGTAAATCACATAATAACACAGGGGACGACTATGACCTGGGAAATATCCACACCCTGCTTTTCTAGCCAGGATGCTCACCCTCTACGCGCGCAACTTCCCAATGATAGCATGAGTTGGGTATGCTTAACCAAATAGTATATATACCATTCACATGCATAATATATATACATCCACATGATCCAATCATATGATCAAATAATAAACCATCATATCCGGTTTAAATATCCATGCCATGTATGTTCACAACATAAATATATCCATACATTTATATGCATACAGATATATATATTTACACATATTCTCATATCCATATCTATATATAAAATAGTTCTCATTCATATATATAAGATATACAAACCCGGCTATAAGTATACATAAATCCTCAATATACAAGCCGTCACCACAAACTCATATCATTTACCTTGATATGTGTATACAATCCCTCACTTGAACATATTCAATCATCTTTCCTATGATGAATAGTCTCCCAAAGCCATATGTATATATCTATACATATATATTCAACATTAGGGTTATCACCCAAAATTTTGTGTAGGAAACCATCACTACACATTCCATCTGTAACCCGAGATTTACATTATAAATCTAGTAATGATTTCGACTATCGGTATACATATAACTAATAGTCTATAAGCCTCGAGCTCATTCTTAACTTCATCAAATAATCCCATTGCTCTCGATTTCGACTACGGTTCAATCACTTTTGTGAATCCCCTAGTCTAAGATCTCTCGGATTTATTTCTTAAATTGTATCATTACTAAGGGTATGCAACTACACTCTTCCATTTTGCCCCAAATCGTATCTTAATAATATCCTATCCTTATAAGGATTTGACATAAAGGTTGGCCTAGAATTTCACAACATACCCTCACAATTCCCTCTAAAAGTTCTTAGCCTCACATCACATCTATACTTACTTTAATCTACAATTAGGATCCTCAATCCCAAAAGGTTTCCCCAAAATCTCTATACACAACTCCAAATACATACATGGATACATTTCTCCCAAATTACCCTAAGGAGTCCCCAAAATTCTAATATGTTAAAACTCCTTATATGTCTCCAAGAACATATCTCTTACATCATAAGAGAAGGCCTCAAATCGATAAACCCAACCAAAAAGGGTTTGGAATCACTATGGAGAAAACACCTCAAAATACCCTGTTTTCGAATCAATTCGGCCCTATTCCGAATCGATTCGGCCTCGCGAATCGATTCGGCCCCCAAGGCGAATCGATTTGGGTCCAAAGACCTGGGCTTCTGCCACAGGCCGAATCGATTCGGCTTGGGTCCGAATCGATTCGGTCAATGCAGACCTGCCAATTTCCCTATACCGAATCGATTCGCTTAAGGAGGCGAATCGAATCGGGCCTGCAAATTTTGAAGGGGTCTTATTCTTCATCAAAACCCACGAATTTTAAACCCTACATTTTTCATTCTAACCCCCAAACCTTCATCAAATCATGATTTTAAGCCCATTAATCAACCCAAAGTCGATCCCAACCATTTCATTGCCATTAAATCCATATATAAACATTGATTTCAAGATTAAACCTAAAAATCTAGGTTTTGATAATAATACCCAAAAATTCATTCCTTTAACCCACAAATTATGAAATGAAATACACAAATAGCTATTTAGCAAGATTAAACACTTGCCTCAGATTTGTAGAGGTTGGATCGTCCTCGATGTCGCGATTTGGCCGGAAATCTCCAAGCTTTTCTCCCTCTCTCTTTTTCTTTCTTCTTCTTTTTCTCTTCTTCCTTTTTCTCTATATTCTCAAAAGAGAAGGCTTCATCCGTAAGCCTTAAATCCTTTAAAACAAAAAACTCAATTTATAAATGTTAATACACACTTTAAATGACTCGTTTTCTCCAATTCGAGTCAAAATAACTTAAAAACATTCCGGAGCCAAAATAAGACCCAATGACAGTCATTTTGACTATCTCGACCCTTTCGGGATCAATGGTACCCTCAAAATCATCATCCGGAATACTTTAAAATGTCCTCTATTTTTGGACTTAAATTCCCAAATTTTAGAATTCTCCAATTTAATTAAATTTTATTTTCCCAAAATTTAATTTCTCTGTCTCAAAAGTCTTGGGGTGTTACAGAATCCTTAGGTGTAAAAATTTGTTGAATTTAGATGACATCGTCTTATGCAAATCAACAAATCAAAGTCAAATGATTACCACACCAATAACGTCCAAAACTTTTTAGCGCATTTTCAAGAATTTCAAGGATGTGCAAACCCGTTTTAATTCTCCAACCAAACTCCCTCATATATATTTTCTTTTAGACTTGAATAAACTAAATTCTCAAACTTTGGAGAATTGGTGCAAAAACCTAAATGGCCCATAATTTGGCATGAATTTCTTTTTATTGCCTTTAAATTTTTTTTCGGGCTCTTTTAAATCTCTTTGGACCCCGGATAATAAAATTCCTCCATTTTTTAGGTCCAATTTAACGGTGGCTTAGTATTCGCAAAGGCAAAATGAATGTTTCGTAGCCCTTCCCCGTTTTCAAACAAAAAACACAAACGATTTTTATATGCACAATTTCCTTATCAAAATTTATCGCGCTTGGTTCGTTTTAAGGACAGGATTGAAGTGAAAACACCCAACCAACATGTGATAAGACAAACACAATAATCAAACAAATCCGTGCATGTGTGCAATAAAGGAAACATGAGTCAAACATGTAGGAAGTAACACTTAATTACATCTTAATGACTCCAAACATTATAAAGCACAAGGATGAATTGACCTATTATCTCAAAACACTATCAAATCGTCACATATAAAATGGAATGATGTTGTGACTTGGTCATCCTAAGTTTTCATCCATAAACGGTGCAAACAAAATACAAAAATCTTTTTGTATTTTTCAAAAAATTTATCAAAAATAAAATCTTTTTGTATTTTTCACAATTTTTTCAAAAAAAATAAAACATACAAAAAGTACATGTCAACAAACTAGCAAATATATAACATGAAACCTCAACTAGTGTATGACAAACATGTAAACACAATCATCTATATGATATGGCAAGAGAAAAAATCATGTGCAAGCAAACGAGAATCAACTTGTCTAAAATCTAGCGTATCCAAATGTGATTTCCTAACCCAAATAGATGTGAAACGTCGTGTAGGGGATTTGGGAACCACGGGAACACTAGACATAAATTTCCTAGGACATTTTCCAAGATCAAAACAAAAACGCCTAAGGTGACCTTTCCGACCACAATATGAACATGTGTAAACGGGTGGAACGGAACCTATGGATTGACCTTTTCTAACATCCTGAAAATTGGTTGACCCTCTAAAACAAATAATGATTTTGCCTTTAGCATTAGAAGCATGAGAACACGATAAGCCATTACCATCACTATCAAACCTACTTGAGTCTGTCAAATCATTTTTTAATTTTAAAATTTTTTACTCAAGCAAAGAATTAGACTCTTCCAAATTAAGGGACGCCTTTTTCAAGTTTTCAATAATTCCTAAAAGCGTATATCTCTCTCCCTCAATTAAAGCAAACTTTTTCTTAAGAGTCTTTTCACGTGCCACAAACTCATTGACTAAAATATTTTTTCCTCTTTGGCACAAACACAAACCATCGAATTTTTAAGGTCCTCCAATTCCTTTTCTAAAAATAGGACCCTATCATCACTCTCTTTTTTGGCAATTTTCAAAGAATCAAAATCAATACACAAATTACCAAAGTGCTCACGACAAATATCACTTAGAGTTTGGAACTCTTGCAAATATTCAATCTTAATTTTAAAGAGAGAATTTTCTTTTTCCAAAACTTTAATTCTTTTGCAGAGTTTCAAATTCAAACTTTATAAATTTTCAGCATGGTCGTGAATTTTTTCAAAAATAGGCTCCTCATTAAATGGGCGTTCCATTGGAAAAATTGCGATTTTTCACAGAACTGATTTTAAAAAAAATCAATATCACACAAATTTTTGTGGAAAATAGGAATATGCGATAAATTAGCGTAACCCACTCTAATACCAATTTGAGAAAGAGTGCGACTGTGTGATAATTGATTTAAATTTTCAACTTTCTACGTTGGCACACTTATATAATTAGTGTCTATTTTTAAACCAAAATAAATCAGCCCCAGATCATTCAACTGCCTGTGTGCGTGTGTCAAACGATAAAATAAATAAAGCATGCGACACAAGCTTAAGGAAAAATCCCCGCAGGGCAAAACCTTTTATTTCTAGAACTTTGAAAAGTTTACAAGACCATTGACTTACATACCAACTTGCATCGCCCACAAGAGTAACGTACGGTGTCTTCGTCAAACCTTCTAAGCAACGGCTAGAAATCTACAGTGGTTCACGTGCAGCTATACCACAAGGACCGCAATCCTAGACACGCAGTCTGAAATCTTCACAAGGACTCCCTCCACAATAGCACGCAACTGTCGGTTGTAGAGTTTTCCCCACAAAGAATAAACAAGGGCAAAAGTTGTGTTCTTGAACACCAAAAACAATTCACTAAAGCATATGGGAGTTTTGTGAATTGAAAACAAAAAGGGATTGTTGATGTAAAAAACTAGATCGCTCTAATTTTTCAATCACAGAGAAATAAATAAGACAAAGATTTTTAAAGTGGTTCGGCTAGGAATAAAGCCTACGTCCACTGTTATGTTATTGCTGAGTGTTTGTGGAATTCTTGATTACAAGTTCTCTCAAGAAATTCCGGTCCCCTTGAATGAGGATGATACAAGGTATTTATAGCCTTGAGGCTGTACATGAAAGGTTCGATACATTAAATGACATACATGTGAAAGGGTAATACATTTAATGCAGCGTGCGTGCCAAGAATATAAGCATTCAATGAATATCTGAACTGTTGATTATCTGGCAATTAATGATACGACCGAGATGCAGCTCGGACCGCCATAGCTGTTCGCTGATCAAGAGTTCCTCGGAGCATTAGAGTACCTCGGTGCGCTAGAGTTCCTCGGTGTGCTAGAGTTCCTCGGTGTGCTAGAGTTCCTCGGTGTATTCTCGTTGCTCGGAAAGAAGCATGGTTGGTCGGGAAATGATCTTCCTCGCTGCTATTGTGCCACGTAGATTGACACGTGTCTTCGTATTATTCGTCCACATCAGCATATTAATTTTGGTATCAACAGAAGCCCCCAATGTTTCATATTTCGAACTTTGAGGAGTATGGAACATTCTTTCTCGGTATATGGCAATATTAAATGTCCTTCCTGGGTTTCAGGAACATTGTATTCAAATTTCCTTCTTATTTCGCAGTTTCCGCCTTTTTTATAAACGCTTCGATCTTCGTGCAATTTTTGTCCTTTTAGCCGCCGGAAGTTCAGTAGTTTCTTTTTGGTAATCATTTCTTTCGCCGCTTCCCAATGCAAAGTATTTAAACTTCTTTGGTAACCATACCGTCGTCTACGTTTTCCATTTTCTGCATTCAAGCTTTCTATTCTCTTCTTCTCTCTTGTGCGTTCATCCTTGTTTCCGTTCGTTGCCAACATACCTCCTTTCTTTCTGTAAGATATTCTTCCTTTCTTCTGTATCTCTTTTATTCAATATGGTTTATATTGTGGAGTCTGTTGAGAAATTCCGTTCTGATTTTTCCATTCCTTCGTGGGTAACTCTAGAGGTTCTTTCTGAGCCTTTAGATTACTTTCGATTGGCTGAGGGACATTGGTTCCCCAGTCTTTTTGTTGCTGAATGTGGTTTTTCCTTTCCACCAAACCCATTGTGTCTTGAGTTTTGTCAATATTTTGATCTTGTTCCTGCAAAAATAGCCCCCAATTCATGGAGAATAATTAACGGGGTGCACAAATTAAATCTAACTCATGGGACTCGTATTGGGATCCCTGAAATTATGTTTTGTTATAAATGGGCTACTCTAGATAATATTTATTATTTAAAAACTAGGTATCTGAATAGGGCTCTTGTAGTTAATCTCCCTGACTCAAATAGAGATTATTTTGAGCATGGGTTGATCATAAAAAATTGGCAACATGCGCCTTTAGCTGGGGATGAAGCGTACAACGGTCCCAGATGCCCCCCATATGGCAATGGGATAGGTTTATTTTTCATTTTATTTTACTTATAAAATTATGCTTTCATTATGTTTGATAAAATGTATGACCGATATTTCATTATGTATTTATTTGCAGTTGATAGCAAAAGAAAAACTCCAAAGGAATCAGAAGTGAATATTAAACATCTGAAACTTATCTGGGGTTTGCATAAGACGATTGCTGACGAGCATATTAGGTCTGCGTCATATTTGCTACAGTATAAGAGTTACACAACCTCTTATACTGCTCGCCCTGTTGAACCAGCTTCAACTCCAGAAGGTTCATCTTCAGATTCTCATATCCCTTTATCTCAAAGAATGGGCAAGAAAAGAGCTCCTCCTGCTCTATTTGATGAAATTTCCTCTGCTGTTGGAGCCAAGAAAAGCAAAACTGATGCCCCAGAAGGGACTAAAAAAGTAGATGTTAGGTCTTCCAAAGCTGCTGAGAAGCCCCCAGTGGCTCCGAGCAAGAAAAATGCTCCTGTAGATGTAATTACAATCTCTCCGACCAAGACCTCTTTGGCCGAAGGTTCTGATCGCCCGTTGAAGAGATTGAGGAAATCATCCTTGGTTACTCTGGCTGAAACTGCCTCTTCTTTACCTGCTAGTGGTACTGATGTTCCAAACATCATTCTTCCAAGCTCTGCAATGAGCTCGGTCGTACCTGAGGTCCATGGTCTTGATGAAAGAATTCCTAGGGATATGCTGACATCCCTAGCTGCTCGTCACCTTGCTTCAGTAAGTTTCTTATACTTCTGGTTTTTCTTTCTTTCTCTAAAAGCTTGCATTTTGTATTGACTTTGCTATTTCTTTCATCCTTCAGTTGGTGAACTGTTTTAATAATATTGTGAAGAAGGATGAAGCTATCAAAGCTTCAAGCTCCTCGTCAGGCGTAGAGGACGCTCTGCTGGGTTTGACCCAGTCTTTAAAGGAATCTCGTCAACAGTATGTTGACGAAAAAGCTGTTTGGGAGAAGAAATTAGCTGTGGTTGAAGCTGAGAAGGTAAAAATGGCTGAAACCTCCAAGAATTTGGAAGAGAAAGTAAAAGGTTTAGAGGTTAAACATCAGGAATATGATGGCCAGCTGAAAAAGGCAGAGGAAGAGTTATCTACCCTGTGAGATATTAAGGTCAAAAAAGAGGAATTGGAGGTGAAGCTCTCCTCGGAGAAGTTGAGGAGAAAGGTCGCAATCAAGAAACATTTCAGTGCTGGTTGGGAGAAAGGATGGGAGAGAGGGATAGCTGCAATGACATCCCAAGTCCAATATGGGAAGTTGAAAGACTTCCACGATGGCTGGGTAGCTGCTCTGCAAGAGCTGAAGGTCCAAGACGATTCTGAGCTATTCCAACAACATCTCCCTGGTCCCCCTCCACCAATTGTGGAAGAAGAAGAAGATGAGCCTGCCTCAGATGAATCTTCTATGGCTATGGGTGACCCAGTCTCTGCTTCTCAACCCTCTGTAGTCGAGGACGTTTCTTCTATGCCCCCTCCTGCTGAGAAGATTCCTGCTGATCAACCCGTTGATACCACCGAGCAACCGAGCTCCTCGTCCCAGCCTCCCGAGAAAGTCTTGGGGGACAAGGAAAAGGTGTGAAGTTGTTCGGTATCATTTCTTTTTTTCAATATTTGTAATCGAACAATGTAACTTTTTGATGATCTAATAAAATACATCTTCGTTTCTCTTCTTTGTTGATACTCTGTCTGCTCTTTATTTATTAATTCCTGCTTCCTCTTCTTTATTAGTTTTTGGCCAGAATGGAATTGATATCTGCTCCTGATACTGAATTGATGCGACAATGCAATGGCTATTATAAAGCTGGTCATACAGACCTAAGTGTATCGGAGATTGTCGACATCCTTGGTCACGATGCCTCAGAACAAGCAGTTGAGGCTTACCGGTATCTGAAGGATTTGCTTGATAGATCTGTGGCCAATAATGTGGCGTATTACGAACTGATCGAGGAACTTCATGGTTCCATAGAGGATCTTCAAAATCAACACAATGTAACAATGGCCTCGTTGCACGAGGATTATGAAAATAGATACCAGCAACTCTCTTCTGAAACAGGCCATAAGAAGATCATTGCTGGATACGATATTAGGGAAAGGACCTTAAAAGGTGAAGTTGAAGCTTGCAGGCAGATTGCCGAGATCCTGGAACAAGAAAATAATAATTTACAGAAAAAGTTGGCTCAATATGAATCTGCAGCATCATCTTCCACTGCTCTAGTGCCTGTTACTGATGAAGGTTTCTCTTTCTTAGAGGTCGAAAATGCCAAATTAAGGCAAGAGCTGGATGATTTAAGAAGATCTGCTGTTTCTGGGAACACTCGTGGACGAGGAAGAGGTTCTCGGGGACGAGGAAGAATTACCGAGGAGCAAAGTTCTCCAGTTGCTTCTCGGAGCCGATCAAGAGTTATTAGTCGCAACGTTGAAGAGGCTCGTACCCAATCTACTTTGGAAACTCAATCATTTCAGTTAAACGTCAAAGATCGGGCCCTATCAGAAATGTCCAAGAAGAATCTATCCTTGGAAGATCAACTTACAGCGACGAAATCTGCTCTGCATAATAAGGATCTTTTTGCCAAAAGCCTTCATGAACAATTGGATAGATTAACCTTCCAATTCCATAAACAGCCAAGGGAATTCTGGATGGCAGGATACAATGAAGCCCTTGTTCACCTGGATGCTCGTATTGAACATGCCAACAATGAAGGTTACAAGCAAGGATGGTTGAACGCACTGGGTGTGTTAAAATTGGAGCAAGGGCATTTTTTATGGGATTATCATGCTCCATCATTATTAGACCTGCCTGTACCACCTTTCAAATTGGACATGGCTTGGATTCCAGCTCGTTCCATTCCTCGTAGCTTGATTTCAAAGTACCTTGGCGATTATAGCCTTCATTCTCAAGTTGAATTGTCTCGTCCTGAGCATCTCTTGGATACACCTTCTGTGATGAATGTCAGAATGCTCAGGGATGTTAATTTCATTAATTCTCCTCTTTGTCTAGAGGATCCTCCTGCTGGCGAGGAGCCTGTTTCAAAAAATAAAGGAAAGAAACCAATAGAATAGGTTTTCAATGTAACAGTTAGTACATTTATGTAACTTGTAATTTATTCTAGATTAATGAAAAGACTTTCATTTTCTGTTTGCCAATTTTGCTATTGTCTTGTGTTTATCAAACACCTTTATATTTGTACACATGTATCTATGTATTTGTTAACAAGATAACAATATTATGCTGTTCATCAACCAACTTAAAAATTTACAAGTATCAAGGTAGATCAATCACTTAATAATGAATATAAATTGTTCAAACTGTTTCCAACCAACCAAGGTGGATAAATAATGTCTGTCGATCAACTACAGTTGATGGGTTTTTATCCCCGACCAGCTATATTTGGTTCAATTTCGAATATAAAAATTTTATTGACCAACTAAGGTCAATAATTTGTCCTTGTCGACCAACTACAGTTAGTGAGTCTTTATCCCCGACCAACTATACTTGGTGTATTTTTGAATATTTTGTTCTTCAAAGAGCTTTTTGTAATAATGTTACCTCTCGACCAACATAAGTTGTGATGTAAGAATATATTTTTATCTTACCAACCGTAGTTGATCATGCTGGTGTACACCTCCTAACCAAAGGAGTAGTGGTGGTTCTTTCGAACTTTTTGGCTCCTTAGAGATTTTGGCTCCTTAGAGCACTTTTTGGCTCCTTAGAGCACTTTTGGCTCCTTAGAGCACTTTTTGGCTCCTTAGAGCACTTTTGGCTCCTTAGAGCACTTTTTGGCTCCTTAGAGCTGTCCTCCTAACCAAAGGAGGTTGGCTCCTTAGAGCATTTTTGGCTACTTATAGCACTTTTTGGCTCCTTAGAGCACTTTTGGCTCCTTAGAGCACTTTTTTGGGGTCAAGCAGCGTAGTGTACAACACTAGTATTCCCCGAAAAACTTTCAACATAAAAAAAAAAATATGGTGAACCATCCTCGTTTTATTCATAATGAAGGAAATGCTTTACATTTTACATCACTGATAATACTTGCGCAGGTGTTCAGCATTCCATGCGTTCTTAAATTCCTCTCCTTCTAGAGTTGCTATTCTGTAAGTTCCTGGTCGAACAACCTCTGTAACTCGGTAAGGTCCATGCCAGTTTGCTTCCAGTTTATTCTGCTTCTGAATGACCTTCTTTAGCACATAGTCCCCCTCTTTTAGATCACATTTCTTCACCCTTTTGTTGTAAAATAGAGCTGTTCGTTGTTGATAAGCAGCATTCCTAATGGCTGCCTCTTCTCTGACTTCTTCGAGCATATCCAAATCCAGTCTTCTCATCAAATCACTGATCGGAGAATTGAAATTTAACACCCTGTGTGTTGGTAGGCCCAACTCGGCAGGTATCACAGCCTCACTTCCAAATGCTAGCATATATGGTGATTCTCCAGTTGTTGCTCGGGGAGTTGTTCGGTAAGCCCACAAAACTGACTGTAGCTCATTAATCCAATTTGCTTTAGCCTCACTTAACCTCTTCTTCAACCCATTTAGTAATGTTCTGTTCGTCACCTCAGTCTGTCCATTGCTTTGGGGATGGCCTGGTGCTGAATGAAACTTCAAAATGTTCGACTGATGACAATAGGCAGCAAATTCTCCATTATCAAATTGTGTTCCATGGTCTGTGATGAAAGCGTGGGGGAGACCATATCGACAAATGATATTCTTCCATATGAACTGATACACCTTCTCGTACGTCATATCAATTAGTGGTTCAGCTTCCACCCACTTAGTAAAATAGTCTACTGCCACGACGAGATACTTGAACCTTCCTCGGGTCGTCGGCAGTGGTCCAACCAGATCAATTCCCCACATCGCAAATGGCCAAGGTGAGGTTATGGGTGTCAACAATGCTTGTGGAGTTCTTCGGATGGAGGAAAAACGTTGGCACTTATCACACTTCTTAGCATAGGCTATACAATCAGCCCTCATCGTCGGCCAGTAGTATCCCTGTGTCATTACCCTTTGCAAAAGTGTTCGACCTGCTACATGAGCTCCACAAGATCCTTTATGAATTTCTTCAATCAATTCTTTGACTTCTGATGGATGCACACATCTCTGCAAACCTGCTATAATTCCTCGTCTATACAAAACACCATTAGTTAACACATACCGAGCAACTTTATACTTCAATTTCTTGGCAGCTAGTTTGTCCTCCGGCAATTCTCCTGCTTCAATGTATGCTCTGATAGGATCCATCCAGGATGGTCCTAAATCAAGGGTAATAATCTTCACCGTTAGATCTCCTTCTATGCTCCGACTTTCTAATACTTCAATTGGTATTGTTCTTCGCACCTCGGTGCGCGTTGCTGACGCTAGCATTCTCCATTCTCGGTATCCTCACCAATTGAATAGCATCAAATTCTGTCAGTAATTCCATCACTTTTGCATGGTACTTCACCATTAACTCTCCCTTCACTGCATATATTCCCATCATTTGATTCACAATTAATTGAGAATCACTGAAAACAATTACTTGTCGTGCCTCCATAACTTTCGCCAAATGAAAACCTGCTATCATAGCCTCATATTCAGCCTCATTATTGGAAGCTTTGAATTGGAATCTCAAGGCATACTCCATGTCAATATCATCTGGAGAGTTTAAAACAATCCCTGCTCCACAACCAGCTGTGCAAGATGATCCATCTACATATAATCTCCATGTATGTAACTCGTCTTCAAATTTCTTATCTGTTAGAGTTCCTCGGTGAAATATCATTTGTTTTCTTTCATCATCCCCGGGTATCCTTCGTTCCTCGTCGGTCATTTGTTCGCGTCCTTCTACCAACCGGAGTTGGTCTGGGTTTGAATATGATGATTTTTCTACATCCACAAGTCCTTTTACCAACCTTGGTTGGTCTGGATCTGTGTCTGTTGATCCTGTATCGTCCACAGGTAGGTCAGCAAGCACCTTTTGCTCCTCGGGGGTATCAGGGTATGTGAACTCTGCTATAAAATCTGCTACGGCTTGTCCCTTCAATGATGATCTGGGTTCATACACAATATCATATTCACCGAGTTCTATTGCCCAGTACATCAATCTTCCTGATTTTTCTGGCTTGTGAAGGGCTTGTCTTAACGGCATATCGGTATACACAATGATGGTATGGGCCTGGAAGTATGGCCTCATTCTTCTACTTGCTTCAATTAATGCCAGTGCCAATTTTTCTAGCTTTGGGTATCTGATTTCTGCACCTCGGAAGGCCTTACTTGTGTAATAAATTGGCTTCTGGATTCCATTCTCCAATCTGATCAACGCCGAGCTAACTGCATTTTCTGATACTGCCAAATACAAGTACAACTTCTCTCCAGTTATTGGCCTAGACAACAATGGTGGGGCTCCCAAATACTTCTTCAAATCTTGAAAGGCCTTCTCACATTCATCAGTCCACTCAAAACATTTTCGCAGTGTTTTGAAGAATGGGAGGCATTTATCAGTTGCTCGGGATACAAATCTGTTGAGGGCTGCAACTCGTCCGGTAAGACTCTGTACTTCTTTCCTCGTCGTTGGGGATCGCAGCCCTAAAAGAGCTTTGATCTTTTCTGGATTTGCCTCAATACCTCGTTGATTGACGATGTATCCGAGGAACATTCCTTCTCGTACTCCAAAGGTACACTTCGTCGGGTTGAGCTTCATTTGGTATTTGTCCAGTTGATCAAAGGTTTGACTCAAGTCAACTAAATGATCAGTAGCTCTCTTGCTTTTGGTGAGCATGTCATCGACATAGACTTCCATGTTGCAACTGATTTGTTCGGTAAAAACCTTGTTCATCAGCCGCTGATATGTTGCACCTGCATTTTTTAAACCAAAAGGCATAACATTATAACAATAAGTTCCCCTTGGGGTAATAAAAGAAGTACTTTCCCTGTCTTCTGGCTTCATTTTGATCTGATTGTAGCCAGAATAAGCATCCATAAAGCTGAGTAGCTCATGTCCCGAGGTAGCATCCACTAGTTGATCAATTCTGGGCAATGGAAAATGATCTTTTGGACATGCCTTGTTGAGATCAGTGAAATCAACACACATTCTCCATTTGTTGTTCTTCTTCTTCTTTACCATCACCACATTTGCCAACCAATCTGGATATTTCACATCTTCAATGAATTGGGCTTTCTGGAGTTTCTCGACCTCCTCTTGTATGGCATGGTTCTTCTCGGGACTAAACACTCTTCTTCTTTGCTTCACAGGCTTGATCTCCTTATTCACGTTGAGCTCATGACATAAGAAGTTTGGATCTATACCTGGCTTGTCTTCATGACTCCAAGCAAAAGTATTCTTCCTGCTTCTCAAGAAAGTTATCAACTCCTGTTTTATTGAAACATCCAACGACGATCCTATCTGAGTTACTCGTTCAGGATGCTCGTCGTCCAGGATAACAGTTTCTGTAGATTCCACCACCTGTCCTTTTACAAGTTGAGATTCATCCCTAGGGTCAAGAGTTTCAATTTCTGTACCCTCCTCCACTTGATAAGTAGTAGTCTTTTTCCTTGATTCTTCAAGTTCTTCTTGCTCGGTAGACGAATAATAGCATTCCCGAGCTACTTTTTGATCACCTTTCATAATTCCGACTCCAAAATTCGTTGGGAATTTCAAACACTGATGTACTGTAGATGGAACTGCTTCGAACTTCTTCAATCCAACTCTTCCCATGATGATGTTGTAGGCGGACTGCACATTCTTATCCATCACAAAGAAGCGTATTCTTTCTGTTCGACAAGCAGGCCAAGTTCCAATGAGTATATCCAACTTGATCGTCCCAAGTGGAAAAACTTTCTCGCCAGCAAAACCCAGAAGGGGTCTGTGATAAGGTTCCAATTGAGATAATTTTAAATTCAAGCTATCAAAGCATGAATAGTACATGATGTCTGCCGAACTACCATTGTCTACTAACACCCTTGAAATGACCACATCCTTCATCCTCATTTTGATCACCAAAGGATCATCATGGGGGTAAAGAACACCCGCCAGGTCGTTTTTTAAAAAACCAATCACTAGCTTCTCTTTATTTACCTTCCTCGGACGATCATCCTCGGCCAGATTTATTCGCTGAATATATGAACAAGCTTGAGCCTCTCCGAGGTAAGCTTTTCTTTCTGTAGTAAGGTCTCCTCCCCCTACATCTCCTCCTGTAATAACATTACAATCAAATGACCCAAAACGTATGGAGAATACCTCTCGTTCAGGCTGCCTTGGCTTCTTGGGAAGATCAGGGTCATCATCTGGATCATCTTCGTGGTCCCTCCTCTTTTTCCCCTCTGCACGACGAGGAGATCTAGATCTCTCTCTAGTTCTATCATCATTCTTCCTCTCACTCCTGCGATCTACATATTTTGACAATTTTCCTCTTCGGATGAGTGTTTCGATCTCGTTCTGAAGGGCTATACAATTTTTGGTCATATGTCCATGATCTTTATGAAACTCGCAATATTTGGCCTTATTCCTCAGATCGGGATTTGTCTTCAGTTTCTCTGGCCACTTGATTTCCTCGTTATTCTTGATTTCTTCCAAAACATGATTAATTCCCATTTTTAATGGAGTATAATTATCGTACTTCTTTAGGACTTCCAACGATGTCCTATTATTCCTGGAATGCTTGTCACCACCATTACCTTTCTGATCTTTCTTCTTAGATTTATCGACTTCCACTTTAACTTCTTTATCCATATTCTTTTTCGCAGCCATAGCCTCCTCGGTATTCATAATTTTGGCCGCTTTTGCCATCAACTCCGACATAGTTTTAGGTGGATCTTTGGCCAAAGTGTAGTACAGCTTGTTAGGCAGCAAACCACTCATCAAAGCAGTGATTGCTGTCTTTTCTTCATAATCTATGACTTCCAATTTCTCGTTATTAAAACGAGTTATGTACTCTCTAGTACTTTCACCTGATTTTTGTCTAACACTTAGCAAGTGTGCTACTCGCTTTACCGGCTTCGCCCCAAAACAAAAATTGCCAATGAACAACTCGGCTAATTGAATAAAAGTTGAAATCTGACCCCGAAGAAGATTGTTATACCATATCTGTGCGGCTCCGGTAAGAGTTCCCGAGAATGCTCTACACCTCATCTCGTCGGGGACAGCATATATGTCGGCAGCAGCTTGGTATTGTTCTATATGAAGTACAGGATCAGTCTTTCCATCGTACTTAGGGGTCACTACAGGTGCTTTGAATTTCGATGGTGTAGGAAAATCCACAATGGCTTGCACAAAAGGTGTCCCTTGAACAAAAGTTCTCTGTAAGGGGTTCCTCGCCTTAGCCATTTCTCCCAGTCTATCCTCCAACCGTTGAATGGAACCTTTCCATGCTTCATTCCCTTCCTCAGGCCGCCTAGTCCGAACAATTGATTGTTCTGACATAGCTTCCTGAGATTTATCTCGACGAGTAGCTGGTAGTGATTGTGCTGATCCTTCTCTCAAACGTGATGGTGGTCGAACACTTCTCGATGGAGCTCTAGGTGGACTCATGTTTCTCCTTGGTCCTAACCGACTGAAAGGAGACTCCCTGCTTAATCTTTCCAAAGCGCTGGTTCTCTCCGGGGAGAGATATATGGGTTGATTTGTATCCGTAGCCCGTATCGATGAAGTTCGCCCAGGTTGATAAGAAGAATCATTAGACTCCTCATTGCGATATGACCCAGTATGTCTGGATTGTGATTGCCTACGATCACTCCTTTGCCCTGAATAGGTAGGTGCACCGCCTTGAAGAGTTTGAATGAGTTGCCTCATAGATTCTTGCATGGCGGTTTGTCCTTGAGCCAGATTCGTCATAATTCCAGCCAGATCTGGAGATGCAGATGGATTTGAAAGATTTCGAGTATTTCCAGCATTTCGATTACTGTTTTCTGGATTATCTGCCATTGATGATGAATGATTTTTTGCGAAAAATGATAGTAACAGTCGTTTCCCACAGACGGCGCCAATCTGTTGATGTAAAAAACTAGATCGCTCTAATTTTTCAATCACAGATAAATAAATAAGACAAAGATTTTTAAAGTGGTTCGGCTAGGAATAAAGCCTACGTCCACTGTTATGTTATTGCTGAGTGTTTGTGGAATTCTTGATTACAAGTTCTCTCAAGAAATTCCGATCCCCTTGAATGAGGATGATACAAGGTATTTATAGCCTTGCGGCTGTACATGAAAGGTTCGATACATTAAATGACATACATGTGAAAGGGTAATACATTTAATGCAGCGTGCGTGCCAAGAATATAAGCATTCAATGAATATCTGAACTGTTGATTATCTGGCAATTAATGATACGACCGAGATGCAGCTCTGACCGCCATAGCTGTTCGCTGATCAAGAGTTCCTCGGAGCATTAGAGTACCTCGGTGCGCGAGAGTTCCTCGGTGTGCTAGAGTTCCTCGGTGTGCTAGAGTTCCTCGGTGTATTCTCGTTGCTCGGAAAGAAGCATGGTTGGTCGGGAAATGATCTTCCTCGCTGCTATTGTGCCACGTAGATTGACACGTGTCTTCGTATTATTCGTCCACATCAGCATATTAATTTTGGTATCAACAGGGATTAAAACCTTAAAAGAAGAAGCCTAAAGATTACTGCTTTGGCAGTGTTTCTGTTCTGGAAAAGGTATGGACTTCTTCATGAAAACGTTACCAAATAATGAGTATTTATAGGAAAACGCGCCGCCTTAAAAATAGAGCTCGTTCGAACGAGATCAGCAAGTCGCTCGAACGAAGGACAACTGTCGTTCGAACGAGATCGCGCGACATGCTATCTCGTGCGAACGACATGCTATGTCGCTCGAGCGACTGCGGCAAAAAATTATTATTTTAATGTCCGCTTCAACACTTAGAAAAAATACTCATTCTCAAATTTTGACGAAAAAGTCCGCTCCAACACTTAGAAAATATTTTGTAAAAATCTCCCAAAAGCTCTAAGTGAAAAGTAAAGGTATTTAAAACATAACCTTACCAAAGTAAACTTCGCGGAGTCTTGAATGATGAAGAACTTGAGTAATTCGGATCCGTCTTTGATGTAGATGTCTCATGAATGCTCTTCGATGGTGTAGCGGTATATGACATAATAAATTGATAACGGACCTATGAAAATATGTCCTTACAAATTTCTCCCTTTGTGTATGCCGGTACATACATAAAAAAATCCGAATTATCAAAAACCAAATTGCCTATACAAATCTACCCTCCCATGAATAAATTTGCAAGACTTTAAAACTGTTCTTCAATCATTTTCGTCAAATCTCAAAGCTTTTCTCATCAGGGTGTGCAACCTCACAATCTTCAGTCTTTGTACCTACACACATGAGAAAAAGCAAAATACCTTCGTGACGTATCGAGTTTGAAATGATATAAGAATAAAGCATTAATAAATCAAATCTCCCTCATAATGAAAAAACTCCCCCATAACTGATAATTCTTTCTCCCCCTTTTTATGATGTCCCCAAATAGACAGATAAGAAGAACAAGGACGATAAGAAGAGATCGACGGACGACAAATTCGCTGATTACACCCCTTTGGCTATCAGTTGTGAGCACATTTTGAATGAGATCAAGAATGATCGGTCTTTAAAGTGGCCTGAGAATTTGAAGGCTCCACCTCATAAAAGGAATAACAAACATGTGGTGTGAATTTCATCAAAACCCTGGCCATATGACCGACAAGTGTTTTGCTTTTAAGGACATGATTGAGAGAATGTTGAAAGTTTGAAAACTAAGAAAGTACATTGATAAGGGAAGTTCCAAGGGTGGACGAGATGACACTCAAAAGAGGAGTAACGATAAGTACAAACCTAATGCTTCAGCAGGCCGAGATGATGATGACTCGAACGATGATGATGAAGCGGACCCAGACTTGCCTCCCCCAATTACTAATCCTAAAGGTTGGCTTCATACGATCTCTCTTGGGGTTAAGATGATCTGTGGAGGATTAGCTGTAGGAGGAAAATTAGTTGCCGATAGAAAAGCTCATATAGCAGAGGCCAAGGCTCTCCCTACTAAACCTAATGAAGTGCATTCAGCAGCCATAGAGCCGAAGAAGGTAAAAATAACTAAAGTTGATATGAATACTTTGATTGTGGTTTTGTCTAGATTGTATTTTAAAGGGATTCTTGCCCCACACGATGAACCTTTGGTTATCACCACTCTGGTGCATGGTTATGAGATTCCAAGGATTTTGGGGACGACGGCAGCTTGATCGACGTTATGTTTTAGGATTATTATAAAGGCTTAGGTCTGATTAAGAAGAGGCTAGTTCCGTATCATCAACCTCTCATCGCGTTCATCGGAGGGAAAGTACACCAATTGGGGATTTACAAAATGGAAGTCAAAATGAAAAATTATTGGCCGAAATGCCTGACGAAGAATATTAGTTTCTTCGTCATGGATGAGAATATCTCCCAGGCCTAAAAAATAATCCTGGGAAGAGTAGCCCTCAAATAATTTGAGGTCATGCCTTCAACGGTTCACCAAATGATTAAATTCCCAGCTCCGTATGGGGTAGGGTAAGTGCAGGGTGATCAGGTTGATGTAAGCGAATGCTACTTCAACTCAGTCGAGGAGAGAGAGGCATATAAAAGGGCTACTAATAACATTGATACCCTGGATCCTAGATATGAGAAAGTTAAAGAAGGGTGAGGCCGCTGAGGAGATAAAATCCATTGTCCTCAATGAGGATGAATTGGAATAAACCATATGTTATTGAAGAAGAGGAAAAACATTTTTGCCTGGAGCCATGAAGATATGCCTGACATCGATCTGAAGATCCTCTTTCATAAGCTCAATGTGGTCGAGGATGCAAAGCCAATCAGATAGAGAAGAAGAGTCTACTCAAGGGAGAAATATGTTGTCATCCGAGAAGACGTGAAGAAATTGGAAAAGGACTACTTTATCAGGGAGATCATTTACCCTGAGTTGCTTGTGAATGCTGTCATCATCCCCAAAGCCAACGGCAAGTGGAGGATATGTGTTAATTTTACAGATCTGAACAAAGCCTTCCCCAAAGATATCTTTCCCCCTACCAAGATGGTTAACGCTACTGTCGGACATGAATTAATGATCTTTATGGATGCCTACTCAGGCTATAATCATATATTAATGGATCCATCCGATGCAGAGAAGACAACATTCATAACTAATAAGGGTACCTATTATTACAAGGTCATGCCCTTTAGATTGAAAAATATCAGGGTAACATACCAAAGGTTAGTCGACATGATGTCCGTGGAGCAGATTGGGGCGACGATGGAAGTGTATGTCGACGATATATTGACGAAGAGCCTCAAGGCTGACACTCATGTGGCTGACCTTGAGCGCATTTTTGATACGATGGATAAATACAACATGAAACTCAACCCTGCCAAGTGTGTCTTCGACGTGGGGGCAGACAAGTTCTTAGTCTTCATTGTGAATTAGAGAGGGATTGAAGCCAACCCTAAAAAATTTAAATTTTTTTTGGAAATGAAGACTCCGATAACAATCAAATATGTGCGGAGCTGAATTAGACGAGTGGCAACATTAAATAGGTTTGTGTCTAAAGCTACTGAGAAGTGCCTTCCTTTTTTTAAAATACTTAAAAAGGCTTTTGAGTGGAATGAGGAGTGCGATAGGGCCTTTCAAGAATTAAAGGCCTACCTCGGCTCCCCACTCTTAATATCAAGACCAATCCAAGGAGAGAAGTTGTACTTATATCTGGCTATGTTGAAGTCGGCCATAAGTGTTGCTATTGTCAAAGATAAAGATAGATTACAAAGGCCAGTGCATTTTAACAGTAAGGCGCTCCATGGGGCCGAGCAAAGATATACCCAAATGGAGAAATTGACTTATGCTCTAATCCATGCTTCAAGAAAGATGAAGCCGTACTTCCAAGAACACAACATGGTCGTCCTTACTAATTTTCCCCTCAGACAGGTCATCCACAAACCTGAAAAATTGGGTAGGTTGATGGCCCGAGAAATTATGCTGGGGAATTCGATATCATTTACCAACCAAGAACAACCATTAAGGGGCAGGCCTTAGCAGACTTCATTACCAAGTTCATATAGGATGAGGCCGATATAGAAGAAATTGAGGTTCCACCTTGTGAACCAATATGTCCTCCCCCGACTGAGGCCGAGCCGAGTTTAATGAGAAGTAAGGGGCCTGAGAACGAGGAAGAGCGATACCTCTTCAATAAAGGAACCATAAAAGTGGGAGGTTTTTCCAAATATGGTACTGTATGGAGCTTGTTCATTGATGGATATTCATGTGAGAACAAAAGAGAAGAAGGTTTAATTGTGTCGGCCCTAGATGGAACCGATATTGAATATGCACTAAGGTTTAGCTTCAAAGCCTCCAATAATGAGTTAGAGTATGAAGCACTCCTAGCAGGTCTCTCCCTTGATCGGGGCACTAAACTTCTACTAACTCCTTTTTTTTGAAGCCCTGAACCTCCACACGAATGACCCTTTAGACTCCCTCGTGTTTTCTAAACAGGGGGGTGCAAGTTCCAGAGCCACCCTAACACACACACCAATTTAAATGTGGCATCCGAGGGGGAATCGAACCCAGACACCTTATGGCATACCCACACGGCTTAGATCCCGCCTTACCCTTAGGGTAGGTATCCGTGGGGAGGGATCGAACTCATGACCTATGGTCTAGATCGCAACCCTCCTTACCACTGTACCAAGCCAGGGTGGATTCGGCCAACTCCTTGTTTATAGTGATTCCAATTTAGTTGCGAATTAAATTTTGGGGGTATATGAGGCCAAGGACGACAGAATGGCCAAGTACTTGGGATGGGTGAAAACATCACTAAAGCATTTTAGCGAAGTGAAACTGAAAAGTATACCCCGATTAGACAATGGTCTAGCCGATGCTCTGGCACGGTTAGCTTCCGCTATTAGTACATAAATTAGAAGAACATCGGTAGAGATCTTCCATCGGCTGACTATCAAACGAGTAAGACGATACTGTGGAATTTTGCTCCAACTTGAATATGGGAGCTTCATGGATGGATCCTATCATTTAGTGCATCAGAGATGGGGAGCTGCCAGAGTCTAGAGCCGAGATAAAGAAGCTGAGGTATAAAGCAACTAAGTTCTCCATCATAGGAGACATCTTGTAAAAAAAGGGTTCCTACTTCCTCTACTCAGATGTGTCCATCCATCTGAGGTAGAGTATATTTTAAAGGAGGTGCATGAGGAGTATTGCTCCAGTCATATCGGAGGAAGGTCATTGACAAAAAGATCATCACTCAGGGATACTGGTGGTCGACGTTGGCCAAGGATGCAGTTACATATGTTAAGAAGTGTGATAAGTGTCAAAAGTTTGCCACCATACCCCATCAACCTCATCATCCTCTTACTTCTATCACTTCTCCATGGACTTTTGCAGTCCGGGGGGTTAATTTGGTAGGGCCATTGCCGAGAGTTATGAATAATTATCTCTATATGATTGTGGAGATTGATTATTTTTTGAAGCAGGTAGAGACCGAGGCGATGATTACGATTACGGAGAAGAAAGCCTTTATGTTTATCTAGAAAAACATCATCTGTAGATACGGCCTACCTAACACTCTGATTTATGATAATGGGACGCAGTTCAAGAACATCTCCCTTGAGAAATATTATGAGTGGGTTAGCATCAAAAACTTATTTTCAACTCCAGGACGACCCCGGGCTAGTGGGCAGACAGAGGTTACCAATAGAACAATTCTTGATGGAATCAAGAAAAAGTTGGAGGATGTTAAGGGGAGATGGACTGAAGAAGTGCACGCCGTCCTATGGGCGTATAGGACAACAGAGAAGACTTCATCGGGGGAAAGTCCATTCATGCTAGAATATGGCTTTGAAGCTTTGGTGCCGACAGATATAGGTCTCCCAACCCATAAATTCCAAATGTACGACCCAGAGCAGTATGTGGAAGATAGGAGACTAGATTTGGATCTCGCAAAGGAACGAAGAGAAGATGTTGAGGTTAGGCAAGATGTCTATAAGAAAAGAACAACAAAGTTTTATAATAAGAGGGTAATAGCCCAACCAGTGGCAGTTCCAGGAATGTATCGATTGGAAAATTCAGAATGAGAGCCATTCTTCAATCCTTAGAACGCTGACCATCTCAAGAAATACTATCAGTAAGGAATTTTATCTTAAAGTTTCATGTTAGTTTTGATTGTCTCTTATCAATTCCAGTTTAGTATTATTTATTCATATATATGAGAATCAGATTATGAATAGAAATTTACAAGTGTTCTCTCCTACCTTGTCTATTGTTTGAATATTTTTTGCTTGTATGTATCAATTCATCTTAAGCTATAAAACATCATCCGTGGTGAAATAACTTTAAGTTGCTCTCGGTGGCATGATAGTCCAGATGGGGTTGACCTCTTCTAGGGACTCTCAATAACATTGAAAGGGGTTAAAATCACTTAGTTGTGCTTCATTATTAAACATCATTAATTTGGTGAAAACATTCTCTCGGCCAAGACGATAGTGCATGTATGAGACGACTCTCATCCATACACTCTCAAAATGATGAAAGGGGACTCTTGATATAACACCATCATTTGGTGGATTGAAATTAAAAATCAGTAAGTTATGGTTCATCATTAAACATCATTAATTTGGTGAAATTTCTCTCTCGACCAATAGAATAGTGCGTGGACGAGACGACTTTCATCCATACACTCTTAAAACGATGAGAGGGGACTCGTGATATAACACCATAATTTGGTAGATTCAAATTCAAAATCATTTAGTTGTGATTTATTATCAAACATCATTAATTTGGTGAAAATTCTCTCTCGGTCGAGACGACAGTGCATGGACGAGACAACTCTCATCCTTACACTTTCAAAATAACGAGAGAGGACTTGAGACAAAACTTCATTAATTTGGTGAAGTCAATATAAGAGAAGAGAGATGTTATGCTATGAATGAAAAATTAAGGTAGACACATTTAATTAACATATAAAAAAGACAGGAACAAGTAAAGAGTTGTCATTTAGTAATGATGGGGTTACAAAAGTAGTTTGATACAAGAGGTACACAAGTTGAGCATGAGTCCACAAATGGCCACCCCAACAAAAGAAAAAATAATAAAGAAGCTCAAAGTTATAAATTGCCCTTAGCATTCGCTTGGGACGACCCATCAGCAGGAATGGTCTGAGCCCCATCATAGGTAGTCTTAGTCTCACCATCATTAACGTTTATCTTAGCCATCATTGTTCTCGGTGATTCGTTGGGGTGGGCCTCCAAAGTGTTGGAAGGATTTTCGATATCAGCCAGAGCAGTCTTAAGAAGGGGTTCGCTGAAGTCAAGACCCACGAAGTCATCAGGAATCAGATTTCCAGCCTCGGTATGCTTAAGTACAACCCATCGACTGATAGTTTTTATGCTCCTCTCAAAATACTCAAAGGCGTAGCCCCCAAACTCATCAAACTCCTTGAACTCAGCTATATCTTGCGCCTTAGCCTCGTCCAGAGCAGCCTTGATGACAATATTAATCTTGTAATGTTTGTTGTTAGACATCCTCTTCAAAGTATTGGCACGGTTAGTTTTTAAATTATCAATCTCGTCGACCCTATTTTGTAGAGCCGACTTAGACTGCTGAAGATCGTCCCTCAGGTCTCTCTTGGTCTTCTCTGTATCTCTTTCCTTATGAATCAAGGGATGTTTCTTATTGATCCAATCTCCCATCCGATAGAGGGAAACTATGCCCTACAATAAATATGGACAGATGAATCAGTATGAGATGGGACTATGGACACTATGCTTGGCAAGTCTATATAAGTACATGAACAACCCTATGGAGAGTAAACTTGGTAAGCAATGATATGTCCATGGACTGAAGGAAGCACTTATCACCATTGGAGATGTGAGAGCTGACACCATCAATGGCCCTTTTAGCATGGCCAATAACGCTCTCGTCATCCAGTTTCAATTAGAAGAGACTAGCTGCCAGAGACTCGTCTGTAGAGATGGGGATCGCTTTCTCAGGATGACCCTGCTTCGATGGACGATGATCAGTAGTGTCTTCAGCATGTCCCTTATTTTTCTTCCCAGCATCGTCGACTCAGTTGGGTCCGCCTATAGTAGATTTGTTAATTGGGGCAGCAGGAGCATCAAACTTCTTGCCATGTTTGCTGACAAGTTTGCTTAGGTTTGGGGCCACCACCTTCCAAATGTTATTTGGGGTGTTCGCTGGACGATCTACAAAAAATGGATGAGGTCAGCAATGAAAAACTATAAAATACGACACAATAATTGATAAGAAAATCACTTACGCAGCTCGGTTAGGGGATCAACCCTCAGACCCGTTTGATACAAGTAGTATAGGGTCATCAACTACTGAAACTTAATGAGATGACCACCATCACCTTGTCCACAAATTTTATTAACTTTTCCAGAGGCCTCAGGGTTCAAGCCCGAATCAAGTTTAGATGATGCAGAGACCTTGGCTCATCGCTGAGGAACCCTGGGCTCAGATCTGCCATAAGTAACATAGGGACCAAATTCCCAATCTATAGAGATAAAAAAGTAGTGAGGCTTCCTGTTATGGTTAGAGGTTTGGGTTATCGACAAAATTTTCTTTGTACGTTTCCTAGCTACGAGATGATAGTATCCAGGTTGAGTCTTGGAGGATGACACAGTGTAGCAAGACACAAAAATGTTAACAAGAAGGTCAGTTTTGTAAATAATCTTCCAGATAGAAACAAAGCCGAGAATAATTCTTCAGGCATTAGGAGAAAGTTGAGATGGATAAATACCTAAAAGGGCTAGGATGGCTCGTATGATCGGGTGAATAGGTAGTCAGAAGCTGACCTTAAGCATCTGCTCATAAACATAAATCTCAAACTCTCGGTGATGAAAGGCTCTCTTATCTTCAGAAGGTTTTCTCTTGGAGATGGAGGATCCTATGCCATAAAGGTGTCTCCAAGTCAAAAGATCTACCTCAGAGACAGTGCTAACATAGGACTCAATGACAGAAGAATCAAGTTAACTTTCTTCACCACTGTCATCTGAAGATCCGATCAGGGGATTGATTGGGTCATAACTTGGAAATTTTCGAACAAACTCGCCTCTCATTGCGACCGAGAGAGGAATGGCATTTATTGGGGGTGGAAAGGCGACACTGGGCTCAAGTATTCGGATAAAGGAGTCATATTGGTCTGATATCTCTTCCCTATGAGAGGATGAGACACGAGAAAATTTTTCATTTACCTCATACCCTTCAGCAGGGGATGAAGGGTGTGTCATGGCTTCCTCAAAAAAGTCAACACTCTCGGCCAGTTGACACATGGACATACTATCATCTGCAAAAGAGGATGACTCAGACGTAGGGTCACTTGACTCAATAGTTGGAGGGCGAATGACAACTAGTGGGGGAAGATAAATGGGACGAGTAGGAAAAGCCTCGTCTCTATGCCTTTCGGCTTCCTCAACCTCAACCCTCCTAATTTATTAAAAACACCTCTCCCTGAGGCTTGGAAACCCCTCGTCTAGTTTATATAACTTCCTTAACATCAACAAAACGAGACTCAACTTTGGTGAAAAATGAAAAGGGGGAAAACAAGATACAAGTTTGACTATGGTTAATTGAAGTATCTAAAGGGGCAAGCTTAATCATTTTCAACAATAATACTCAGGAATATTACCCAGAAACCCACCAGAGAAGATGATCGGCGAAGGGCCTTAAAACCCTTCATACGATGATTTACCCCCAAAACCTGGTAAACACAACCTCTATCACTACTTATAGCCTAAAGGAGAAAACAAAAATAACCTTAAAACCACCCAACAAGATTGTCAAAAAAAGAAATGTCGTTGGAAAAAGCAAATGCAGAAAATATTCACAAACCAAAGGCAAAAAACTAGAAAAATTGAGAGAATGATGTTACCTGGAGGAAAGGAAATCTCTTGGAAAGGAAGAAGGCTGGAAAAGCTTTAGAACAGAGAGAATTAAGAAACTCTTGAGAAATCGTCTGTGGTGTTTCCAAAGAGATTTGGAGTGGCAAAAATTCTGGTATATAAGGAAAGAGAGAGAAAATTATGGGTTTTAGTACCTTGAAATGATTGTGAACATTTCCTAGCACACATTATTATTTAGGGCACGAAGCCCTAAGTGCCCATCCATCAAATCATACTTGGGGCAGATGCTACCCAATCAGATAAAGAACATGTATCACTCCCTCATCTTACAAGATTTAAGCATCTGACACATCAGAGATGTCTTATCAAAGACTACGTCAACTAGTACCCCTCAGCCACCTATTCACATAGAAGGATATGGTTTTGGGGGTGATTGATATGACCAAGTGTGACCTCGGCCTAGGATGAGGGTTAGTAGTGTCCACAGTCGAGTTCCCAAGGGACCCCATATAGACTGTACCCAGGGCTCGTCCGGACGGGGGTCGGTCATGAAATCCATGCTCTGGGGCCTATTATGAGCCGATACTCTAGGGCAACATCCCATTAGTAAAGACACGTCTCGTATGCTATTTCATCCAAGACCTAGTAATATTATTGTAAGACACGTCTCGGTCTGACGTGTTTAGTCGAGACCACACTCCCAATAAAATATCGAATAAAGCTACATGGTTTTTGTACTCAAATAGGTTGCCCCTCCAGACGACATCAATAGTACGAGCAGTACAAGGTTCCAGGATGGAAAATCCCATGTGGAAAAATCTGTTGCAATAAGATTATTCCCTCACGTGAGGGAATATTACATCATGATTAGCTACATGTGTGAGGGACAGGTGTCAACTTGTTATTGGGAGACTCCTTATGCACATGATAATTACATGCTTGGGGGTAAACTACACCCACCCAAGAACTATATATAATCCGGATCTTCTACCTTGTAAAGGGATCTGAATTCGAAATCCCTACTAAGACTCTATCAAAATACTTAATGAAGAGAGAAAAGCTTGATTGTTGTATTTACAGGCCATTAGTGCCCTTATTATAGTGAAAACCACCATTCACACTGCACAGTGGACATAGGCTACGGCCAAACCACTTATATCTAGTGTTATCTTCTTATTTGCCTCATCTCCTTCTATTGCTGTATTGCTGTATTTTCACCACTATTGTACTAGTGTGAGCTTATTCATCATTTTGATCCGGTGATACTGATTCTGGTACCATTATGTATAATGCATAACCAACTTGTGATGCATTATCCATATGGTTGGAAGGATGGTAAAAATTTATAGGTGGAGTGGAAGTAAAAAAACTTCCAAACGATTTATTTCTATTTGACTTTGCTTCGGGATCAGAGGCTACGAGGATATTGGAGATGAGAAATGGGAGTTTTATGATGTCCCAATGTTTTTGGAAAAATTTCATCCTCTTGGATGCAACTCAAGATTAAGTTCAAATAATAAGAGCACATGGATAAGAGTGATGGGTGTCCTGCTCCAAGTTTAAAGGGAAGAGGTGTTTGTGCCATCAGAGAGCATTGCGAGGGTTTCCTGACAGTAGACCCAGATACAATGGAGTGAAAGGAGATACGTTGCGCCTACATACTAGTCAGAATTGGCAGTAGTCTGTGGGATAGTGTAAAAATTAAAATGGGTGAGTGGGTATTTATTTTACAAGTTCTATAGCAAGAGTTTGTGGAAATCTTTCATGAAAAAATGGTGGAAATGAGTATCTTCATGAATCCATCCAAGCAGACTGAAAAAAAGAGAGTTGTTATGACATATGGTAACAATGTTGGTTACAAAAACATCCGGCCTTCAGAAAGTACACCAGAGCAACCATCATCACTTATTGCAATGAAGGGAGGGACTGAGGTCATGGCAGGAAGGTCAGAGCAGGGGGTCGCCTAAGTGGTAACGATAAAGTTGACAAGCCTGGTAACACGTAGTTGGGAGAAGAAGAGTATATAAGAGTATAATGGGTTTTTTACAGATGTTCTAGAGCGAAAGGTGAACTTGGAGGTTATAGGAGTCGTGGTTGTTACGCCGATGTTGGATGTAACGATGGAACAGGCAGTAATGTTGGAGCAGGCGAGAATTATGGTTCCTAGTAACAAATCCGCAACACCCAACAGGGCACCATGAGGAGGCATTGGGTGGTCATAAGTTGAGGGAAAGATGTTGAGCTAAAACTTTGGTGAATTTTCTTGGTCCGGAGCTGAGCCAACAATAATTCCAGAGAATAAGGATGGAAAGGTCAAAGTGATTCCTCTCAGCATGGGAGGGAATAAAAAACTAAATTCCTGGGAAGAAGTTATGGAAAATGCAGTCATGGGTTCAAAGAATAAAGATAATGGGACCTTTAAGCATAATCGGGAGCAAGGCAATTTAGTGGGAACATGTTCTTTGTCATCAAGTCTATATAAAAAGCAATCTAAAGTGGGATGATTTTGTGGAAGGAATGGGGACCTCGTGTCAACTCCAGGAAAATAGGAGAGAAGGTTATTTATTATGGGAATTCTATGCTGAGTTTAAAAAATGCGGGGACCCTTTTAAACGTGGTAAAGAAATTAATAAGGGGGTAGGGTAAAAGTAAGGGGAGGAAAACAAAAAAAGGGTAAAAAAAAGAAGACTATCAAGTGTGTATAGTAGTAGGAGAGAAGGAAAAAGTGTACCATGACAACAATTTAACCATGGTGGTTGCTAGTTGGAATATAAGGAATCTTTTAAAGGGGTACATTCCATTTTTGACCCGGGTGAATCGAGCGGGGTGGGGAGATTAACTAGTCCTACAAATGCTATTAGTTTTTTGGTACTACAGAATTCTAAATTTTTTTTAGAGATTGAAGTAGAGAGAGGGGAAAATATTTAGAGTGGGATAGGGATAGGGATAGCAGTGGGCTTGGGACATCTTCCTCAAACAACGCGAAGAACTGGTCAAGAGATGATAATGATGGGACGGAGTAGGAGGGGAGGGATGATATAGCGATCCGAAAGGATGTGTGGAGGATATATTGGGGGGATTTAGTGATATTGCGAGAGTAGCCTATGAAGGAAGTGAGAGTAAGGCATTTAAGTTATTTGAGAAGTTAGAAAGATAAGGGAGAGGTTTGAAATGGAGGCAGAGTGGAGGGAATTCCCTCCATGTGGGGGGCATAGTAAGGACAAATGATTTCATAGACTCAAGGGTATTATATATTTTAAGGGAAGATGAGGGAGTGGGTGGAGAAGGTATTGGAAGGAAGAAAATTGAGCTCTATGAAGCCATGTCTGATTTCGTGAAATGTGAGGGGTCTGAATGATTTTAAAAAACATGGTATCATGATGAGTGGTGCTCTCTTGAGGTGGAAACCAAATATTGTATGCCTTATAGAATGAAAATTAATTTAGGTGGATTAAGAGATTGATAAATCCATTTGAGGAGGCCGCCGGATGGAATGGAGTAGCATGGATGCTAAGGGGGCATTGAGAGGTGTGGTTATTATGTTGGATTTTAGAATCATAGAAGTAGTGGATAGAAATGATGGTAACTAATCCTAGTCTTATTTATTCAGGAATGTGGAGAATGGATTCTTTTGGTGCTTTTTAAGAGTTTGTGGTACAGTGGATGATACTAACAGGTGGAAGGAGTTAGTGAGGTTTGGGGAGTCCCTTAGTTCGTAGGTAGTGACTTTAATGTGGTAATATTTTCTTTAGAAAAAAGTGGGGGAAGGATAACTTCATATACATGAGGGATTTTTTGTATTTCATTAACGAGCTAGATTTATTGGACCTTTCACTGGAAAGAGTCCGATTCATATGGTCTAGTAATAGAGATAACCCTTCTCTATATTGCCTAGATCGCTTTCTTATTTCTCAGGGATGGGAGGAACAATTCACATGGGTGGTTAAGTCTTGAATACCTAAGGCAACATAGGATCATAGTCCAATCCATTTAAAGTGCGGGGGTGGAAAGAGGGTATGACCCCACTCAAATTTGAGAATACGTGGCTTAAAGAAGAGGATTTCATGGACAAAGAGAAGAAGTGGTGGGAAGGATATGAGGTAAAAGGAAGACATTATGCAGTGGAAAAAGGTGGTGTTTTGGAATGTGAGTGAGACCACAATGAGGCATATAAAGGAGGTTAGGATTTTAAATGGCAATGAATGATGAAGGGGAAATCAGGGGATGAAAAGATACTGGGGAGGAAAGAATAGGTGAAATAAGGAAAAGGCTAATTCAGGAAGAAATGAGTGGTTGTCAAAAGTCCCGAATATTGTGGTTAAAGGGAGGGAGATAAGAATAAAAAATTCTTTCACAAAATTGGCCAATTCTCATCATCGATTTAATTACATTCAGAAAATTGTAGTGGTGGGGAGGATTTTAAAGAAATAAATGAGGTCAGGGGGTCTATATCTAAATTTTATGAGGGGTTTATAGAGATAGGAGGAGTCGTGGTGCCCTAATTTCAATGAGGTCGAGATGGGGAGTATTTCGAGGGAGGATGCTAAGATGTTATAGGTGTCCTTTTCAGACGAGGAAGTCGTGTAGGTTTTGCAGTCCATGAGTGGAGACAAGGCCCACGACGCAGATGATTTCACCATGGCTTTATTTTAGCATAATTGGTCGGTAGTGAGAGGGAACATGATGGATTTCTTTATCGAGTTCCATGATAGTGGCTACTTTCTAAGGAGGCTTTATGCGACGTTCTTAACTTTGATTCCTAAGATTCGGGGTTTGATTAATGTGTGAGATTTCAGATCAATAAATCTGATTGGGATTGCATATAATATTCTTGCCAATGTTTTATCAGTCAGACTCAGTATGGTTATGGATCCTCTCATTTCATAATCGCAAAATGCTTTCGCAGGCAGAAGGCAAATCCTTGATGCACTAATGGTTGCTAATGAGTGTGTATAGTCGAAGGTTAGAATTAGGGAGCTGATCATCTTATGAAAATTAGACATTGAGAATGCACATGATCACGTCAATTGGGATTTTCTGTTATACCTTATGAAAAGGATAGTATCGGGAAAGAGGTGGTGTTGGTGGATTAAGAGCTACATCATGACTATCAAGTTCTCGATTCTGATTAATGGGGTTCCAATTCCAGCTTTCGAATCTTCAATAGGTAATCCTTATGTCTCCCAGCCTTTAGTTGAATATTGGGTCGGGTGGTGAAGGCGAATCTGATTGGTGGCTTCGTAATTGGGCATGCGAGTGTGAGTTAGGTTAAGGTCTCTCATTTTTTATTTGCAGATGACACGATCATCTTTGGTAAAGTGAAAGATGCCCAAGTGAGATCTCTGAGACTTTTGTTGATGTGCTTCAAAGTAGTGTCGAGTTTGATTATTAATGCCGAAAAATGTAAGATGATTCATGTCGCATCCATGAATACTTATGTTTTGATGATAAATAAGAATGAAATGAAATACAACAATAATTTTAGTGCAGCGGAGTTTAAAAGACTTTTATTAGGAAGATGCCTAGAATCTTATTACATATCGGAGTCTAATAACAAAAGAAAATGCAATATTAATTGTTCATGCTATTTATAAATTTAAAACATCGATGAAAAACTTGGGATTTGTAAGAGCTGATAGGTGGCGGTGTAGATATTCCAATGGGGACTACCATCGTTGTCTGTCACTGCCCACATGTACATAACTGCCAATATTTTGACGGTAGAAAAGAATAAAAGTTCAAAGGCGCGGGCGGTAACTGATCTTCTTCAGGTTCGTCATCCATCTGGAATAAAAATAATTAATCAGACATGCCAAGCAGATAATTTTTTTTGTCTATACAAGATATAGAAGATGATAAGGTGTCAGAAAATAATGGAAGAAAATTCTTGAATTTATACCTGTTGAAACAAAAAAGAAATATCATAAGACTAACAGGGGTATACTAAAGATTAATGATATGTAAATGAGTAATATGGTGAAGATAATCGAATGACTCAATATCGAGTTATTGTGATATTACTTCAAATTATTACACGATAACCCACAAATATCAGTTATAGGGATTCAATAGCGTAGACATACCATTACAATATCGCTCAAGGCATAAAATAAACTTGAATAAGTAATCCCAATAATCAAGGAATAGTAAAATATAGATCGACACACTTAGCTTGAGTGGCACTCATACTTATATAACAAGTAAACAAAACTATGCACTCAACATTTGAGTCCTACAGGCCAATTAGAATTACCATGGGTATACCGAGATCAAACCCCTAAATTGTAAGGTATGGTACCTGGGGTTTGTTCTGATAACGATAATAAATTGTAGATTTATATGCAATTAAAAATAAGTCGCAGGGTTCTGCCATAAAGAAGGGTAAAGAGGTCTAGCGGTACAGTATAACGATTTATCGATTTTAGGAATAATCGAGAATATCGAGGGAATCAATATTACGACATAAATTTGAACTACTCAAAGGAGTTCGTATCTGAATTAGGAGTTCAAAATTATCACAGGGTGATATAGCAATCAGTAATTTAAAGACATAAGCTCATATTGTCTAATATTGAAATTTAAATTACATACTTTGAGTTTTATGAATTCCGGTTGGTTGTGCGGCTAATTTTCTGGTAGACTGGGTAGTCTGCAACCATGACATATGTAAGTAGGTTATATAGGTCTAAATTAATATTTATGCATTATAGTAGGATGAAAATTCAAAAGGGATATCAATGTAAAATTATTAAAAGGGTTCTCCTTATTCTATTAGGATTTAAAACTAGTGACAGAAGACAAAGTAAGTCCATTTATACTGAAGTAATTATAGAAAAAGTTTGGGGAAGTTTTGAAATACTTAAAAAAATAAGCAGGGGGTTATGTGAAAATATAAATGTTAAATTTTAAACTTAAACTGACTTTTTCGAGAAAACACTTTGTTGGAATCCAAAAAGGGTGATGTAATATACTAATTTGTTAAGAGTTAAAAAAAATTAACATATTAGAAAAAATAAAAAAAATTTTATTAGAGATGCACCCTCATGTACTCAGTCAAATATGTGACGTGCCTGATTTGACTTACACTCGCGTGCGTGTAGGTTAATCATCTTCAACCTCTCGATATTTTGACTTTAGGGTTTTAAAACTTTTACCTCGATTTCGAAAAGTTTTAGAATTCCTTTCAAGATGATTTCTGAATGAAAGTTGTCTAATTTTTGGAGAGGAATCTAACCATATTGGTTTTGACAATTTTGGTGGGCTAAATCGAGCGATTGGATTTCTATAAAAATGGAAAAATTTTGACCAAAGAGAGCTGTTTGAATGTTATGATTCTCATTATGACATTGTAAAGGTGTTATTCTATATAAAAAATGTGGATGATTAAGCTTGGTTTGAGGTCTTTTAGTTGAGTAAAAATTGAGAATTTGGTTTCTCAAAATTTTAGGGCTAGAAATTTCAATTCACGATTTGAGGTATCAAGAATCATTCTTAGTTCAATTAAACACACACCTATATTCCTGATAATCTAAGCTCAGCACACCCCACTTTAAAATTGGTTCAAAGTCAGGGAAGTAAATCCCACCATTAAAGCTCAAGATTTAATGGTATTTTCTAGGTTTTCAGCTATTTCAATGCATATACACGTCAACTTTCACATGTAAAAACATATTTCTACTCTATAGATATGCAGAAACATAAACATATTCAAGAAAAAAGCATTCATACATAAACTCGTACAAATGTAAAAACTCTTAAAATCATACTTTAAAATTACACTCAGCTGGGATGGATTTTGACTGAGCTAAGAAGGGGTATTTAAGAGAGTTTATTGGTTGATTTAGAAGAGGAGTTTAGGCTGGTTTGCACAGGTTTCCAGCATGGTGCCATCAAATGTAAAAAGGGCACCATAGGTTACCCACATGGTAAAACCTATGCTGGCTATCTAGCTGGTGCCATGTCACCAAAGGGTAAAGAGTAAACAATTTAGGGTGTACGTTTAGGCCCTTGGGTAGTTTTCATGTAAGTTTTAAGGTTTTTAATTTATTTTACCAAAGTTTAGGGGATTTTGTGTAATTATGCAAACTTAATGGATTGGTTTATGAAAATCCTATAAAATGTATGTCCTTAGGTCAAACTTTGAATGAAAGTTGGGGTCAGATAGGTATAGGAATGTGTAAAGTATCCTATTCTATTTATAGGGGAAATTTGGTAATTTAGGACAAATTTAGGGTTATGCTTAGAATTTTTCTAAATTAAAAGAATAAAGGTTGATTTAGGGTGGGTTGTTACATTCTTACTACTAAAAAAAAAATTCCTTCAAAATTACCTGGGAAAAGCGCGGGGTATTGTTGTCTCATCATGTCTTTTGTTTCCCATGAAGCCTCTGTTGCTCCGTGATGTCGCTAAAAAACATTGACTAGTGGTATGGTTTTTCGTTAGAGAAAATTTTCTTGTGAGTCGAGAATTTGGATAGGAATTTCTTCAAATTCATGGTTGGGTTCAACGGTCATATTTTTCCAAGTAATGACATAACTGTCATCTGGGATGTATTTTTGCAATTGTGTAACGTGAAATACGTTATGAAGATTGGATAGTTCGGGAGGTAATTCCAGACGATAATCTACTGGTCCAATATGTTCAATAATTCTAAAGGGACCAATGTAGAGGGGTGATAACTTTCATTTCTTTCCAAAGAATATTATTCCTTTTCGTGGAGATACTCATAAAAACATATGATTATTGACTTGAAATTCTAAGGGCTTTTGCTAAGTGTCGGTGTAACTCTTTGTCGACTCTGGAATGAATGTAATCTTTATCGAATGAAGTGTATCTTTTCAGTGGATTCAATTATGATTTCAGGTTCAGGCGAATGATTATCTCTAGATTCGTTCCAACGTAAGTGTGAATAACAAAGTCATCCATACAATGCTTCGTATGGGGTGGTTTGAATGTTGGTTTGATAACTATTATTGTAGGAGAATTCAATCAAGGCAAGATGATTATTTCATGAACCAGAAAAATCTAAGGTACAGGCTTATAACATATGCTCTAAAATTTGAATTACTCATTTAGTTTGACCATCAGTTTGGGGATGAATGGCTATGCTTAGATAGAGTTTGGTTCCTAAGGCTGCCTGTAGAGCTTGCTAAAATTTTCTTATGAATCTGGGATCTCGATCAGAAATGATAGAAATAGGTACTCCGTGTAATCTCATAATTTATTTGATGTAAAGTTCACTCAATCATTGAAAAGAATCAATGGATATGATTGGTAGAAAATTGGCAGATTTTGTAAGACGATCAATGATAATCCATATCGTATTGAAACCTTGAATCGTTCAGGTTAATTCGCTGACAAAGTCCATAGTTTTATGACCATATTTCCATTATGAGATAGGAAGTGGTTGGTGTAAACTGTTGACATGTTGGTGCTCAATTTTTACCCGCTGACATGTTAGACACTTGGCTACGAAGTGTATAATATCTTTTTTCATACTGGGCCACCAATAATGTTGCTTGAGATTCCACACAAATACATGTAAATACATATTATCACCCAATATATATAAGTAGTTACTTTATAAATACTTTAATCCAAGGATATCTTAATCTATATAACTTTACAGCCTTCTTGGCTTAACCATAACATTTTAGTCAATTATTCCATAACTCATTTCAAGTCGTTATCTTACGACTACTTCCCGATTAAATATTAAGTCTCATAGAAAACCTTTTTTATGATTTAAATGACATTTACTTTATAATTTATTACTCTTTAAATACATAGGCATAGTTATTCCCAAACTAACCTTTCCAAAACATTATAGGTATAGTTATACCCAAATATCCTTACCCATACATTTAATAATCTTAGCATGTTGTCCTCTTCCCTCAAACTTTATTCATTCCAGATTATTAATTATTATTCGCTTCTTGATACCTTCTCAATAAAGTTTATATGTACATATATAAAGAGTTAACTAATGACAAAGGGTTATATGTATATATATACTAAATCCTCTAATATGGTTAAGTAGTATCACCCAACTACCACACCCAGTCTCACTCATTCGGTCCGTATCTTCACTCGTCATAATTCATTACACAAAAATCACACTATTAGGTCAAACAACCTTTAATAAATTTGATATTTGATAATTTGTTAGATATATAATAAATTAAATAGGCTACCTCGTGCCTAACTCCTGCCGCACTAACCTGAATAATATCCGAGTCAAATCACCGACCCTTAATTAAATAAATTTCACCTCTACTTATTTTTAGCAAAGTAGTGTCACTCAACTATAATACCCGAACTCCCTAACTTGGTTTGCACTTCTGTCCTTTTTAAATTTATCACACACAAAGTCTCACTATTCAATTTAACACCCTTTTATTAAGTTCAATATTTCTTAATGCCCAACTCCCAAGCCCCTAATAATTTCCTCCATTTAATTACACAAGAATATCATCCCTTAAATTACACTAATTACGCCAAAAAAATTCCCAATGAAAATTCATAGTAAAGACCTGGACTGGAAAAAGTACACCCACGTCATTCGAACGAAACTAGTGGTCGTTCGAATGACTTCTACTATCATTTGAACGACTTGCCTGGTCGTTCGAGCGAACCTACCTGTTTCACCTCCTTCCCTGCGACACCAGTTCTACCATTGTTAACCCAAATTTTCCAAGCCCTCATCCAGCGCCGAAGTCTGTTAACTAACAAGGCTTTACACCTATTTCTAATTTCTCAGTTATATCATTTACTATCATGGGTTTGTACTATTATCAGTGACAAATTTGATTTGGTTTTCATGACTCAACCCACACCCATTCTCTCCAAATTGAATTTCAAATCCCAAATTAACCATTTCGACTACTAGTATGTGAATATCAACTAAATCCTCATGCTTTTACATCATAACATCACATATATCTTATTATCCTAACAATAATCATCGAAGTGAATTTTTCACGATTTCTTCTTATGTTTCTCTATTAATTTTCAAAAACAAAAATCTCTACAACTTGTCTGCCAAATAATTCCTTGATTTATCTCAGATGTATACAGATTCAATACACGGGATTTGGGATATACGCATGGATTATGTATTAGTCATCAAATTTTACACAAATTTAAAGATCTCTAATTGTGAAATCTCAAAAATATGATTCAACTGTAAATGTAAGCATGGAGTTAACATTCATATAAGAATAACACAAATTGAATAAGAATGGCAAGATAATCCTTGCTTGAGATTGTGCAGAGAAGCCTCTGTTCCTCCTCCTAGGGTTTTCTTTCTCCTGTTTTTGGTATTTCTCCTTCCCTTTCCCATAACTGTTGTTTTGGGTTTTTTCTAATGATAGTGGGGGAGTGGTTTACCCCCACTTAAACACTTAATAAATGGCAAATCCCGAGTTGGACTTTAATACCCCAACTTTGGACCCTTAAATGAGCCCGAATACAAAATCGAATTAGCCCGACAACTATCCAACTCATATATATATATATACATGAGACCATTCCTAAGGGTCTAACATGCCCAAACGAGCTCGTAATACCTCTCAAAGTGTGTTCCAAATATTTTTATCCCCAAAATTTATTTAATGGTGACGTGACACACCCCAATACTTTTTACAAAAAAATGAATCCCTTTTGATTTATTTCCAAATCATTAACGTAAAATTCTAAAATTTATAAATAATACCGAGTCTAATTACTCATAACCCAGATTAACTAATTTTATCGAATTAATTTAATCCTTATTAAATTTTATTTTATTCCAAAAATACACGAGGTATTACACCCTATTGAAAAACCTAGTGTTCAAATAGTATGTAATATCACTAGTAACCCATTTGTAACAAAACATCAGTTCTGGGATACAAATATCAGTTCCATGTATCTGATTCAGCCTATGAATTCCATTGACCACTCTCAAAGTATTGGGGACTACCCTAGCTGGAAAAACATCAAAATATTGGAAAAATGCTAAACAAAACCTATTAGGGGAAATGTGAAGCCACATTCTGCAATGAACAGAGAAGGAATCCAGTGATCTTCAAGTAATGACAACACCTCAATATGGGGTATGGGCATCTCTAATTCGACCCAATTAGGAATATTCCTTTCCCGCCTAAATTCCTCTAAGGAATACCCATGTACGATATAAACCGTGGCTATAGTAAAACAAAGACAGAAAGAGAAATGAAAGGGGAAAAAGATATATTACAAAAAACATGGAGGCTGAAGCGAAGAAGAAAGCCTGTTTTAAAATGGAGTCGGTTCCATTTTCCAGCCTCCATTTCAGAACCAAGCCGGTTCTACTTTCAAAATCGAAACGATTTTATTTTCCAGTGTTTCCAAGGTTTTGCACAGATTGAATCGTAACGAACTAAGGAACGAACCATTCCTGGCTTCAGAATTTCTTAGATTTTCCCTCTTTGATTCTTCGAATCTTCTCATGCTTTTATCTTTTCAACCATAGCTCGGATTTGGTTGTCATTTCTTCATATGTACTCGTGAACTCGATGTCTTCGAATTCTCTTAGGTTTTGCATTCGTATTTCGGATGTACAATTATGTATTTTCCCTTGACTTTCCTTATTTGCTTTTCAATTCTTTCGATTACGTTCTTTCTTTCATGTGCATAAAATGCCAGTAAAATATAAGAGAGATATGGGAAACACAATGTACTTGCAGAAAAAGGATTATAGCAATAATATGAGATAAAATTATCGAATTAACATCGCACAGGATAAAAAAAGTAGCTATATTACGGGGATAAATAAAAAGAATTTATGCCTAATCAATCCCTCTAACTTAGAACTTTGATCGTCGCAAGCAATGTAAAAGAATCATATCATGGTACAAACACTTAAAAACATCTTACTAGGATAGAATGTCATTTTATGGGATGAGAGATTGCATTTAGCGTATGCAACAAGTCGTTAAACCCCTAGGTTACCTTAGTAGGACAAGTGGTGTCTCATGAGGGTTTGCAGTGAATATACCCACAACATTCGGTTTTCGACTCAAAGAAAGATCAAAATACTTAAAAATTGTACAGTTAAATTCCCCCAAAGTAGTCACCATAAATTCATACTTAATATCTCAATTTGTAGTGTGTGTGTGTGTGTGTGTGTGCGAAGCTGAGAATTAAGCCACTAACTTCCACCGATTGATCATTAAATTACTTTTTGAAAATTCTCTTTAATTCAATTGTCACGGCATACTCTCACAAATGAATCACTCGGAATATGGCTAGTTCTCTCGGTATGGGTGATTTTTATGAGAAAATGTAATAGAACACGAATTCATGCACAAAAATATGAAAGACAAAATTTTTACGGTAAAAAGACCTCATCATCGGGAGACGATCATTAGAAAACGGGAAACATCGCCTCTTATTCCGCATCGATTAATCTCTCTTATTATCTTTTTGTGTCTTAGGCTCTCCACGCGGTAATTGATGTCGTCATTCAGACTTGATTACGACTTTCTCGGGTTATAAAGTGCATTGGGTAAAATGATAGGGATGGGAAATTTGGTGTTGGAAATTTTTTCTTACAATATCCCTTAGCGCTTTTTCGGGAATTTTCTCTTTTTCTACATTTTTTTCTCAATTTTTTATTTTTTTAGCATTTTTCATTTATTTTGTTCTTTCCCCTTTTTATTGCACCTTTTTGGACTTTTTTGATGACTTTTTTTATTTTCACAACTCCGGACTTTATGGGCTTATCGGGTTAATCAAACGAATTAGGGATTTTATTTGGCTCATTTTGGGCTGCAAAAAGGGATAATCTTTCACGACTTTTTATGGCTAATATTTTTGGGTAACAAGCAGTGGTCTTGTGTCATTTATCTGAATTACTCATTATTTTATCATATGCGCCTCGAGATTAAATTTAATTTAGAGATATTTTAGCACATGTTCAAGACAACATCTCCTCATTTCACGTAACCGATCAAAACAAAGGAATAGAGATCCTCAATGACTTATTTAAAGCTAAATTTAACTTTGAGTAAATTTTAACTCGTATTGATTTAGTTGCTCACAAAAATGAAAGGCTTGAAATCTCACTTGGTTAATTAATCTCCACACTTATTCGTAAAGTCGTCAATTTTTGCTCAACTTCCATTTTTTGATCAATTTGGGCTTTATGCATTTGATTATTACAATTTGAGACTTCAAACAAGATTTTAGTGATACTTTTGAAACTTTTAAATTCCAATTTTATTTATTTTGAAGAAAAATATTTTTGGACTTTTTTTTAAACATTTTCATTTTTTTTAATTTTAATTTTAATTTTTTTTTAAATTTTTTGCAATTTGCAATTTGTGAACTTTAGAACCGCACATACACCCCCCACAACTTAGACTTTGTAGTGTCCTCATGCAAGAAGGACTAAAATCTAAAAAAAGAAAGGTGCGTGAAAAGAGAGAAAATAAACAAAATGCATAATTTTATATTACTAACAATCAAGACCATTACAATGCAAACTTAAAAAGGATATACATACATAGTTCTTAACAAGATAAATAATGAAAAGTAGAAGAATTATGAAAATAAATTCCGAAACACTAATGTGAGAGCTCGGGGGCATTTGGATCATATAGGTCATAATAGTATGGAGGCAATTGCGAATTGGGACCCATTTGAAACCGATACATTTTTGCTTGGAGGCGGACCATCATAATAGTGTCGCGGTGGTAGGCTTGGCGGTCCTACCAATACTCATTAATAAACCCATCTAACCTCATCTCGAGCACGTCAATGCGGCAGGAAATGCCCTCCGACTCCGGCTCGTAGTCGGGACCATCTTCTTCGTCGTACTCTTATTCTTCTCCACCCCCATTAAAATGTCCTCCTCCACATGAGAAACCGATTCTTGTTGATGTACGAATGGCATTTGGCAAGCGCTCCTTGTGATTTAGGAGGCGCCAATAGGCCTTGGGAGGCAGAATTGCATTTGTGGTGCATTGATACCCGCATCCATAAGTATAAAAATGATAAATGGCCATAGGGAAGGGCAAATTTATCGATCTGATTGTACTCGGCATTGACATTTTCCCCGTAGAAAGTGTGAGTGAGGTGGATAGTGGTTCCCTTATCAAGTAGTGGGAAAAGGAAATTGGCTTGGCGGATGCAGAGGGAAGAGTTCGTGGAAATTTTCAAAATTGACCCACAAATGATGAGAAAGGCGAACCGGGTCCGCTCATCTAAGTTCCCCACAGTAAATTAATGGTGCAACCAATCGTAATTTTGGGCAATCCTTGTAATGCATTCGGACTGGTGCAATGGCTTGGCCATAGTGGGGTAGGCATATTGTTGCGGGTCGGGAACTCGTTTGGACCGCATTTTCTAAATTAAGAGATTGAGAGAGAAAGGGATGATGGTCTCGTCAACATATGCCTTGCAAGTGGTTCTTATGAGATTTTTCCATAAAACGTACAAACCTCATCAAGCCAAATTTCCTTTTCAAGTTCCTCAAAGAATGCACACCACACTCGGTGTCAGAATAAATCGGTGACCGCTTGTATTATCTCCTCCCAAATGATTTGTCGCTCAATGTGTAAGGTGCGGCGCGTAGAGCGGAACACCTCACACCAAATTCATTCTTGATCGGAGCGGTAAGTGTGGTCAAGTCCTTTAAGGATTTTCATCTCCGTGTACTTCTCAATAGAATCTTCAACTTGGTTTATGGAAAAAGAGTGGTTGGAGTTGTTGGGAGAAAGAGAATTTTTGGAAGAATTGAAGTTCTGAATGGATATAGGTATTTATATTGGAGGATAGGGTGATTTTAGTGGGAAAAGGGAATGGAAGTGGTGGGAAAATGTGCAGGGAAATGAAAAGGGGAGAGGTGTGAGTTGAGGGAGTGTATTTGGAGGATGTATTTCAGATTGAAAAAGGGGGATGAATGTGGAATTTAAAAGGAGGGAAGAATGTGAAATTCCATAAAAGAAAACTAGTTCCACTTTAGACCCGCACTGGTTCGGACCTATTTTTATTCGCCCAAAAAATCGAATCGGTTCTTCCCTGTAGTATAACAAGATAAACCGGTTTGGATATCATCTAGCCACTTTAAAAAAGCCAACAGATTCTACCTTGGAGTATGCCTAGGGAGAACCAGTTCTAATATCTGGTACTTGGCTCTAAATTTCATCCTTTCTAATCCCATAGCGTCGACAATGTATCTGACTCATTTCTCAACATACCCAAAACACTTCAAATCTCAGCGTGATTTATCGTAAACTCTCGCGTGTAGTGAAACGGTGTACCTAATCCTTTCTAACTCGTGACTCATGGACTTCTATAAACCTAACCTAATGTGAATCAATTATTTAGAAAAAGATTCACCCCATAAGCGTTGGGGGTGCGATGACCTCTCCTCTAAGCTCGTTCAAATGGGGTCCGACAACCAAATTGTGTCGGCTTCCTCAACACACGCCTCTAGGTATGGACTTAGGCATTGTCCATTCACTTTAAATGTGTCTCCCCTTTAGGATTTTCTAATAAATGGCTCTATGGGGAAACGCCCTTCTCTCAACAAACAATCTAGTCCGCCGTGAATGTAACTTATGGGGAAACAAATGTAGACGAAATTTGTATATGACCACTTTTTGACCCGAATGAAATTCCTTTCGACAGATATTTTTCTCATGTGTGAATTTCATCCCTTATTTGGATATTTTATCACTTTCATACGCATCGTTGCGTATTTCTTCCAACTTATTCAATCGAATCTTGCGTGCTTCACTTGCTTGATCCAAGTTATAGTGAAACCTCTTGGTCACCCAATATGCCTTATGCTCTATCTCCACGGGAAGATGACAAGGCTTGCCATAAACAAAGAAAAATGGGGACATCTTGAGGAGGTTCTTGTATGCGGTCCGATAAGCCCATAACGCATAATTTAATCAGAGAGACCAATATTTTTTATTAGGATCGACGGTCTTCTGAAGAATTTGCTTAATCTCACTATTTGCTAGCTTGGCTTGCCCGTTCGTTTGGGGGTGATAAGTTCTCCAAACCTTATGGACGACCCCATACTTTCTCATAAATTTTTGAAATGACCTATTGCAAAAGTTCTTGCCATTATCACTAATGATTGTCTTTGAAACTCCGAAGCAAAAAAGTATATATTATTGTAAGAACTTTTTCACCACCTTATTGTCATTTGTCTTAGTAATTATGGCATCAACCCATTTGTACAGATAATCTACCGCGATAAGTATGTATAAGAGACCAAAGGAGGGAGGAAAGGAACTCATAAAGTCTATACCCCAACAGTCAAATATCTTGAAAATGAGAATAGGAGCTGATGGCATTATATCTCAGTAAGTGATGGATCCCATCCTTTGGCATCTTTTGCAAGATTTGCAGTAAGCACTCACATCTTGAAAAATTATGGGCCAATAGAGACCACTTTGAAGAATCTTAGAGGCCATATTATTATTAGAAAAGTGGCCTCCGCAAGCTTTCGTATGATATAAATGGATGACGCTAGGTATATTTTCATTCGGTAAACATCTTCAGATGATTTGGTCTATGCAATATTTGAACAAAGAGGGATTGTCATAGAAAAACATGCGCGACCAAGTTAGGAACTTTTTTTTCTCTTACGGTGTCCAATTAGGGGGAACTGCCCCCGTGATAAGGTAATTTATTATATCTACAAACCAGGGGAGAGAACAATTAGCAAATAATTCCTCATTCGAAAAGTATTCGTCTATGGGTATGGGATCACTAGGTATGTCAAACGAAAGCCTCGACAAATGGTCAGCTATGACGTTTTCTACACCTTTCTTATCCTTTATTGATAGATTGAACTCTTATAGGATTATGATATACCTTATGAGGAGAGATTTGACATCCTTTTTGGAAAGAAGATACTTAAGATACGCGTGATTGAGGAAGCATGTAATGGGTGAACCTATGAGGTAAGAGCGGAATTTGTCTAGGGCGAAGACTACGGATATTAATTCTTTCTCCGTGGTGGAGTAGTTAAGTTCTGGTCTGGTTAACGTTCGACTAGCATAATAGATGACATGAGCCTTCTTATCTTTCCTTTGTCCCAAAATATCCCCTATAGCATAATCACTCGCATCACACATAAGCTATAATGGAAGGGACCAATCCAGAGCTTGCATAATGGGAGCAAACACGAGCATGCTTTTCAATTTTTCAAAAGCACTTTTTCACGATTCATTCCACTCAAAGTGGGAATTTTCACAAATAGGTTACTTAAGGGCCTAGCGATAGCAATAAAGTCCTTAATAAACCTCTGATAGAATCTCGCGTGGCCAAAGAAAGAGCGCACGTCCTTTAGTGACTTCGGTGGGGTAAGATTGAAAATGACGTCTATTTTTTCCTTATCTACCTCAATACCATTGGACAAAACGATGTGGCCAAGAATTATTCCTTCAGAAACCATAAAATTCCACTTCTCCCAATTTAGTACCAATTTCTTTTCCACACAAAGGGCTAACAGGTTTTTTAGATTAGCGGGGCAAAGGTCAAAAGAGGGGATAAAGACACTAAAGTCATCCATAAAAGCCTCAAGGACCCTTTAGACCATATTGCTAAAAAGGCTAAGAATGCACCTTTGAAAGTTCGCGGGTGCATTACATAATCCAAAAGGCATACGTTTGTAAGCAAACATGCCAAAAGGACATGTGAATGTCTTCTTTTCTTGATCTAGCACATCTACCTCAATTTGGTTATACCCAAAATAACCGTCGAGAAAGCAATAGAATGGGTATTCCGCTACTCTCTCTAGTATTTGCTCGATAAATGGTAAGGGGAAATGGTCTTTCCTAGTGCCGGCATTGAGCTTCCGGTAGTCAGTGCAAATGCGCCACTCGGTGGTGGTACATTGTGGAATAAGCTCACCCTTTACATTTTTAACCACGGTCATTCCCAACTTCTTTGGGACGACTTGAATATGACTCACCCACTTGCTATCCGAAATGAGGTAAATAATGCCCGCGTCCAATAACTTAGTAATCTCTACTCCCACGACATCTTTCATCATGGGATTCAAGTGCCTTTACATCTCCCTCGAAGGCTTTACATCCTTCTTCAGGTGGATTTTATGGGTACAAATTAGGGGACTCATTGATACGTCTCGTCGCTCTCACGATTCAAAATAAGTCATGCTCCTAACGAATCCCCACTAAAACTTATCTTGATGTTCTCATCTACTACCTACTCTATAAGATCCAGTACGTGAAAATCGTCCTCATCACCCACTTACTTGGCGATGTTGAAGATATTTATTTTTGTAGTGTCATATTCCCGAATGTGAGTTTCATTTTCCCATTTAGATTATTAATCAGTGCGTTAGACGAAGCCAAGAATGGGCGGCCACAAATTACAGGAACATGATTACTCGAGGGAGTGGAGGGCTCCGTGTCCCAAATGACAAAATCTACCGAGAAGTAGAACGTATCCACTTAGACTATCACGTCCTCAACATTCTCTCAAGGTATCTTCACGTTACGATCCACGAGTTAGACAGTGATATTAGTGGGCTTAAGGTCCTGCAAATATAATTGTCAATAGATGGAGTAAGGGATAATGTTAACACTCGCTCCTAAATCTAATAAGGCTCTCTTAGTGCGGTTCTCTACAATGATGCATGAAATGGTAGGTGCACACGGATCTTTAAACTTTGACGGGAGGTCACTTAAAAGAATTGAGCTCACGTTGTTGTGCTAGGAAAAAAAATTCCTTTTCACCTTTAATCTACGTTTCACTGTAAATAAGTCTTTAAGGATTTTGGCATAGGCAAGAATTCTCATGATCGCCTCGACAAAAGGTAAATTAAGCTTGACTTTATTTATCACATCTTCACAGGAGGCTCCTTTTGGAGGAGTAACCAACCGTTGAGGGAAGGGAGTAGAAGTGGGAACTTTCACTACAACCTCAGGCCTCTTTCCTCCCTGGAAAACCCTACTTGCCTTTAATGTCATTGTTGATGTAAAAAATTAGATCGCTCTAATTATTCAATCACAGATAAATAAAATGAACAAAGATTTTTAAAGTGGCTCAGCCTTATAAGAATGGCCTACGTCCACTGTTATGTTATTGCTGAGTGTTTGGGAATTCTCGATTACAAGTTCAATCCAGAAATTCCGATCCCCTTGAATGAGGGTGATACCAGGTATTTATATCCCTTGGGCTGTACATGAATGGGTTGATACATTAAATGATATACATATGAAAGGGTAATTCATTTAATGCAGCGTGTGCGTCAAGATGATAAACATTCAATGAATAGTTGAACTGTTGACATTCTGGCAATTGATACTACGGCCGAGATGCAGCTCGGACCGCCTTAGTTGCTTGTTGATCAGGAGTTCCTCGGAGCACTAGAGTACCTCGGAGTGTTGCAGTTTCTCGGTATATCCTCGTTGCTCGGGGAAAACATGAGTTGGTCGAGGAAATGAACTTCCTCGTTGTTATCGTGCCACATAGATTGACAAGTGTCTTCGTATGATTCGTCCACATCAGCATATTAATTTTGGTATCAACAGAAGCCCCCAATGTTTCATATTTCAAACTTTGAGGAGTATGGAACATTCTTTCTCGGTTTATGGCAATATTGAATGATCTTCCTGGGTTTTAGGAGCATCGTATTTGAATTTATTTCCAAATTCAACGAATCCGCCTTTTTTTTTCGAACTTTTAAGAGCGCTTTGATCTTAGTGCCCTTTTTGTCCTTTTAGCCGTCGGAAGTTCAATAGTTTCTTTTTTGTAATCATTCCCTTCGCCGCTTCCCAAGGCAAAGTATTTAAACTTCTTAGGTAACCATACCGTCTTCTTCTTTTTCCAATTTCCTGCATTCAAGCTTTCTATTCTCTCCTTCTCTCTTGTGCGTTCATCCTAGTTTTCGTTCGTTGTCAACATACCTCCTTTCTTCCTATAAGATCTTCTTCCTTTCTTCTGTATCTCTTTTATTCAGTATGGTTGATATTGTGGAGTCTGTTGAGAAATTTCGTTCCGATTTTTCTATTCCTTCTTGGGTAACTCTGGAGGTTCTTTCTGAGCCTTTAGATTATTTTCGATTGGCTGAGGGACATTGGTTCCCCAGTCTATTCATTGCTGAATGTGGATTTTCTTTTCCACCAAACCCTTTGTGTCTTGAGTTTTGTCAGTATTTTGATCTTGTCCCTGCAAAAATAGCCCCCAATTCATGGAGAATAATTAATGGGGTGTATAAATTAAATCTAACTCATGGGACTCGTATAGGGATCCCTGAAATTATGTATTGCTATAAATGGGCCACTCTAGATAATATTTATTACTTAAAAACTAGGTTTCTGAATAGGGCTCTTGTAGTTAACCTCCCTGATTCAAATAGAGATTATTTTGAACATGGGGTGGTTATTAAAAACTGGCAATATGCCCCTTTAGTTGGAGATGGAGTATACAACGGTCCCAGATGCCCCCCATATGGCAATGGGATAGGTTTATTTTTCATTTTATTTCTTTTACTTATGAAATTATGCTTTTATCATGTTTGACAAAATGTATGACTGATATCTCATTATGTGTTTGTTTGCAGTTGATAGTAAAAGAAAAACTCCAAAAGAATCAGAGGTTAATATTAAGCATCTGAAACTTATCTGGGGTTTGCATAAGAACGTTGCAGACGAGCACATCAAGTTTGCATCATATTTGCTACAGTATAAGTGTTATACAACCTCTTATACCGCTCGCCCTGTTGAGCCAGCTTCAACTCCAGAGGATTCTTCTTCAGATTCTCATCTTCCTTTAAGTCAGAGAATGGGCAAGAAAAGAGCTCCTCCTGCTTTATTTGATGACATTACTTCTGCTGCTGGGGCCAAGAAAAGCAAAACTGATGTCCCAGAGGGGACTAAGAAGGTGGATGCTGCACCCTCTAAAGCTGCCGAGAAGCCCCCAGTGGCTCCGAGCAAGAAAGTTGCTCCTATGGACGTGATTACCATCTCTCCGACCAAGAGTTCTTCCTTGGTTGAAGCTGCTGAAGTCCCTTTGAGAAGATTGAGGAAATCATCCTCAGTCAATTTGGCTGAAATTGTCCCTTCTCTACCAGCTGGTGGTGTTGGTATTCCAACCATCATTCCTCCGAGCTCTGCAATGAGCTCGGTAAAAACTTGGATCATACCCGAGATCCAAGGAATTGATGAAAAAATTTCTAGGGATATGCTGACATCCCTAGCTACTCGTCATCTTGCTTCGGTAAATTTCTCACACTCTGAATTTTCTTTCTTTCTCTGAATGCTTGCATTTTGTATTGACTTTACTGTTTTTCTCATCTTTCAGCTGGTGAACTGTTTCAATAATATCGTGAAGAAAGATGAAGCTATTAAATCTTCAAGCTCCTCGTCAGGTGTAGAGGATGCTCTGCTGGGTTTGACCCAATCCTTGAAGGAATCTCGCCAACAGTATAGTGAGGACAAGGCTGTTTGGGAGAAAAAGTTATCAATAGTTGAGGCCGAGAAGGTGAAGTTGGCTGAAATCTCCAAGAGTTTGGAGAATAAAGTGAAAAGTTTAGAGGTCGAGCATAAGAAATATGACGACAAGCTCAAGAATTTTGGAGAGCTTGAAGATAAACTGAAGAAGGCAGAGGAAGAGTTGTCTGCCTTGCGAGATATCAAAGGTCAAAAAGAGGAATTGGATGCGAAGCTCTCCTCGGAGAAATTGAGAAGAAAGCTCGCAGTTAAAAAATCCTTCAGCGCAGGCTGGGATAAAGGATGGGACAAGGGGATTGCAGCGATGACATCCCAAGTTCAATATGGGAAGTTGAAATACTTCCGAGATGGCTGGGTAGCTGCCCTACAGGAATTGAAGATTAAGGATGATTTCGATCTATTCCAGTTGCACCTCCCTGGTCCTCCTCCACCAATTATGGAAGAAGAAGAAGATGAGCCTGCCTCTGATGAATCTTCTATGGAAATAGGTGATCAAGTCCCTGCCTCTCTTCCTGCTGCCAACGAGGATATTTCTTCTATGCCTCCTCCTTCTGAGAAAATTTCAACTCTTGCTGTTCAAGCTGCTATCACCTCCGAGCAACCAAGCTCCTCGTCCCAGCCTCCCGAGAAAGTCTTGGGAGACAAGGAAAAGGTGTGAAGTTGTTCGGTATCATTTCTATCTTTTATTATCACTTGTAATCAAACAATGTAATCTTTTGATGATCTAATAAAATATATTTTTGTTCATCTCTGTTGTTGATGATTTGTTTTTGTTGATTGTTGTCTTTTTCTCATCCTTAGTTTGTTGCTAGAAAGGAACTGATATCTACACATGATACCAAGCTGATGCAGCAATGTCACGAATATTATAAGGCTGGTCATACAGACCTTAGTACATCAGAAATTGCTGACATCCTTGGCCATGATGCCTCAGAACAGGTAATTGAGGCTTATCGATACTTGAAAGATTTACTCGACCGAGCTGTGGCCAACAATGTAGCCTACTACGACTTGATTGAGGAACTTCATTATTACTTAGAAGATCTACAAGGTCAGGACAATGAATCAATGGATTTGTTGCATAAGGAATATGAAAATATATACCAACAGCTTTCTTCTGACACAGGACATAAAAAGATCCTGGCTGGATACGATGTCAGGGAAAGAACTTTAAAAGGTGAAGTTGAAGCTTGCAGGCAGATTGCTGAGTTGCTGGAACAGGAGAACAATAATTTGCAGAAAAAGCTGGCACAGTATGAATCTGCAGCGTCATCTTCCACTGCTTTAGTACAAGTTACCGATGAAGGTTTCTCGTTTTTAGAGGTTGAAAATGCCAAATTAAGGCAAGAGTTGGACGATCTGAGAAGATCTGTTATTCCTGTGACTGCTCGGGGACGAGGAAGAGGTTCTCGTGGACGAGGAAGAGCTGCTCTGAACATTGTCGAGGAACAGGTTATTCCAGTTACTCGGGGACGATCAAGAGTTCTTAGTCGCAATGTTGAAGAAGCTCGCACTCAGTCTACTTTAGAAACTCAAGCATTCCAATTGAACGCAAAAGACCGGGCTCTGTCTGAAATGTCCAAGAAAAACCTATCCTTGGAGGATCAACTTACTGCGATGAAGTCTGCTTTGGATAATAAGGATGCTTTTGCCAGGAGCCTTCACGAACAATTGGATAGATTAACCTTCCAATTCCATAAACAGCCTAGGGAATTTTGGATGGCAGGATACAATGAAGCCCTTGTTCATTTGGATGCTCGGATTGAACATGCCAATAATGAAGGTTATAAACAGGGGTGGTTGAACGCCCTGGGTGTACTGAAATTGGAGCAAGGGCATTTTCTATGGGATTATCATGCTCCAGGGTTACTAGATTTGCTTGTGCCACCTTTCAAATTGGACATGGAATGGATCCCAGCTCGTTCCATTCCTCGGAGCCTAATTTCAAAATATCTCGGCGACTATAGTCTTCATTCTCAAACTGAATTATCTCGTCCAGAGCATCTCTTGGATACACCTTCTGTGATGAACGTCAGAATGCTCAGAGATATTAATTTTATCAATTCTCCTCTTTCCTTAGAAGATCCTCCTGCCGGCGAGGAACCTGTTTCAAAAGCTAAAGGAAAGAAACCAATAGAATAGGTTTTTCAATGTAATAATTAGCACATATGTATAGCTTGTAATACATTTTTATCTTAATGAAAGAATTTCATTTTCTGTTTGCAAATTTGTATTGCGATTATCTTGTGTTTATCAAATATTTTCACATTTGTGTATATGTATCTGTTAAAAAGATAACAATATGATGCTGTTCATCAACCAACTTAGTAATCAAAATTACAAGTATCAATGCTGCTTAATCACTTAATAATAAAGTAATGAGTATAAAATGTTTAAACTGTTTCCTACCAACCAAGGTTGTTAAATTATGCTTGCTGACCAACTACGGTTGATGGGTTTTTACCCCCGACCAACCATACTTGGTAAACTTTTTCCTAAAATATATCCGACCAACCTTGGTCGATAATTTATCCTTGTCGACCAAGTATAGTTGATCACCGACCAACTATACTTGGTTCAGTTTGGAATTCTTTGTATTTTCTGGAATGATTTTACCTTACGACCAACTTGTTGGCTTATTTTCAAATCAACCGTAGTTGATTATTGAATTATCAGGTTCTTTCGAACTATCTTGTCCACTAGTTATCTTACCAACCTTAGTTGGTCACGCTAGTGTACGCCTCCTAACCAAAGGAGTATATTTTTTTTTGGTTCTTTCGAACTTTTTGTCCACTAGTTATCTTACCAACCTTAGTTGGTCACGCTAGTGTACGCCTCCTAACCAAAGGAGTATATGTTTTGGTTCTTTCGAACTTTTGTCCACTAGTTACCAACCTTAGTTGGTCACGCTAGTGTACGCCTCCTAACCAAAGGAGTATATATTTTTTGGTTCTTTCGAACTTTTTGTCCACTAGTTATCTTACCAACCTTAGTTGGTCACGCTAGTGTACGCCTCCTAACCAAAGGAGTATATTTTTTGGTTCTTTCGAACTATTGTCTTCTTTTTGCTGTCGAGCAGCGTAGTGTACAACACTAGTATTCCCCGAAAAACTTTCAAACAAAGGAGAGGAAAATGGTGAAAACATCATCGTTTTATTCATATTGATGAACCCATTGTACATTTTACATCATTGATAATACTTGCGAAGGTGTTCAGCATTCCAAGCATTCTTGAATTCTTCTCCTTCTAAAGTTGCTATTCGGTAAGTTCCTGGTCGAACAACTTCTGTAACTCGGTAAGGCCCATGCCAGTTTGCCTCCAATTTATTGTGTTTCTGAATAACCTTCTTTAGCACATAATCTCATTCTTTTAAATCGCATTTCCTCACCCTTTTGTTGTAGAAAAGAGCTGTTCGTTGTTGATAAGCAGCATTCCTAATGGCTGCCTCTTCTCTGACCTCCTCGAGCATGTTCAAATCCAGTCTTCTCATCAAGTCGCTGACTGGGGAATTGAAATTCAACACTCTGTGTGTTGGGAGACCTAACTCGGCAGGTATTACAGCCTCACTTCTAAATGCAAGCATATATGGTGATTCTCCAGTCGCTGCTCGGGGAGTTGTTCGGTAAGCCCACAATACTGATTGTAGCTCGTTAATCCAGTTAGCTTTAGCTTCACTTAGCCTTTTCTTCAAACCATTTAGCAGTGTTCTATTCGTCACTTCAGTCTGTCCATTGCTTTGAGGATGGCCTGGTGCTGAATGGACCTTCAAAATGTTCGACTGATGACAATAAGCAGCAAATTCCTCGTTATCAAATTGGGTTCCATGGTCTGTGATGAAGGCATGAGGGAGACCATATCTACAGATGATATTCTTCCAAACGAACTGGTATACCTTCTCGTACGTCATTTCGATGAGGGGTTCAGCTTCTACCCACTTAGTGAAATAGTCTACTGCGACGATGAGGTACTTGAATCTTCCTCGGGTGGTCGACAATGGTCCCACCAAGTCAATTCCCCACATGGAGAATGGCCAAGGGGAAGTTATGGGTGTCAACAATGCTTGTGGAGTTCATCGGATAGAGGAAAAACGTTGGCACTTGTCACATTTCTTAGCATAGGTTATACAATCAGCCCTCATCGTTGGCCAGTAGTATCCTTGAGTCATTACCCTTTGTAAAAGTGTTCGACCTGCTACATGAGATCCACAAGACCCTTCATGGATTTCTTCAATCAATTCTTTCACCTCGGAGGGATGTACACATCTCTGCAAACCTGCCATAATTCCTCGTCTATACAAAATACCATTAGTTAACACATACCGAGCAGCTTTATACTTCAGTTTCTTGGCAGCGAGCTTGTCCTCCGGCAATCTTCCCTCTTCAATATATGCCCTGATGGGATCCATCCAAGATGGTCCTAAATCAAGGGTAATTACATTCATTGTCAGGTCTTCATCTATGCTCCGACCTTCTAATACTTCAATCGGTATGGTTCTTCACAACTCGGTACGAGTAGCTGATGCTAGTCGGGCCAGTGCGTCTGCTTGTACATTCTCCATCCTCGGTATTCTCACCAACCGAATGGCATCAAATTCTGTCAACAACTTCATCACCTTTGCGTGATATTTGATCATTAACTCTCCTTTAACCGCATATATTCCCGTCATCTGATTCACAATTAATTGAGAATCACTAAATACCATCACTTGTTGTGCTTCCATAACTTTTGCTAAGTTTAACCCCGCTATCATGGCCTCATACTCAGCTTCATTATTAGAGGCTTTGAATTGGAATCGTAAAGCATATTCCATGTCAATCTCATCTGGGGTGCTCAAAACAATTCCTGCGCCGCAACCTGCTGTGCAAGATGAGCCATCTACATATAATCTCCATATGGGTAACCCGTCTTCAAATTCCTTATCTGACAGGGTTCCTCGGTGAAATATTTGTTGCTTCTTTTCATCCTCCTCTAACACTTTTCGCTCCTCGTCGATCATTTCTTCTCGCTCTTTTACCAATCGGAGCTGGTCTGAGTTTGAAGTCGATGATCCTTCTACATCCATAAGTCCTTTTACCAACTGGGGTTGGTCCGGATTTATGCCTGTTGATCCTGTAACATCCACAGGTTGGTCAGCGAGCAACTTTTGTTCCTCGGGGGTATCAGGGTATGTAAACTCTGCTATAAAATCTGCTACAGCCTGCCCTTTCAATGATGATCTGGGCTCATATACAATATCATATTCACCGAGTTCTATTGCCCAGTACATCAGTCTTCCTAATTTTTCTGGCTTGTGAAGGGCTTGTCTCAATGGCATGTCGGTATACACAATGATGGTGTGGGCCTGGAAATATGGCCTCATTCTTCTACTTGCTTCAATTAATGCCAATGCCAATTTTTCTAACTTTGGGTACCTGATCTCTGCACCTCGAAAAGCCTTACTTGTGTAATAAATTGGCTTCTGGACTCCATTCTCCAATCTGATCAATGCCGAGCTAACTGCATTCTCTGATACTGCTAGATACAAGTACAACTTCTCTCCTGTTATTGGCCTAGACAACAATGGAGGTGCTCCCAAATACTTTTTCAAGTCTTGAAAGGCCTTTTCACATTCATTAGTCCACTCAAAAGTTTTTCGAAGTGTTTTGAAGAATGGGAGGCATTTGTCAGTTGCTCGGGATACAAATCTGTTGAGCGCTGCAACTCGTCCTGTAAGACTCTGCACTTCTTTCTTTGTTGTTGGAGATCGCAACCCTAAAAGAGCTTTGATCTTATCTGGATTTGCTTCAATGCCTCGCTGGTTGACAATGTATCCGAGAAACATTCCTTCTCGTACTCCAAATGTGCACTTCGTCGGGTTGAGTTTCATCTGGTATTTATCCAGTTGATCAAATGTCTGAGCTAAGTCAACTAAATGATTTGCAGCTTTCTTGCTTTTTGTCAACATATCATCGACATAGACTTCCATGTTGCAACTGATTTATTCGGTGAAGACCTTGTTCATCAGCCGCTGGTATGTCGCTCCTGCATTTTTCAAACCAAAAGGCATAACATTATAGCAATAAGTTCCCCTAGGGGTAATAAAAGAAGTACTTTCCCTGTCTTCAGGTTTCATTTTGATCTGGTTGTAGCCAGAGTAAGCATCCATGAAGCTGAGCAGCTCATGTCCCGAGGTAGCATCCACTAGTTGGTCAATTCTGGGCAATGGAAAATGATCTTTTGGGCATGCCTTGTTGAGATCAGTGAAATCAACACACATTCTCCATTTATTGTTCTTCTTCTTTACCATCACCACATTTGCCAGCCAGTCTGGATATTTCACATCTTCAATGAATTGGGCTTTCTGGAGCTTCTCGACCTCCTCTTGTATGGCTTGATTCTTCTCGGGGCTAAATACCCTTCTTCTCTGCTTCACAGGCTTGATCTCCTTATTCACATTGAGTTCATGACATAAGAAGTTTGGATCTATTCCTGGCATGTCCTCATGACTCCATGCGAAAGTTTTCTTCCTATTTCTCAAAAACATTATTAACTCTTGTTTTATTGAATCATCCAACGACGAACCTATCTGGGTTACTCGTTCAGGGTGCTCCTCGTCCAGAATAACATTTTCTATAGATTCTACCACCTGTCCTTTTACAAGTTGGGATTCATCCCTGGGATCAAGAGTTTCAATTTCTGTACCTTCCTCCACCTGGTAGGTAATAGTCTTTTTCCTTGATTCTTCAGGCTCCTCTTGCTCGGCAGATGTATAATAGCATTCCCGAGCTATTTTTTGATCACCTTTCACAATTCCTACTCCGAAGTTTATTGGGAATTTTAAGCATTGATGCACTGTAGATGGAACTGCTTCGAACTTCTTCAAACCAACTCTTCCCATGATGATGTTGTAGGCTGACTGCACATTCTTATCCATCACAAAGAAGCGTATTCTTTCTGTTCGACAAGGGGGCCAAGTTCCAATGAATATGTCCAACTTGATCGTCCCAAGCGAAAAAACTTTCTCGCCCGCAAAACGCAGAAGGGGTCTGTGATAAGGTTCCAATTGAGATAATTTCAAATTCAAGCTATCAAAACATGAATAATACATGATGTCTGTCGAACTACCATTGTCCACCAACACCCTTGAAATCACCACATCTTTCATCCTTATTTTGATCACCAAGGGATCGTCGTGAGGGTAAAGAACACCTGCCAAATCGTTTTTTGAAAAACCAATAACTAGCTTCTCTTTATTTACTTTCCTCGGACGATCATCCTCGGCAAGATTTATTCGTTGAATATATGAGCAGGCTTGAGCCTCTCCGAGATAGGCCTTTCTTTCTGCAGTCAGGTCTCCCCCTCCAGCATCTCCTCCTGTTATAACATTACAATCAATTGACCCAAAACGTATGGAAAATACCTCTCGTTCAGGCTGTCTTGGCTTCTTTGGAAGATCGGGATCTTCATCTGGATCATCTTCATGATCTCTTTTCTTTTTCTCCTCCGCCCGCCGAGGAGATCTGGAACGATCTCTAGTTCTGTCATCATTCTTCCTTTCACCTCTGCGATCTACATACTTTGACAACTTTCCTCTTCGGATGAGCGTTTCAATCTCGTTCTGAAGGGCTATGTAATTTTTGGTCATATGGCCATGATCTTTATGGAACTCGCAATATTTTGCCCTATTCCTCAGTTCAGGATTGGTCCTCAGTTTATCTGGCCACTTGATTTCTTCGTTATTCTTGATTTCTTCTAAAACATGATTAATACCCATCTTCAATGGAGTATAATTATCATATTTCTTCAGGACTTCCCATGACGTCCTATTATTTTTGGAGTGCTTGTCACCACCATTACCTTTTTTCTCTTTCTTCTTAGATTTGTCAACCTCCACCTTGGTTTCTTTATCCATATTCTTCTTCGCAGCCATAGCCTCCTCGGCATTCATGATTTTGGCTGCTTTTGCCATCAACTCCGACATAGTTTTAGGTGGATCTTTGGCCAAAGTATAATATAACTTGTTAGGCAAGAATCCACTCATCAAAGTAGTGATCGCTGTCTTTTCTTCGTAATCTATGACTTCCAACTTCTCGTTATTGAAACGAGTTATGTAATCTCTAGTACTTTCACCAAACTTTTGTCTAACACTTAACAAGTGTGCTACTCGTTTTACTGGCTTTGCTCCAAAACAGAAATTGCCAATAAACAACTCGGCTAACTGAATAAACGTCGAAATCCTACCCCGAGGAAGATTATTGTACCATATCTGTGCAGATCCGGTAAGAGTTCCCGAAAATGCTCTACACCTCATCTCGTCGGGGACAGCATATATGTCGGCAGCATCCTGGTATTGTTCTATATGAAGAACAGGATATGTCTTTCCATCATATTTAGGTGTCACTACAGGTGCTTTAAATTTCGATGGTGTAGGAAAATTCACAATGGCCTGCACAAAAGGTGTCCCTTGAACAAAAGTTCTCTGTAAGGGATTCCTTTCTTTAACCATTTCTCCAAGTCTATCCTCCAATCGCTGAATGGAACCCTTCCATGCTTCATTTCCTTCCTCGGGCTGCTTAGTCCGAGCAATTGATTGTTCTGACGTAGCTTCCTGAGATCTATCTCGACGAGTAACTGGTCTTGATTGTGCTGATCCTTCTCTCAAACCTGATGGTGGTCGAAAGCTTCTCGATGGGGCTCTAGGCGGACTCATATTTCTCCTTGGTTCTAACCGACTGAAAGGAGATGCCCTGCTTAATCTTTCCAGAGCGCTAGTTCTCTCCGGAGAGAGGGTAATATGTTGATATGTATCCGTAGCCCGTATCGATGAAGTTCGCCCAGGTTGATAAGAAAAATCATTAGATTCTTCATTACGATATGAATCAGTACGCCTGGATCGCGATTGCCCACGATCACTCCTTTGCCTTGAATGGGTAGGTGCACCGCCGTGAAGAGTTTGAATGAGTTGCCTCATTGTTTCTTGCATGGCGGTTTGTCCTTCGGCCAGATTCGTCATAATTCCAGCCAGATCTGGAGGTGCAGATGGATTCAGAGGATTTCCAGTATTTCCAGCATTTCGATTACTGGATTCTGGATTATCTGCCATCGATGATAAACGATTTTTGGTGAAAAACGATAGCAACAGTCGTTTCCCACAGACGGCGCCAATCTGTTGATGTAAAAAATTAGATCGCTCTAATTATTCAATCACAGATAAATAAAATGAACAAAGATTTTTAAAGTGGTTCAGCCTTATAAGAATGGCCTACTTCCACTGTTATGTTATTGCTGAGTGTTTGGGAATTCTCGATTACAAGTTCAATCCAGAAATTCCGGTCCCCTTGAATGAGGGTGATACCAGGTATTTATAGCCCTTAGGCTGTACATGAATGGGTTGATACATTAAATGATATACATATGAAAGGGTAATTCATTTAATGCAGGTTGTGCATCAAGATGATAAACATTCAATGAATAGTTGAACTGTTGACATTCTGGCAATTGATACTACGGTCGAGATGCAGCTCGGACCGCCTTAGTTGCTTGTTGGTCAGGAGTTCCTCGGAGCACTAGAGTACCTCGGAGTGTTGCAGTTTCTCGGTATATCCTCGTTGCTCGGGGGAAAACATGAGTTGGTCGAGGAAATGAACTTCCTCGTTGTTATCGTGCCACGTAGATTGACAAGTGTCTTCGTATGATTCGTCCACATCAGCATATTAATTTTGGTATCAACAGTCATCATGGGGGGAGGTGATAAATCAAGAACTCTCCCACTATGTAGAGTGGTAGCGGCTTGACATTGTACTTTTATTATCATCTAAAGTAGAGATAACACTATTTTGACTTTGGGGGGGGGGGGGGGGGGGGGTCTTTGTCCTTGGGCTAGAAACTTGCCATTCTCTTCGACATTTAAGGACAATTACAAGTTAGACAATAATGCTTTTAATTCAACAAAATTTTGGGAATTTTGAGCGTTGATAGCCGACTGAGTTTTCATAAATTGGTTCAAAGTTCCCTTGAGGTTTCTACGCGGTGGGGTGATATAAGGCGCAGGATGTAGTGCTTGCATAGTGGTAGCTTATTGGAAATGCGGATGCGGTGGAAGAGGCGGGGCAACATATGAATTAAGATTTATCACCGTGTTTGGTTGACCATAATTAAAATCGGGGGTGGTTCCGCCACAGGGGGGTATTATGAATTCCCATAAGGGGCATTGAAATTACCCTTAAAAGTTCCTACTGCTTCCACTTGCTCTTAAAGCATCACTTTGTAGGCGGGTCTTGTCGGGCATTCCTTCGTTGGATGTCCCGCCTTCCAAATTTCACACACCTGCTCTATCAATGCTCGAGTGGAGCTGGATGTTTCTCTTCCTCTCAATTTGACTATGCCTTCCAACATCTTGGAAAGTAGGTTGATTTGAATCTTCAACTCAGCTTCTTTATCCAAATGATAAAGTCTGAAAGCAGAAGGGGCTGTGGATGTTTGTCGAGTCTAGGATTGGGTGTTTGGACGGATGTGTCCCACACTTGAGTAATATCGGCTACATACTTAAGGTGAGAATCTGCATCGTCTGCGTCTAACCCTAGAAACTCCCCGGGTCACATGGTTTTAACGAGTCATTTGGAACTTAAGTTTAGCCCTTTATTGAAAAAAGAGATGAGTCTCCACTTCTCGAAAATGTGGTGCGGGCACATATTAAGTAACTTATTGAAATCCTCCCTACATTTATCGAAAGGCTCATTTTTTAGTTGTCTAAATGTTTGAATTTGAGTTTTAGTAGAATTGGTTCAATATGGGGGAAATAAGTTTTTGAGAAACTTCACTTGCATGTCCCTCCATGTTCCAATCGAGTTCGGTGCCAAAGACCTTAGCCAAGTATTGGCTTTATCCTTTAGAGAGAAGGAAAAAAGTTTAAGGTAAATAACATCCTCAGTGCACGTTTGATCGGTGAAGGTGTCACACGCCTCCTTGAACTCTTTAACGTGGAGGAAGTTTTTTTTTACTCCATACGATGGAATGTAGGGAGGATTCGAATCATCCCATTTTGAAAATGAAACTTCCCCGCATTATACGAGAATATAATACATCCCAGAGTGATAGTTCACTCGGGATATAAGAGGTCTCTTATAGGGTAGTATGGTAACTCACTCTCACCTGTACCAAAACTACCTCGATCCCACATATCACTCACACTAATAGTATCGTTGCCCTCCCCGGACTCTCTAGATATGCGACTCATGATGGAGTTCGATAGTGTAGGAAGTGGAACCCAAAATTGTGGAACGCGTGGAGTGTGTGGGCTATAGGGATTATACTCTACTATGGGATTTTCGTTAATTCTGGTAGGAGTAGACTGAGGAGTTGGTTGAGGATTTTGCACATAAGGATTTGAGAGATTTTATATTTTTTTCTTTGTGTTTTTCTGATTATTTTTGGATATTTGGATTTTCTAATTTTTTTTTGGCTTTTTAAGAATTAGAGTCAAATTTTAGATTAATTCGACCTAACCTAAATGTCTACATAATCCCCGACAAGGGGCCTAAAAACTTGATGCGACTCTAAATGTGTCTTTAAAGCGTGCTAATATTGGCTCAAGTGTAAGTCGGTCGCGTAAGTAATAATCCGAGCAAGTAATATATCTAACACAAAGAATAGGACATAGAACATAACGACGAAAAACCTTATGTTTGACTCAGAGAAAGAAAGGAAAAGATGATTTTTTGGGGGAAATTTCTATTACCTAATGCAAATTAATTGAGGTTATGAACTAACTAAGCATGAAATACTAAAGAAATAATATTGTAAATTATATGAGAAATATTGGATTGTGATACACTCTTCTGATCCTAGTAGACTCATCGGATATAGAACATATCAAGAATTACATAATTAATTGAAAATAAACCTTCAATTCCTTTCAAGAATCATATGTGCCGGGGAACTGACCCACACGATACATGATAAAGATTAAAATCTAAGTACGTAATAACAGTATCAATACGCGCATCACATTCTTAAACACTCCGATTACCTAGGGAAAACAGAGTTAAAAGTCCTATGACGGTTATATAACAAAATATTACGTTTCCAATAATTCATTTACTTCGAGATTATATTCTATATCCATGCGAAACACCTCGGGTTAGGTTCATGTATCCCAACCCTAAAAGAACTTAGTCGGACATGGTGATGTAAGTCATAAACGAGATTCTATTGTTGCACGAAATCGTATTCATGATGAAAGTGTAACTAAACATGCAAGAAGTTCTTAATAATTTAAAAAATATATAGAACATGCAAAGAATAATAGAATTCAAGAACAAGATATAGAAATCGAACTTGATTGGTGAAATCTTGAAATTCAATCAACAAAATTGTAAACTTGATGATGAATTTAGTTCCTAGGGTTCTTGCCTTCTTTCTTGCTCTCAAACTAGGTCAAAAATTCACTCTCTAACTCTAAGAATAATGAATGAATAATAACTCACGTTTTTACAAGTGTTTTAACCAAAACAAACTCTTAAATTTAGTGGGATAAACTTGTAAATTTCATCCATCAGAGAAGCGAACTGGTTTTACTTTCAAAACCCAACCGGTTCTGTTTTCCATTGTTTCCAACGTTTTGCACAGATCGAACCGGTTCTAACTCAAGAACCGAATTGGTTATGTCTTCAGAATTTCTTAGCTTTTCCCTCTTTGATTATTCGAATCTTCTCATGCTCATATCGTTTCGATCGTAGCTCAAATTTGATTGTCGTTTCTTTTTATGCACTCGTAAACATGATGTCTTTGAATTCCCTTTGGGTTTCGTATTCGAATTCTGACTATATAATTACGAATTTGCCCTTGACTTTCCTTATTTGATTTTTGATTCTCATTATAATTTCTCTCTTTCTTTCACGTGCATAAAATACTTGTAAAATATTAGAAAAATACACGAAACATAATGTACTTGCAGGAAGAGGTCGGTAGCCATAATATGAGATAAAATCATCGAATTAACATTTCACATGATGAAAAAAGTAGCTACATTATGGGGATAAATATGAAGAATTTTTGCGTAACCACTTGGGGTCCAAAGTCCAATCTTTTTCTGGGAGCTTGTTTTGAAGTTTCTATTTTTGGGAATGCAAAAATTCCTCTTTATCTTAAAGATCTATGATTTTCTTGTGTAGAATGGGGCAAGCGACAATGTTTCATAACACAATTCGGGTTATAGAGGATTCTCATCGTAAACTCAAATCTCCAATAATTTCCAAAAATACAAACATATTATTGAGGCTTCCTTGGGCTTTGAGGCTAAAATAATAGGCAACTTACCTTTTTCGAGATTGTAAAGTAAGTTAAATTTGTAATCTTCCAAAAATTCTATCTGTTGATGTAAAAAACTAGATCACTCTAATTATTCAATCACAGATAAATAAATAAGACATAAATTTTTAAAGTGGTTCGGCTAGGAATAAAGCCTACGTCCACTGTTATGTTATTGCTGAGTGTTTGCAGAATTCTTGAATACAAGTTCTCTCAAGAAATTCCGGTCCCCTTGAATGAGGGTGATACAAGGTATTTATAGCCTTTAGGCTGTACATGAAAGGGTAAATACATTAAATGATATACATATGAAAGGGTAATACATTTAATGCAGCGTGTGCGTCACGATCCAAACATTCAATGAATAGTTGAGCTGTTGATATTCTGGCAATTAATGCTACGTCCGAGATGCAGTTCGGACCGCCTCAGTTGTACGTCGATCAGGAGTTCCTCGGAGCGCTAAGGTACCTCGGAGTACTAAAGTTCCTCGGTATATCATCGTTGCTCGGAGAGAACGTAGTTGGTCGGGGAAATGAAGTTCCTCGTTGTTATTGTGCCACGTAGATTGACAAATGTCTTCGTATGATTCGTCCACGTCAGCATATTAATTTTGGTATCAACAGAAGCCCCCAATGTTTCATATTTCGAACTTTGAGGAGTATGGAATATTCTTTCTCGGTATATGGCAATATTGAACGATCTTCCTGGGTTTTAGGAGCATCGTATTTGAATTTATTTCTAAATCCAAAGAATCCGCCTTTTTTCGAACTTTTAAGAGCGCTTCGATCTTTGTGCCCTTTTTGTCCTTTTAGCCGCCGGAAGTTCAATAGTTTCTTTTTTGTAATCATTTCCTTCGCCGCTTCCCAAGGCAAAGTATTTAAACTTCTTAGGTAACCATACCGTCTTCTTCTTTTCCCAATTTCTTGCATTCAAGCTTTCTATTCTCTTCTTCTCTCTTGTGCGTTCATCCTTGTTTTCGTTCGTTGTCAACATACCTCCTTTCTTCCTATAAGATCTTCTTCCTTTCTTCTGTATCTCTTTTATTCAGTATGGTTTATATTGTGGAATCTGTTGAGAAATTTCGTTCTGATTTTTCCATTCCTTCCTGGGTAACTCTAGAGGTTCTTTCTGAGCCTTTAGATTATTTTCGATTGGCTGAGGGACATTGGTTCCCCAGTCTATTTGTTGCTGAATGTGGATTTTCTTTTCCACCGAACCCATTGTGTCTTGAGTTTTGTCAGTATTTCGATCTTGTCCCTGCAAAAATAGCCCCCAATTCATGGAGAATAATTAATGGGGTGCACAAATTAAATCTAACTCATGGGACTCGTATAGGGATCCCTGAAATTATGTATTGCTATAAATGGGCCACTCTAGATAATATTTATTACTTAAAAACTAGGTTTCTGAATAGGGCTCTTGTAGTTAACCTCCCTGACTCAAATAGAGATTATTTTGAACATGGGTTGGTTATAAAAAATTGGCAATATGCCCCTTTAGTTGGAGATGGAGTATACAACGGTCCCAGATGCCCCCCATATGGCAATGGGATAGGTTTATTTTTCATTTTATTTTTCTTATGAAATTATGCTTTCATCATGTTTGACAAAATGTATGACTGACATCTCATTATATATTTATTTGCAGTTGATAGCAAAAGAAAAACTCCAAAAGAATCAGAGGTTAATATTAAGCATCTGAAACTTATCTGGGGTTTGCATAAGAACTTCGCAGACGAACACATCAGGTCTGCCTCATATCTGCTACAGTATAAGAGTTCCACAACCTCTTATACTGCTCGCCCTGTTGAACCAGCTTCAACTTCAGAAGATTCTTCTTCAGATTCTCATCTTCCTTTAAGTCAAAGAATGGGTAAGAAAAGAGCTCCTCTTGCTCTCTTTGATGACATTACTTCTGCTGTTGGGGCTAAGAAAAGCAAAACCGATGTCCCAGAGGGGACTAAGAAAGTGGATGCTGCACCCTCTAAAGCTGCCGAGAAGCCCCCAGTGGCTCCGAGCAAGAAAGTTGCTCCTATGGAAGTGATTACCATCTCTCCGACCAAGAGTTCTTCTTTGGTTGAAGCTGCTGAAGTCCCTTTGAGAAGATTGAGGAAATCATCCTCAGTCAATTTGGCTGAAACTGCCTCTTCCCCACCATCTGGTGTTGTTGGTGTTCCAACCATCATTCCTCCGAGCTCTGCAATGAGCTCGGTAAAAACTTGGATCATTCCCGAGGTCCAAGGAATTGATGAAAATATTTGCAGGGATATGCTGACATCCCTAGCTACTCGTCACCTTGCTTCAGTAAATTTCTCATACTCTGGGTTTTCTTTCTTTCTCTGAATGCTTGCATTTTGTATTGACTTTACTGTTTTCTCTTCGTTATTAGTTTTTGGCCAGAATGGAATTGATATCTGCTCCTGATACTGAGTTGATGCGACAATGTAATGGATATTATAAAGCTGGTCATACAGACCTAAATGTATCAGAGATTGTCGACATTCTTGGTCACGATGCCTCAGAACAAGAAATTGAGGCTTATCGGTACTTGAAGGATCTACTTGATAGATCTGTGGCCAATAATGTGGCATACTACAAATTGATCGAGGAACTTCATAGTTCCATAGAGGATCTTCAAAATCAACACAATGCATCAATGGCTTTGCTGCACAAGGAGTATGAAAATAGATATCAGCAGCTTTCTTCTGAAACAGGTCATAAAAAAGATCCTCGCTGGATATGATGTTAGGGAAAGAACTCTAAGAGGTGAGGTTGAGGCCTGCAGGCAGATTGCTGAGTTGCTGGAACAAGAGAACAATAATTTGCAGAAGAAATTGGCACAGTATGAATCTGCAGCATCATCTTCCACTGCCTTAGTACCAGTTACTGATGAAGGTTTCTCGTTCTTAGAGGTTGAAAATGCCAAATTAAGGCAAGAACTGGATAACTTAAGAAGATCCGCTACTGTTCGGGGATGAGGAAGAGGTTCTCGGGGACGAGGAAGAGCTGTTCAAAATGTTACCGAGGAGCAAAGTTCTCCAGTAGCTGCTCGGAGTCGATCAAGAGTTCTTAGCCGCAATGTTGAAGAATCTCGTACCCAGTCTACTTTGGAAACTCAAGCATTTCAATTAGACGCCAAAGATCGGGCTTTATCTGAATTGTCCAAGAAAAATCTAGCCTTGGAGGATCAACTTACTGCAACAAAGTCTGCTCTACATACTAAGGATCTTTTTGCCAAAAACCTTCTCGAACAATTAGATAGATTAACCTTCCAATTTCACAAGCAACCCAGGGAATTCTGGATGGTAGGATACAATGAAGCCCTTGTTCATTTGGATGCTCGTATTGAACATGCCAACAATGAAGGTTACAAGCAGGGGTGGTTGAACGCACTAGGTGTGTTAAAATTGGAGCGAGGGCATTATTTATGGGATTATCATGCTCCAGGGTTATTAGACTTGCCTGTGCCACCTTTCAAATTGGACATGGCCTGGATCCCAGCTCGTTCTATTCCTCGGAGTTTAATTTCAAAATACCTCGGTGATTATAGCCTTCATTCCCAAATCGAAGTATCTCGTCCAGAGCATCTAATGGATACACCTTCAATAATGAATGTCAGAATGTTGAAGGACTTGAACTTTATTAATTCTCCCCTTTGCCTGGAAGATCCTCCTGCTGGCGAAGAGCCTATTTCTATAGCAAAGGGCAAGAAACCAATAGAATAGGAATATCAATATAATAGTTAGTACATTCATGTAACCTGTAATTTATTTTGAATTTTAATGAAAAGACTTTCATTTTCTGTTTTCAAATTTTGCTATTGTCACCTTTATATTTGTGCATATGTATTTGTTAAAAAAAATAACAATAATATTGTTCATTAAGCAACTTAATAAAAAATTACAAGTATCAAGGTTGTTCAATCACTTAATAATAAAGTAATGAGTATAAAATGTTCAAACTGTTTCCAACCAACCAGGGTGGATAAATAATGTTTGTCGACCAACTACAGTTGATGGGTTTTTATCCCCGACCAGCCATACTTGGTTCAATTTCAAATATTTTCATAAAATGTGTCCGACCAACTAAGGTCAATAATTTATCCTCATCGACCAACTATAGTTAGTGGGTTTTTATCCCCGACCAACTATACTTGGTTCAGTTTGGAATATTTTGTTCTCTGAGGAACTTTTGTAATAATATTACCTCCCGTCCAACATAAGTTGAAATGTGAGAGTATATTTTTCAAATCCAATCAAAGGAGTATTTTCTGGTGAATATTTTTTGGTTCTTTCGAACTGTCCACTAGTTATCTTACCAACCGTAGTTGGTCACGCTAGTGTCGTCTCCTAACCAAAGGAGTATTTTTTGGTTCTTTCGAACTGTCCACTAGTTATCTTACCAACCGTAGTTGATCACGCTAGTGTCGTCTCCTAACCAAAGGAGTATTTTTTGGTTCTTTCGAACTGTCCACTAGTTATTTTACCAACCGTAGTTGATCACGCTAGTGTCGTCTCCTAACCAAAGGAGTATTTTTTGGTTCTTTCGAACTGTCCACTAGTTATCTTACCAACCGTAGTTGATCACGCTAGTGTCGTCTCTTAACCAAAGGAGTATTTTTTGGTTCTTTCGAACTGTCCACTAGTTATCTTACCAACCGTAGTTGATCACGCTAGTGTCGTCTCCTAACCAAAGGAGTATTTTTTGGTTCTTTCGAACTGTCCACTAGTTATCTTACCAACCGTAGTTGATCACGCTAGTGTCGTCTCCTAACCAAAGGAGTATTTTTTTAGCATAGTGTATTACACTAGTATTCCCCGAAAAACTTTCAACAGAAAGAAAATGGTGAAACATCCTCGTTTTATTCATAATGAAGGAAATGCATTTACATTTTACATTACTGATAATACTTGCACAGGTGTTCAGCGTTCCATGCATTCTTAAATTCCTCTCCCTCTAGAGTAGATATTCTGTAAGTTCCTAGTCGAACAACTTCTGTAACTCGGAAAGGTCCATGCCAGTTTGCTTCCAGCTTATTATGCTTCTGAATGACTTTCTTTAGCACATAATCCCCTTCTTTTAAGTCACATTTCTTCACCCTTTTGTTGTAGAACAGAGTTGTACGTTGTTGGTAAGCAGCATTCCTTATGGCTGCCTCTTCTCTAACCTCCTCGAGCATATCCAAATCCAGTCTTCGCATCAAACCGCTGACTGGGGAATTGAAATTCAGCACTCTATGCGTTGGGAGACCCAACTCAGCAGGTATCACAGCCTCACTTCCGAATGCTAACATATATGGTGATTCTCCAGTTGCTGCTCGAGGAGTTGTTCGGTAAGCCCATAGCACTGATTGGAGGTCATTAATCCAATTTGCTTTAGCTTCACTTAACCTCTTCTTCAAACCATTTAGTAATGTTCTGTTCGTCACCTCAGTCTGTCCATTGCTTTGGGGGTGGCCTGGTGCTGAATGAAACTTCAAAATGTTCGACTGATGACAATAGGCAGCAAATTCTTCGTTATCGAATTGTGTTCCATGGTCTGTGATGAAAGCATGGGGGAGACCATATCGACAAATGATGTTCTTCCAAATGAACTGATATACCTTCTCGTACGTCATATCAATTAGTGGTTCAGCTTCCACCCACTTTGTAAAATAATCCACTGCCACGACGAGGTACTTGAACCTTCCTCGGGTCGTCGGCAATGGTCCAACTAAATCAATCCCCCACATGGCAAATGGCCAAGGTGAAGTTATGGGTGTCAACAATGCTTGTGGAGTTCTTCGGATGGAGGAAAAGCGTTGGCACTTGTCACACTTCTTGGCGTAGGCTATACAATCAGCCCTCATCGTCGGCCAGTAGTATCCCTGTGTCATCACCCTTTGCAAAAGTGTCCGACCTGCTACATGAGCTCCACAAGATCCTTGATGGATTTCCTCAACTAATTCTTTGACCTCTGATGGATGTACACATCTCTGCAAACCTGCCATAATTCCTCGTCGATACAAAACACCATTAGTTAATACATACCGAGCAACTTTATACTTCAATTTCTTGGCGGTTAGCTTATCCTCTGGTAGTTCTCCTTCTTCAATGTATGCTCTGATAGGATCCATCCAAGAGGGTCCTAAATCAAGGGTAATAATATTCACCATCAGGTCTTCTTCTATGCTCTGACTTTCTAATACTTCAATTGGTATTGTTCTTCGCAGCTCGGTGCGCGTAGCTGACGCTAATCGGGCCAATGCGTCTGCTCTAGCATTCTCCATCCTCGGTATTCTCACTAATTGAATAGCATCAAATTCTGTCAATAACTCCATCACCTTTGCATGGTATTTCACCATTAATTCTCCCTTAACTGCATATATTCCCATCATCTGATTCACAATTAATTGAGAATCACTGAAAACAATTACTTGCCGTGCTTCCATAACTTTCGCCAAATGAAAACCTGCTATCATGGCCTCATACTCAGATTCATTATTGGAAGCTTTGAATTGGAATCGCAAGGCATATTCCATGTCAATATCATCTGGGGTGTTTAAAACAATCCCTGCTCCACAACCAGCTGTGCAAGATGATCCATCTACATATAATCTCCATGTAGGTAACTCGTCTTCAAATTTCTTATCTGTTAGAGCTCCTCGGTAAAATATCTGCTGTTTTCTTTCATCATCCCCTGGTATTTTTCGTTCCTCATCGATCATCTGTTCGTGCCCTTTTACCAACCGGAGTTGGTCTGGGTTTGAATATGATGATTTTTCAACATCCACAAGTCCTTTTACCAACCTTAGTTGGTCTGGACCTGTGTCTGTTGATCCTGTATCGTCCACAGGTAGGTCCGCAAGTACCTTTTGTTCCTCGGGGGTATCAGGGTACGTGAACTCTGCTATAAAATCTGCTACATCTTGTCCCTTTAATGATGATCTGGGTTCATACACAATATCATATTCACCGAGTTCTATTGCCCAATACATCAATCTTCCTGATTTTTCTGGCTTGTGAAGGGCTTGCCTTAATGGCGTGTCGGTATACACGATGATGGTATGGGCCTGGAAATATGGCCTCATTCTTCTACTTGCCTCAATTAACGCCAATGCCAATTTTTCTAGCTTTGGGTATCTGATTTCGGCACCTCGGAAAGCCTTACTTGTGTAATAAATTGGCTTCTGGACTCCATTCTCCAATCTGATCAATGCCGAGCTGACTGCATTCTCTGATACTGCCAGATATAAGTATAAATTTTCTCCTGTTATTGGCCTAGACAACAATGGTGGGGCTCCCAAATACTTCTTCAAATCGTGAAAGGCCTTCTCACATTCATCAGTCCACTCAAAACTTTTTCGCAGTGTTTTGAAGAATGGGAGGCATTTATCAGTTGCTCGGGATACAAATATGTTGAGCACTGCAACTCGTCCTGTAAGACTCTGTACTTCTTTCCTCGTCGTTGGGGATCGCAGCCCTAAAAGAGCTTTGATCTTTTCTGGATTTGCCTCAATACCTCGTTGGTTGACGATGTATCCGAGGAACATTCCTTCTCGTACTCCAAAGGTACACTTCGTCGGGTTGAGCTTCATTTGATATTTATCCAGTTGATCAAAGGTCTGGCCTAAGTCAATTAGATGATCAGTAGCTCTCTTGCTTTTGGTGAGCATGTCGTCGACATAGACCTCCATGTTGCAACTGATTTGTTCGGCAAAAACCTTGTTCATCAGCCGCTGATATGTTGCACCTGCATTTTTTAAACCAAAAGGCATAACATTATAACAATAAGTTCCCCTTGGGGTAATAAAAGAAGTACTTTCCCGGTCTTCAGGTTTCATTTTGATCTGATTGTAGCCAGAATATGCATCCATGAAGCTGAGCAGCTCATGTCCCGAGGTAGCGTCCACTAGCTGGTCGATTCTGGGCAATGGAAAATGATCTTTTGGGCATGCCTTGTTAAGATCAGTGAAATCAACACACATTCTCCACTTATTGTTCTTCTTCTTTACCATCACCACATTTGCCAGCCAATCTGGATATTTCACATCTTCAATGAATTGGGTTTTCTGGAGCTTCTCGACCTCCTCTTGTATGGCCTGGTTCTTCTCGGGACTAAGCACTCTTCTTCTCTGCTTCACAGGCTTGATCTCCTTATTCACATTGAGCTCATGACATAAGAAGTTTGGATCTATTCCTGGCATGTCTTCATGACTCCAAGCAAAAGTATTCTTCCTGTTTCTCAAAAAAGTTATTAACTCTTGTTTTATTGAAGCATCCAACGACGATCCTATCTGGGTTACTCGTTCAGGATGCTCGTCGTCTAGAATAACATTTTATGTAGATTCCACCACCTGTCCTTTTACAAGTTGAGATTCATCCCTAGGGTCAAGAGTTTCAATTTCTGTACCTTCCTCCACTTGGTAAGTAGTAGTCTTTTTCCTTGATTCTTCAAATTCTTCTTGCTCGGCAGACGAATAATAGCATTCCCGAGCTACTTTTTGATCACCTTTCACAATTCCAACTCCAAAATTTGTTGGAAATTTCAAACACTGATGTACTGTAGATGGAACTGCTTTGAACTTTTTCAATCCAACTCTTCCCATGATGATGTTGTAGGTTGACTGCACATTCTTATCCATCACAAAAACGCGTATTCTTTCTGTTCGACAAGCAGGCCAAGTTCCGATGAGTATATCCAACTTGATCGTCCCAAGTGGAAAAACTTTCTCGCCAGCAAAACCCAGAAGGGGTCTGTGATAAGGTTCCAATTGAGATAATTTCAAATTCAAGCTATCAAAGCATGAATAGTACATGATGTCTGCCGAACTACCGTTGTCTACCAACACCCTTGAAATGACCACATCTTTCATCCTCATTTTGATCACCAAAGGATCGTCATGAGGGTAAAGAACACCTGCCAGGTCGTTTTTTGAAAAACCAATGACTAGCTTCTCTTTGTTTACCTTCCTCGGACGATCTTCCTCGGCCAGATTTATTCGCTAAATATATGAACAAGCTTGAGCCTCTCCGAGGTAAGCTTTTCTTTCTGCAGTAAGGTCTCCTCCTCCTGCATCTCCTCCTGTAATAACATTACAATCAAATGACCCAAAACGTATGGAAAATACCTCTCGTTCAGGCTGCCTTGGCTTCTTGGGAAGATCGGGGTCATCATCTGGATCATCTTCGTGGTCCCTCTTCTTTTTCTCCTCTGCACGACGGGGAGATCTAGATCTCTCTCTAGTTCTATCATCATTCTTCCTCTCACCCCTGCGATCTACATATTTTGATAATTTTCCTCTTCGGATGAGCGTTTCAATCTCGTTCTGAAGGGCTATGCAATTTTTGGTCGTATGGCCATGATCTTTGTGAAACTCGCAGTATTTGGCCTTGTTCCTCAGATCATGATTTGTCCTCAGTTTATCTGGCCACTTGATTTCCTCGCTGTTCTTGATTTCTTCCAAAACATGATTAATACCCATTTTCAATGGAGTATAATTATCGTACTTCTTTAGGACTTCCCATGACGTCCTATTATTCTTGGAGTGCTTGTCACCACCATTACCTTTCTGATCTTTCTTTTTAGACTTGTCGACCTCCACTTTAATTTCTTTATCCATATTCTTCTTTGCAGCCATAGCCTCCTCGGCATTCATAATTTTGGCCGCTTTCGCCATCAACTCGGACATAGTTTTAGGTGGATCTTTGGCCAAAGTGTAGTACAGCTTGTTAGGCAGAAAACCACTCATCAAAGCAGTGATTGCTGTCTTTTCTTCGTAATCTATGACTTCCAACTTCTCGTTATTAAAACGAGTTATGTAATCTCCAGTACTTTCACCTGATTTTTGCCTAACACTTAGCAAGTGTGCTACTCGCTTTACTGGCTTTGCTCCAAAACAAAAATTGCCAATGAACAGCTCGGCTAACTGAATAAAATTTGAAATCTTACCCCGAGGAAGATTATTGTACCATATTTGTGCAGATCCGGTAAGAGTTCCAGAGAATGCTCTACATCTCATCTCGTAGGGGACGGCATAGATGTCGGCAGCAGCTTGGTATTGTTCTATATGAAGTACAGGATCTGTCTTTCCATCGTACTTGGGGGTCACCACAGGTGCTTTGAATTTCGAGGGTGTAGGAAAATCCACAATGGCTTGCACAAAAGGTGTCCCTTGAACAAAAGTTCTTTGTAAGGGGTTTCTTGCCTTAGCCATTTCTCCCAGTCTATCTTCCAACCGCTGAATGGAACCTTTCCATGCTTCATTTCCTTCCTCAGGCCGCTTAGTCCGAGCAATTGATTGCTCTGACGTAGCTTCCTGAGATTTATCTCGACGAGTAGCTGGTCGTGATTGTGCTGATCCTTCTCTCAAACCTGATGGTGGCCGAAAACTTCTCGATGGAGCTCTAGGTGGACTCATATTCCTCCTTGGTCCTAACCGACTGAAAGGAGACACCCTGCTTAATCTTTCCAAAGCGTTAGCTCTCTCTGGAGAGAGAGTAATATGTTGATCTGTATCCGTAGCCCGTATCGATGAGGTTCGCCCAGGTTGATACGTAGAATCATTAGATTCCTCATTGCGATATGACCCAGTACGTCTGGATCATGATTGCCCACGATCACTCCTTTGTCCTGAATAGGTAGGTGCACCGCCTTGAAGAGTTTGAATGAGTTGCCTCATAGATTCTTGCATGGCGGTTTGTCCTTGAGCCAGATTTGTCATAATTCCAGCCGGATCTGGAGGTGCAGATGGATTTGGAAGATTTCCAGTATTTCCAGCATTTCGATTACTGGATTCTGGATTATCTGCCATTGATAATAAATGATTTTTGTGAAAAACGATAGTAACAGTCGTTTCCCACAGACGGCGCCAATCTGTTGATGTAAAAAACTAGATCACTCTAATTATTCAATCACAGATAAATAAATAAGACAGAAATTTTTAAAGTGGTTCGGCTAGGAATAAAGCCTACGTCCACTGTTATGTTATTGCTGAGTGTTTGCAGAATTCTTGAATACAAGTTCTCTCAAGAAATTCCGGTCCCCTTGAATGAGGGTGATACAAGGTATTTATAGCCTTTAGGCTGTACATGAAAGGGTAAATACATTAAATGATATACATATAAAAGGGTAATACATTTAATGCAGCGTGTGCGTCAAGATCCAAACATTCAATGAATAGTTGAGCTGTTGATATTCTGGCAATTAATGTTACGTCCGAGATGCAGTTCAGACCGCCTCAGTTGTACGTCGATCAGGAGTTCCTCGGAGCGCTAAGGTACCTCGGAGTACTAAAGTTCCTCGGTATATCATCGTTGCTCGGAGAGAACGTAGTTGGTCGGGGAAATGAAGTTCCTCGTTGTTATTGTGCCACGTAGATTGACAAATGTCTTCGTATGATTCGTCCACGTCAGCATATTAATTTTGGTATCAACACTATCCATTGTTAATGTCGAAGATTAAGATGTTTTTGCGTGAATATGTACTTCAAACTTTTATGATCAGAGAAAATCGAAATTCTTCTCCATATAGGTAACATCTCCAAATCTTTATAGCAAAGACTAATACAGTAAATTCCAAATAGTGTATCGAATAGTTACATTCGCGAGTCTTTAATTATCGAGAATCATGCTCGATTACTTTACCTCGTTACATCAACTCACAATTGAGTCCTTATAATGAGGCATTGGTAGAAACATCGTAGCTGATATTACTGGAGGGAATGGTTAAGACGGGGCAGTGGTCAACTTTTCTTTCAAAATGTAAAAATCTTGTTCGCAGTCAGGGTTCCATATGAATCAAACATCCTTTTTGGTTAACTTCATCAGGGGTAGGGCTCTTAGGAAAATACTTCTACAAAACGTCGATAATATTCGAAAACACATAAAAAACTTTTTATTTTTATGATGCTTGTAAATTGAGGCCATTCAAATACTACAGTGGTTTTAGTTGGATTAACTTGTATTTGTATTTTTGTAATTACATGTCCAATAAACTTCACTTCTATCATGAGTGTTGACGCCACTAAAATGGCATAGACCATTTTCTGTCTTCAATAGGCAGATAAATGATGAGGATGAGATTGAAGATGAAGATAAACAAGCATATCAAACATATAAGAGACAAAGGTTTTTAAATTGGTTCGTCTATGAATAAAGCCTACGTCCACTATTCTTTTATTCTCAGGGGTGTACAATAACACAGTATGCTGTAGAGAGAGATAGAGGTGTGTAGAGAATTGCTTAGTTCAGATTGTGTGTATCTTGTGTATCGTGTCTCTTGTCCCTTTGGCTAAGGGAATGCATGCATCTATAGTGATGGGAGTCAAGAGATGGAGTGTCCTTATACATTCAGACATTTACAACTATATACAATGAATATAATTGCTGGTCTTCTAGGATGGTTGGTCTTCCTTGAGTTGGTTGGTATGCCGTGCGTTGGTTGGTATGCCGACCAACTCTCCTCGGGTGTTGAGCAAGTATAAATATTGCCACGTAGGATGACATGTGTCCTTTTTTGACTGGTCCACGTAAACGGAGAATTTTTGCGTTAACAGAAGCCCCCAATGCTCTATTGTGATAACCCTGCTTTTTATATCTAATTCGGTTAGCTACGCCCAATTAAATTAAAGCGGAGCGTCAATATGTTGGCATTAGAAACAAAATTTAAATAAACGCGGTAAGGTAAACATGTACACTTTTATACATGTAACCATATCACATCATGACAGCTATAACAAGTGAAACCAACTCATAACTATTAACTGTAATAATCCATCAGTAATCTCAAACTGAAAATATAAAATGCCAATACATGCGGCCCAACACAAAACGGGAAAGCGTAATACAATAATTTTCTCAAATTCCAAGTATAAACAAAGTGATATTAATCTCTGATACCACCCATAAGAAAAGGGAAACAAACGACATAAATTAAAATAGAATAACTCCAGGGCTACAGGAATCCTAAGATTGATATGATCTCATCAAGCTCCATAGTCTATTGTCCAGCGGGACGAGGACCTGTCATATATTATATATAGGAGAGGAGCAAGAAGCAATATAGACGAACGTGAAAGAAAGAAAACAAGCTATAAGATTATAAGATGTACTTATAATTAAAGCACACTAGTCATTACTCATCTCCAGTAATTAAGTTGTTCAATCACCTAACCAATGCTCCTATGTCGTGACTACCCAACCCAAACTCGAGTAACGTGTAGCCTCACATCGTATTATGATTAATCATTTTAATCTCATTTCAGTATTTAACGTATTAAAATATTTCCTTCAAGTATAATATCAAATGCCTCGATTCGGGATATTACTTTAAGACACAAGCATAATATCTCACACAATAAGTCATATCGGGTTACTATCGTTACCCGGGGGAATAAGTCGTAACATTAGGCCTACACAAGGATATTCCCCAATATTACGTGGCAAGGGAAATCATACTAAGTTCTAAATCACATGGTGTTCCAAAGTCTTTCTATCCGACCCGCATTACAACCATGTGTTCAGTTCCGGTGGTTTATCTCCGACACGACACTTGAGCGGAACCAAACAGATCAATTATAAAAAATTGCATTCAACATGTGCCTACGTCGACCGAAAGACTAGTCTAGTGTATACTCGGCAATATACGTGTAAAAGAATTTCACGCTTATGTATATATACAATCGTATCAAGTCTCTTACTCGAGTTATACAATAGTCATTATTTACAATATAACATAATTTACATCATTAATTTACTAATTCAACATCAAATCATTTCAAGGTTATATATCCCTAATAACCATAAGTATGTGATCAAGTTAGGATATTAGGCCCAACACCACAATTATCTTTGTAATAACATGAAAAACATTATCACTCTTATTTCAATAACATGCTGCCCAGAATTTAAAATGCAGATTCGAGGCTCTTCCGATCCGTTTTTGGAAAAACTTAAAATTACAAAGTTGTTCGGAACATGATTTTCTATAAGGACATGCGAGCACGTTACCATAGCATGCATAAAACAGATCCGAAACTAACATATAATATTCACCCCTGTTTTCGACAACTTTCTGCCCAGAATTTTAAAACGCCGATTTGAGGCTTTCCCGATCCGTTTTTGGAAAAACTTAAAACTAAAAAGTTATTAGGAACATGATTTTATACAAGGACTCGTGGGCACGCTACCATAGTGTGCTTAAAACAGACCCAAAACTAATGTATACAGTTCGGACCTGTTCACGATAATTTTCTGGGCAGAATTTTTAAACACCGATTTGAGGCTTTTTCGATCCGTTTTTGGGAAAACTTAAAACTATAAAGTTTTCCAGAATATGATTTTCTATCGGGCAACGCTAACGAAACATCCATGTTCGGAACCAAAACAGCTCAAAACAGTTTTTAGTATGACGATTTATTCAATTTTTTAGATTTCTCAAATTCAAGAGGTTGTTCTACAACTCAATCCCTATAATGATGTTATTGTATTTTAATATACATGGAGGATGATCCTAATACATTGCATATCATTTTTAACATCAATTTCATATTAATTTAGGGATCCAAATACATGTTCATGTGAAATTTCATTATAGATACATATTATGCACTTATAGGTTATTAACTTGCCTTGGATTGTATGGAGAAATTGAAATCCTCTTGAAATCCTCTTAGCTTATTCTCTTCTTACTCTCTCTCTCTACCAAGCCCTATCCCCCTTTTGTAAAATGAAAGAATAAAGACTCCTTCTCTTCTTTTCTATTTATACCTAGGGTTAGTTTATTTACAAAAATGCCATTGTGCCAAATTTAACCTTCTCGATCATTTTACGCGTTAATTCGCTTCTAATATTTAAGTCGCACATTCATATTTCAATTAATTCATTTTAAATTTTTATTTCCAAACATTTCGAATATATATACTGGCGTAGTTTTTTTTCTTCAATTAGTTCAATTTTAATTCAATAAAAAATCCGGGGTATTACATCCATGCTTGATTGTTTACTGAAAGGTTGGAGTATTTATTATGCAATGTTGCTCGGTGCTCATGCATAATGAAATTACTGATCTGCGTTCTTGATTTATTCAATATAAAGTGCACTATATTCTTGTCAACGGATGATTCGGGCTGATTGATGGTTGCGTTGGAGCTAATCTTTCTTGTAAGGAACTCTTGTTCATTAAGAGAATGTATGCTATGTATCAACCCTGGGAATCTGGATGCAGTAACTTCATAGTTTTCATATTATGGCTTGTTATAATCTTCAAGTATGTTGGTTGGTTTGTTAGTCGACCAACTGCCTTCTGTGTCGACCAATTGAGTGTTGATTGACCATGTTTGATTTTTTTTATCTCTGCTCCTCTGAGTGCTTTGTTGTTTTGATATGTTAGCTTTTGTACCCAATTCTTCAATCTAATTAGTGCCGAGATAGTAATAGTATTTGAAACATTTACATATAAGTACAACTTCTTCTTCAGTGTTGGTCAGGACAACGGTAGTGATGATCTCAGTGTTGTAGATGTTGAACCTGACTCCTGAACTTTAATAGCGTGTGCATAATAACTCCCGAATATGCCTCCTGAACTTCAAAAACATAACTCTTGAATGATGATTGGTCGAGGCCCCGACCATGTAAGTATATGGAGTTGAATTTGATGATCGACTGATATTGCATAATGTTATGAGAATGTGCCACCGAATGAACAATTGATTCTGTAGTAGAAGCCCCCAAGTGTGGAATATGAACTCTGAATGCTTTCTTAGCCTTAAAATATGTTGGTCTTTCTAGAAAAGATAAGGAAGAGGACATGTTCCCTGAAATGACTTCCCAAGAATTTGCATGTTTACATTTCCATACTGTCCTAATGTGACCATAAATAATTTTCTAACCAAGTAATTTTGGTTGAGTAAAACTGCTTTCAACACATAGTCTAATTAGAAATGTGTTGGCATTCCAATTAGGAATGTGATATATTCCAATGAGGAATCCGTGGGCATTCTAATTAAGAATGTTATATGTTCCAATTAGGAATCTGATTCTGGTATGTGCCATTGATCGACGTATGTGGAGCCCAGTTAGGCTTAAGAGACTGAATAATAACGATGATGCCCGAGCCCAAAAATATGCCTGATTGAGCATAATATATAATTTGCATCGAATATCCGTGCTAGTGAGAAATAAATATACATAATAGAAGCGCTGAGAAATCCAGATAAATAATAAGAGTGTCGACCATCTGCCAGGCTTAATGAGAAGTCCAGATAATAAGAGTGCCGACCATCTGCTGGGCATAATAAGAAATCCCAATAATAATAAGGAAGGGATCGATTGATCCTACATTGTTAGAGAATAATAGATTTTCGAGGCATTCTTCAAACAATAATATATAATAATGAAATTTATCTTCTGCTTAATCTCTGTATATGAATTAACAATTTACCAATTTCTGTTTGTCTTAGTGTGCCTAGGCAATGGAATATTTATCCCATGCTCCTGCCTAGTTGTAGCGATCTTTTGATCATCCATAAGTGCCTAAGTGATGGAATTATTTTTGTCCCATGTTCCTTCTTAGTTGTAACAATCTTATATAGATTGCCTTGGTGCCTAGGCAGTGGATGCCCCTTGAGGTCACCCATCTTCTTGCCTAGTTTTGGATGCCCTTTGAGGTCACCCATTATCAAGCAGGCTTTGCCTTGTATGATTGTTATGTTAACATTGTTGGTTAGGTTTGTTGATGCCGACCAACCTTAGTTGGTGGTTATTGATATGCCGACCAACCTTAGTTGGTGGTTGTTGAATATATATAGAAAGAAGAATTTTCTCGACCAACAGTCTGTTGGAAATAATATCATAACTGATGCAGATTTCCTTGGAGCTGAATATATGATAATAAATAGTTTGCCGAACTCCATACTGAGATGAATATAGAATATGCATCTGAATAGATATAAAGAATGATAATAAAGTGTCTGGCTGATCTGTCGAGGCAAAATTGTATAGTGCCGAATAAGGATAATATTTTCCAGAACATAAGAATATGGCCGAATACTTTGTCGAACCTAAATATAAATGAGGATTACCCAGACCAACTGTCCGTTGGGAGTGAAATATAATAAATGTTGCAGATATCTTCGGAACTGAATATATAACTGTTGATGTAAAAAACTAGATTGCTCTAATTATTCAATCACAGATAAATAAATAAATAAGACAAAGATTTTTAAAGTGGTTCGGCTAGGAATAAAGCCTACGTCCACTGTTATGTTATTGCTGAGTGTTTGTGGAATTCTTGATTACAAGTTCTCTCAAGAAATTTCGGTCCCCTTGAATGAGGATGGTACATGGTATTTATAGCCTTTAGGCTGTACATGAAAGGTCCAATACATTAAATGATATACATATGAAAGGGTAATACATTTAATGCAGCGTGTGCGTCAAGAATATAATGAATAGTTGAACAGTTGTCCGTCTGGTAATTAATGATACGGCCGAGATGCAGTTCGGACCGCCTTAGTTGCTTGTTGATCAAGAGTTTCTCGGAACATTAGAGTACCTCGGTGCTATAGAGTTCCTCGGCGTATTCTCGTTGCTCGGAAAGAAGCACGGTTGGTCGGGAAATGATCTTCCTCGCTGCTATTGTGCCATGTAGATTGACACGTGTCTTCATCTTCTTCGTCCACATCAGCACATTAATTTTGGTATCAACAGAAGCCCCCAATATTTCATATTTTGAACTTTGAAGAGTATGGAACATTCTTTCTCGGTATATGGCAATATTAAATGTACTTCCCGGGTTTCAGGAACATTGTATTCAAATTTCCTTCTTATTTCGCAGTTTCCGCCTTTTTGATAAGCGCTTTGATATTCGTGCAAATTTTGTCCTTTTAGCCGCCGGAAGTTTAGTAGTTTCTTTTTGGTAATCATTTCTTTCGCCGCTTCCCAATGCAAAGTATTTAAACTTCTTTGGTAACCATACCGTCGTCTACGTTTTTCATTCTCTGCATTCAAGCTTTCTCTTCTCTTCTTCTCTTGTGCGTTCATCCTTGTTTTCGTTCGTTGTCAACACATCTCCTTTCTTTCTGTAAGATCTTCTTTCTTTCTTCTGTATCTCTTTTATTCAATATGGTTTATATTGTGGAGTCTGTTGAGAAATTCCGTTCTGATTTTTCCATTCCTTCGTGGGTAACTCTAGAGGTTCTTTCTGAGCCTTTAGATTACTTTCGATTGGCTGAGGGACATTGGTTCCCCAGTCTTTTTGTTGCTGAATGCGGTTTTTCCTTTCCACCAAACCCATTATGTCTTGAGTTTTGTCAATATTTTGATCTTGTTCCTGCAAAAATAGCCCCCAATTCATGGAGAATAATTAACGGGGTGCACAAGTTAAATCTAACTCATGGGACTCGTATTGGGATCCCTGAAATTATGTTTTGTTATAAATGGGCTGTTCTAGATAATATTTATTATTTAAAAACTAGGTATTTGAATAGGGCTCTTGTAGTTAATCTCCCTGACTCAAATAGGGATTATTTTGAGCATGGGTTGGTCATAAAAAATTGGCAACATGCGCCTTTATCTGGGAATGAAGTATACAACGGTCCCAGATGCCCCCCATACGGCAATGGGATAGGTTTATTTTTCATTTTATTTTACTTATGAAATTATGCTTTCATCATGTTTGACAAAATGTATGACTGATATTCCATTATGTATTTATTTGCAGTTGATAGCAAAAGAAAAACTCTAAAAGAGTCAGAAGTGAATATCAAGCATTTGAAACTTATCTGGAATTTGCATAAGACCATTGCTGACGAGCATATTAGATCTGCTTCATATTTACTACAGTATAAGAGTTACACAACCTCTTATACTGCTCGCCCTGTTGAACCAGCTTCAACACCAGAAAGTTCATCTTCAGATTCTCATATCCCCCTATCTCAGAGAATGGGCAAGAAAAGAGCTCCTCCTGCTCTATTTGGTGAAACTTCTTCTGCTGTTGGAGCCCAGAAAGGCAAAATTAATGTCCCAGAGGGGACTAAAAGAGTAGATGCTGGTTCCTCCAAAGTTGCCGAGAAGCCCCCAGTGGCCCCGAGCAAGAAAGATGCTCCTGCTGATGTAATTGCCATCTCTCCGACCAAGACTTCTTCCTTGGTTGATGCTGCTGACCGTCCTTTGAAGAGATTGAGGAAATCATCCTCAGTTAATCTTGCTGGAACTGCATCTTCTCTACCCGCTGGTGGTAGTAGTGTCTCAAAAATTATTCTTCCGAGTTCTTCAACGAGCTCAGTTATACCCGAGGTTCTCGGGGTTGATGAAAAAATTCCTAGGGACACACTGACATCCCTAGCTGCTCGCCATCTTTCTTCAGTAAATTTCTCATACCTTTGGTCTTTCTTTCTTTTTCTTGAATTCTTGTATTTGTGTTGACTTTATTGTTTTTCTTATCTTTCAGCTGGTGAACTGCTTCAATACCATCGTGAAGAAAGATCAAGTTATTAAAGCTTCCAGTTCCTCGTCCGATGTTGACGATGCTTTGTTGGGTTTAGCCCAATCTGTGAAGGAATCTCGCCAACAGTACATCGAGGAGAAAACTGTTTGGGAGAAAAAGTTGGCTGTGGCTGAGGCTGATAAGATGAAGATGGCTGAAACCTCCAAGAATTTGGAAGAGAAAATTAAAGATTTGGAGGTTAAACATCAGGAATCTGATGATAAATTGAAGAAGGCAGAAGAAGAATTATCTACTCTGCGAGATATCAAGGTTAAGAAAGAGGAATTGGAGGTGAAGCTTTCCTCGGAGAAGTCGAGGAGAAAAGTCGCAATCAAGAAACATTTCAGCGTTGGTTGGGAGAAAGGATGGGAGAGAGGGATAGCTGCAATGACGTCCCAAGTTCAATATGGGGAGTTGAAATACTTCCATGATGGTTGGGTAGCTGCTCTGCAAGAGCTAAAAGTCCAAGATGATTCTGAGTTATTCCAACGGCATCTCCCTGGTCCTCCTCCACCAATTGTGGAAGAAGAAGAAGATGAACCTGCCTCAGATGAATCTTCTATGGCTATGGGCGATCAAGTTTCTGCCTCTCAACCCTCTGCCACCGAGGACGTTTCTTCTATGCCTCCTCCTCCCGAGAAGATTCCTACAGATCAAGCTGTAGTTACCACCGAGCAACCGAGCTCCTCGTCCCAGCCTCCCGAGAAAGTCTTGGGAGACAAGGAAAAGGTGTGAAGTTGTTCGGTAGCATTTCTGTATTTCCTTGTAATCGAACGATGTAACTTTTTGATGATCTAATAAAATATATCTTTGCTTATCTCTGTTGTTGATAACTTGTTTTTGTTGATTGTTGTCTTTTTCTTGTCATTAGTTTGTTGCTAGAATGGAATTGATCTCTTCTCATGATACCGAGCTGATGCAGCAATGTCATCAATACTATAAGGCTGGTCATACAGATCTTAGTACATCGGAAATTGCTGATATCCTTGGTCATGGTGCTTCAGAGCAGGCTATTGAAGCTTATCAGTACTTGAAAGCTTTACTCGACCGAGCAGTGGCCAACAATGTCGCTTACTATGAGTTGATTGAAGAGCTTCATGGTTCCTTAGAGGATCTTCAAAATCAACACAACGAATCAATGGCTTCGCTGCATAAGGATTATGAAAATAGATACCAGCAGCTCTCTTCAGAAACAGGCCACAAGAAGATCATTGTTGGGTATGACGTTAGGGAGAGGACCCTAAAAGGTGAAGTTGAAGCCTGTAGACAAATTGCCGAGATCCTGGAACAAGAAAATAATAATTTGCAGAAAAAATTAGCTCAATATGAATCTGCTGCTTCATCTTCTACTGCATTAATACCAGTTACTGATGAAGGCTTCTCGTTCTTAGAGGTCGAAAATGCCAAACTAAGGCAAGAGCTGGAGGACTTAAGAAGATCTGCCATTTCTGGAACTGCTCGGGGACGAGGAAGAGGTTCTCGGGGGCGAGGAAGAGTCCTCAACCAAAATGTTGAAGAGGCTCGCACTCAGTCTACTCTGGAAACTCAAGCATTCCAGTTGAAAGTAAAAGACCGTGCTCTGACTGAAATGTCCAATAAAAATCTGTTTCTGGAAGATCAGCTGGCATCAACGAAATCTGCCTTGCATAACAAGGATCTTTTTGCCAAAAACCTTCATGAACAATTGGATAGATTAACCTTCCAATTCCATAAACAGCCAAGGGAATTCTGGATGGCAGGATACAATGAAGCTCTCGTTCATCTGGATGCTCGCATTGAACATGCTAACAATGAAGGTTACAAGCAAGGATGGTTAAATGCATTGGGTGTATTAAAGTTGGAGCAAGGGCATTTTTTATGGGACTATCATGCTCCATCATTATTAGACCTGCCTGTACCACCTTTCAAATTGGATATGGCATGGATCCCAGCTCGTTCCATTCCTCGCAGTCTAATTTCAAAATACCGTGGTGATTATAGCCTTCACTCCCAAGTTGAATTATCTCGTCCTGAGCATCTTTTGGATACACCTTCTGTTATGAACGTCAGAATGCTCAGAGATGTTAATTTCATCAATTCTCCCCTTTGCCTAGAAGACCCTCCTGCCGGCGAGGAACCTGTCTCTAAAGCACAGGGCAAAAAACCAATAGAATAGTAATATTCATGTAACAATTTAGTACCTTCTTGTAATTTGTAATTTATTCTAGATTAATGAAAAGATGTTCATTTTCCGTTTGCCAATTTTGTTAGTCTTGTGTTTATCAAGCACACTTATATTTGTACATATGTATCTGTTAAAAAGATAATGATAATATTGTTCATTAAGCAACTTAATAAAAAGTTACAAGTATTAGTAATGTTTCTCGATCACTTAATAATAAAGTAATGAGTAAAAATGTTCAAACTGTTTCCAACCAACCAAGGTGGGTGAATAATGTTTGTCGACCAATTACAGTTGATGAGTTTTTTTATCCCCGACCAGCTATACTTGGTTCAATTATAAAAATGCGTCCAACCAACTAAGATCAATAAGTTGTCCTTGCCGACCAACTACAGTTATTGGGTTTTTATCCCCGACCAACTATACTTGGTGTATTTTTTGAACATTTTGTTCTTCAAAGAACTCATTGTAATAATATTACCTCCCGACCAACATAAGTTGTAATATGAGAGTATATTTTTATCTTACCAACTGTAGTTGATCATGCTGGTGTACACTTTCTGGCTCCTTAAAGCTTTTGGCTCCTTAGAGCATTTTTTGGCTCCTTAGAGCATGTCCTCCTAACCAAAGGAGGTTGGCTACTTATAGCACTTTTGCTCCGTAGAGCTGTCCTCCTAACCAAAGGAGGTTGGCTACTTATAGCACTTTTGCTCCGTAGAGCTGTCCTCCTAACCAAAGGAGGTTGGCTCCTTAGAGCACTTTTGCTCCGTAGAGCTGTCCTCCTAACCAAAGGAGGTTGGCTACTTATAGCACTTTTGCTCCGTAGAGCTGTCCTCCAAAGGAGGTTGGCTCCTTAGAGCACTTTTGTTGTGTAGTGTATTACACTAGTATTCCCGGAAAAATTTTCAACCAGAAAGAACATGGCGAAACATCCTCGTTTTATTCATAATGAAAGAAATGCTTTACATTTGACATCACTGATAATACTTGCGCAGGTGTTCAGCATTCCATGCGTTCTTAAATTCCTCTCCTTCTAGAGTTGTTATTCTGTAAGTTCCTGGTCGAACAACCTCTGTAACTCGGTAAGGTCCATGCCAGTTTGCTTCCAGTTTATTCTGCTTCTGAATGACCTTCTTTAGCACATAATCCCCCTCCTTTAAATCACATTTCTTTACCCTTTTGTTGTAAAACAGAGCTGTTCGTTGTTGATAAGCAGCATTCCTAATGGCTGCCTCTTCTCTGACTTCCTCGAGCATATCCAAATCCATCCTTCTCATCAGATCACTGATCGGAGAATTGAAATTTAACACCCTGTGTGTTGGTAGGCCCAACTCGGCAGGTATCACAGCCTCACTTCCAAATGCTAGCATATATGGTGATTCACCTGTTGCTGCTCGGGGAGTTGTTCGGTAAGCCCACAAAACTGACTGTAGCTCATTAATCCAATTTGCTTTAGCGTCACTTAACCTCTTCTTCAACCCATTTAGTAATGTTCTGTTCGTCACTTCAGTCTGTCCATTGCTTTGGGGATGGCCTGGTGCTGAATGAAACTTCAAGACGTTTGACTGATGACAATAGGCAGCAAATTCTTCATTATCAAATTGCGTTCCATGGTCTGTGATGAAAGCGTGGGGGAGACCATACCGACAAATGATATTCTTCCATATGAACTGATACACCTTCTCGTACGTCATATCAATTAGTGGTTCAGCTTCCACCCACTTAGTAAACTAGTCTACTGCCACGACGAGATACTTGAACCTTCCTCGGGTCATCGGCAGTGGTCCAACCAGATCAATCCCCTACATGGCAAATGGCCAAGGTGATGTTATGGGTGTCAACAATGCCTGTGGAGTTCTTCGGATGGAAGAAAAACGTTGGCACTTGTCACACTTCTTAGCATAGGCTATACAATCAGCTCTCATCGTCGGCCAGTAGTATCCCTGTGTCATCACCCTTTGCAGAAGAGTCCGACCTGCTACATGAGCTCCACAAGATCCTTCATGGATTTCTTCAATCAATTCTTTGACTTCTGATGGATGCACACATCTCTGCAAACCTGCCATAATTCCTCGTCTATACAAAACACCATTAGTTAACACATACCAAGCAACTTTATACTTCAATTTCTTGGCAGCTAGTTTGTCCTCTGGTAGCACTCCTTCTTCAATGTATGCTCTGATAGGATCCATCCAAGACGGTCCTAAATCAAGGGTAATAATCTTCACCGTCAGATCTTCCTCTATGCTCCGACTTTCTAGTACTTCAATTGGTATTGTTCTTCGCAGCTCGGTGCGCGTAGCTGACGCTAGTCGGGCCAATGCGTCTGCTCTAGCATTCTCCATTCTCGGTATCCTCACCAATTGGATAGCATCAAATTCTTTCAATAACTCCATCACTTTTGCATGGTACTTCACCATTAACTCTCCCTTCACTGCATATATTCCCATTATTTGATTCACAATTAATTGAGAATCACTGAAAACAATTACTTGACGTGCCTCCATAACTTTCGCCAAATGAAAACCTGCTATCATAGCCTCATATTCAGCCTCATTATTGGAAGCTTTGAATTGGAATCTCAAGGCATACTCCATGTCAATATCATCTGGAGAATTTAAAACAATCCCTGCTCCACAACCAGCCGTGCAAGATGATCCATCTACATATAATCTCCATGTATGTAACTCGTCTTCAAATTTCTTATCTGTTAGAGTTCCTCGGTGAAATATCATCTGTTTTCTTTCATCATCCCCGGGTATCCTTCGTTCCTCGTCGGTCATTTGTTCGCGCCCCTCTACCAACCGGAGATGTTCGGGGTTTGAATATGATGATTTTTCTACATCCACAAGTCCTTTTACCAACCTTGGTTGGTTTGGATTTGTGTCTGTTGATCCTGTATCGTCCACAGGTAGGTCAGCAAGCATCTTTTGCTCCTCGGGGGTATCAGGGTATGTGAACTCTGCTATAAAATCTGCCACGGCTTGCCCTTTCAACGATGATCTGGGTTCATACACAATATCATATTCACCGAGCTCTATTGCCCAGTACATCAATCTTCCTAATTTTTCTGGCTTGTGAAGGGCTTGTCTTAACGGCATGTCGGTATACACAATGATGGTATGGGCCTGGAAGTATGGTCTCATTCTTCTACTTGCTTCAATTAATGCCAGTGCCAATTTTTCCAGCTTTGGGTATCTGATTTCCGCACCTCGGAAGGCCTTGCTTGTGTAATAAATTGGCTTCTGGACTCCATTCTCCAATCTGATCAACGCCGAGCTAACTGCATTTTCTGATACTGCCAAATACAAGTACAGCTTCTCTCCAGTTATTGGCCTAGACAACAATGGTGGGGCTCCCAAATACTTCTTCAAATCTTGAAAGGCTTTCTCACATTCATCAGTCCACTCAAAACTTTTTCGTAGTGCTTTGAAGAATGGGAGGCATTTATCAGTTGCTCGGGATACAAATCTGTTGAGTGCTGCAACTCGTCCGGTAAGACTTTGCACTTCTTTCTTCGTCGTCGGGGATCGCAGCCCTAAAAGAGCTTTGATCTTTTCTGGATTTGCCTCAATACCTCGTTGGTTGACGATGTATCCGAGGAACATTCCTTCTCGTACTCCAAAGGTACATTTCGTCGGGTTAAGCTTCATCTGGTATTTATCCAGTTGATCAAAAGTTTGACTCAAGTCAACCAAATGATCTGCAGCTCTCTTGCTTTTGGTGAGCATGTCGTCGACATAGACCTCCATATTACGGCTGATTTGTTCGGTGAACACCTTGTTCATCAACCGCTGATATGTTGCACCTGCATTTTTTAAACCAAAAGGCATAACATTATAACAATAAGTTCCCCTTGGGGTAATAAAAGAAGTACTTTCCCTGTCTTCAGGTTTCATTTTGATTTGGTTGTAGCCAGAATAAGCATCCATGAAGCTGAGTAGCTCGTGTCCCGAGGTAGCATCCACTAGTTGATCAATTCTGGGCAATGGAAAATGATCTTTTGGACATGCCTTGTTGAGATCAGTAAAATCAACACACATTCTCCATTTGTTGTTCTTCTTCTTTACCATCACCACATTCGCCAACCAATCTGGATATTTCACATCTTCAATGAATTGGGCTTTCTGGAGTTTCTCGACCTCCTCTTGTATGGCCTGGTTCTTCTCGGAACTAAACACTCTTCTTCTTTGCTTCACAGGCTTGATCTCCTTATTCACATTGAGTTCATGACATAAGAAGTTTGGATCTATTCCTGGCATGTCTTCATGACTCCAAGCAAAAGTATTCTTCCTGTTTCTCAAGAAAGTTATCAACTCCTGTTTTATTGAAAAATCCAACGACGATCCTATCTGAGTTATTCGTTCAGGATGCTCGTCGTCCAGGATAACAATTTCTGTAGATTCCACAACCTGCCCTTTTACGAGTTGAGATTCATCCCTAGGGTCAAGAGTTTCAATTTCTGTGCCTTCCTCCACTTGGTAAGTAGTAGTCTTTTTCTTTGATTCTTCAAGTTCCTCTTGCTCGGCAGACGAATAATAGCATTCCCGAGCTACTTTTTGATCACCTTTCATAATTCCTACTCCAAAATTCGTTGGGAATTTCAAACACTGATGTACTGTAGATGGAACTGCTTCGAACTTCTTCAATCCAACTCTTCCCATGATGATGTTGTAGGCGGACTGCACATTCTTATCCATTACAAAAAAGCGTATTCTTTCTGTTCGACAAGCAGGCCAAGTTCCAATGAGTATATCCAACTTGATCGTCCCAAGTGGAAAAACTTTCTCGCCAGCAAAACCCAGAAGGGGTCTGTGATAAGGTTCTAATTGAGATAATTTTAAATTCAAGCTATCAAAGCATGAATAGTATATGATGTCTGCCGAACTACCATTGTCTACTAACACCCTTGAAATGACCACATCCTTCATCCTCATTTTGATCACCAGAGGATCATCATGAGGGTAGAGAACACCTGCCAAGTCGTTTTTTGAAAAACCAATCACTAGCTTCTCTTTGTTTACCTTCCTCGGACGATCATCCTCGGCCAGGTTTATTCGCTGAATGTATGAACAAGCTTGAGCCTCTCCGAGATAAGCTTTTCTTTCTGCAGTAAGGTCTCCTCCTCCTGCATCTCCTCCTGTAATAACATTACAATCAAATGACCCAAAACGTATGGAAAATACCTCTCGTTCGGGTTTCCTTGGCTTTTTGGGAAGATCGGGGTCATCATCTGGATCCTCTTCATGGTCCCTCCTCTTTTTCTCCTCTGCACGACGAGGAGATCTAGATCTCTCTCTAGTTCTATCATCATTCTTCCTCCCACTCCTGCGATCTACATACTTTGACAATTTTCCTCTTCGGATGAGTGTTTCAATCTCGTTCTGAAGGGCTATACAATTTTTGGTCATATGGCCATGATCTTTGTGAAACTCGCAATATTTGGTCTTATTCCTCAGGTCGGGATCTGTCTTCAGTTTCTCTGGCCACTTGATTTCCTCGTTATTCCTGATTTCTTCCAAAATATGATTAATACCCACTTTCAATGGAGTATAATTATCATACTTCTTTAGGGCTTCCAACTTCATCCTGTTATTCTTGGAATGTTTGTCACCACCATTACCTTTCTGATCTTTCTTCTTAGAATTTTCAACCTCCACTTTAACTTCTTTATCCATATTCTTCTTCGCAGCCATAGCCTCCTCGGCATTCATGATTTTGGCCGCCTTTGCCATCAACTCCGACATATTTTTAGGTGGATCTTTGGCCAAAGTGTAGTACAGCTTGTTAGGCAGCAAACCACTCATCAGAGCAGTGATTGCTGTCTTTTCTTCATAATCTATGACTTCCAACTTTTCGTTATTGAAACGACTTATGTAATCTCTAGTACTTTCACCTGATTTTTGTCTAACACTTAGCAAGTGTGCTACTCGCTTTACCGGCTTTGCTCCAAAACAAAAATTGCCAATAAACAGCTCGGCTAACTGAACAAAAGTTGAAATATTACCCCGAGGAAGATTATTGTACCATATCTGTGCAGATCCGGTAAGAGTTCCCGAGAATGCTCTACACCTCATCTCATCGGGGACAGCGTAGATATCTGCAGCAGCTTGGTATTGTTCTATATGAAGTACGGGATCTGTCTTTCCATCGTACTTGGGAGTCACTACGGGTGCTTTGAATTTCGACGGTGTAGGGAAATCCACAATGGCTTGCACAAAAGGTGTTCCTTGAACAAAAGTTCTCTGTAAGGGGTTCTTCGCCTTAGCCATTTCTCCCAGTCTATCCTCCAATCGTTGAATGGAACCTTTCCATGCTTCATTCCCTTCCTCGGGCCGCTTAGTCCGAGCAACTGATTGCTCTGACGTAGCTTCCTGAGATTTATCTCGACGAGTGGTTGGTCGTGATTGCGCAGATCCTTCTCTCAAACCTGGTGGTGGTCGAAAACTTCTTGATGGAGCCCTAGGTGGACTCATGTTCCTCCTTGGTCCTAACCGACTGAAAGGAGACACTCTGCTTAACCTTTCTAAAGCGCTAGTTCTCTCCGGAGAGAGAGTGATACGTTGATCTGTATCCGTAGCCCGTATCGATGAAGTTCGCCCAGGTTGATAAGAAGAATCATTAGACTCCTCATTGCGATATGACCCAGTACGTCTAGATTGCGATTGCCTATGATCACTCCTTTGCCCTGAATAGGTAGGTGCAGCGCCCTGAAGAGTTTGAATGAGTTGCTTCATAGATTCTTGCATGGCGGTTTGTCCTTGAGCCAGATTCGTCATAATTCCAGCCAGATCTGGGGATGCAGATGGATTTGGAAGATTTCCAGTATTTCCAACATTTCGATTACTGGATTCTGGATTATCTGCCATTGGTGATAAACGATTTTTATGAAAAACGATAATAACAATCGCTTCCCACAGACGGCGCCAATCTGTTGATGTAAAAAACTAGATTGCTCTAATTATTCAATCACAGATAAATAAATAAGACAAAGATTTTTAAAGTGGTTCGGCTAGGAATAAAGCCTACGTCCACTGTTATGTTATTGCTGAGTGTTTGTGGAATTCTTGATTACAAGTTCTCTCAAGAAATTCCGGTCCCCTTGAATGAGGATGGTACATGGTATTTATAGCCTTTAGGCTGTACATGAAAGGTCCAATACATTAAATGATATACATATGAAAGGGTAATACATTTAATGCAGCGTGTGCGTCAAGAATATAATGAATAGTTGAACAGTTGTCCGTCTGGTAATTAATGATACGGCCGAGATGCAGTTCGGACCGCCTTAGTTGCTTGTTGATCAAGAGTTTCTCGGAACATTAGAGTACCTCGGTGCTATAGAGTTCCTCGGCGTATTCTCGTTGCTCGGAAAGAAGCACGGTTGGTCGGGAAATGATCTTCCTCGCTGCTATTGTGCCATGTAGATTGACACGTGTCTTCATCTTCTTCGTCCACATCAGCACATTAATTTTGGTATCAACAATAACAATAAATATTTTGCCTAGCTCCATGCTGAGATGAATATAGAATATGCATCCGAATGGATATAGAGAATGATTCATTCTTGAGCATATATTAGAGCAGTTTAATAAAATCAATAGTGCCTCGTTGAGGTAAAATTTCATAATTTCGAGCAACGATAATAGTTTCCAAAAGTTTAAGATTGTGGTCGAGTACTTTGTCGGGATTGAATCTTGTACCTGTGGAATTTAAAAAGTTGCTCGAACATCTGTGGAGGCTAAATCAATTAATCATGAGAATAATTTAGTCATCCAATCAATATATGATATGTAATTTAGTCATCCAATCAATATATGATATGTATTTTCTCGGGCAATAAAAATATCAAAACATAAAATAATATGTTATGTCGTATGTCAATGTGAGCAAATTTTTATAAAAAATGCTAGATATTTTAATTTTAAGTAAAAGACCAAATATAAGTTGGTTGTAAAAATATTTTTCTCATGTGGTTTTGAGGTGTGGAGAGCTGATGTAATAAATCAAACTGTAATAGCTCGTTTTAGAAAAGTCAAAATTGGAAAACTCTTGTTTGCCATATGAGAACACGGGTGAGGAGCCGTCCAACTTGGTGTTAATCAACTAAGCGCCGACCAATGATTATGTGTTATTGACTATCAAAAGATGCCTTCAACGGGAAATATTTTTAGCCGACCTGATATGATCAACAGGTGATTCATGATTCCAACTAAATCGACCAAGAGTAGGTGCTGTCGATCATGAATAAGTATGCACGACCAAGAATCAGGGGGTCGCCGAACAACAAATTGATTTCGCCGACCAGTGTGACGCTGACGATGATCACCCTGTCCAAGAAAAACTCCAGATACAGAGATGATGATCTTCATTTTCCTGCTACTGGCCAACAAATAGGAGGTCGGGAGAGCCCTCAATCTGTGCGACTAGAGTAGAATGCCTCCGACCTACAAGTCTGATCCTCAAAAATTTTATATATATTTTCTTCTGGTAGCCGACCAACTGAGATTCTCTACTTCGTACAGTGGTCGCCGACCAATGATAATAGCAGTTCCGATCATTAATTGATTTCGCCGACGTGTAATATCTGATACCAATCAACAACAGATGGTCTGGAGTCGACACCGACCAATAATGGATCATCTAGAACTGACACCGATCAATAATAGATGGTATCACAATCCTCGTTATCGAACGGCATCACCACCTGGTATGCAAGCCCATGACGTCGACCAACAATTATAGCACCTGTGAAAATTTTTTTTCGCCATTCGATATCGTTTATGTCTCCAATGTAAAATCGGTGATGGGGAATCATTCAGAAGCTTGAAGCAGGGTAAACCCACCGTCGAACCTAATAATTGGTAATATTGATTCTATTGTTCTTATGGTTATAACTGGTACTAATTGCTGATGATAATTTTTCTTCAGTGATGAACAGAAAATGGAAATGAGGTCGATCGAACTTAAAAAAACCTCCATAATTAATTCCAGAGTGAACTCAACTTCAATTCGTACTGGGTTTCACAGTGGATATCCATCTCCGTACCTGTGATCCACTGTATAAACAAGGCCTAGCATCTCCACCATAATCAGATGGATTTTTTTATCAGAAAGAGAATTTGATGGGTCGCATTTGATTTGAAGAAGTCAAACGGTTTCAAAAACATATTCATACATTGTTAAAAAAATGGGGGGGGGGGAGATAGAAGGTCCCACTTATTTTTTCCACCGTGGTTATTCCAGGACGCGATGTATATTTCATTCTTCTTTAAGAGATAAAAATGTGGTATGCAATGGTATATTCATCAACAATGAAAATTATCAAAATTATACATGGTCGTCCAGATCTATAAAAATTGAGTTGTATAATTCACCAATACAAGTAAATAAAATGATCTGGTTAATATCCTTAAATTTTAGATTACATATCAAATAATATGGCAACTCATTGTATATAACAGTGTTATACGAATTCTAAAAAAATATGCAGTTCTTAAATATAGATTCATGATTGAATGAGACAATATATGTAAAATATGTAATCGTTCACATAAAAAGATAGAAATACTTAGCCTATGATGATGATCTTCATCTCTTCTAATAATAAGGAAATAATTCTTGTGTCTAATTCCCACAGACGGCGCCAATCTGTTGAAGACATAAAATGGTATATGCCATTTTAGTGGCATCAACAGCAGATAAATGATGAGGATGAGATTGAAGATGAAAATAAACAAGCATATCATACATATAAGAGACAAAGGTTTTCAAAGTGGTTAGGCTATGAATAAAGCCTAAGTCCACTGTTCTTTTATTCCCAGGGGTGTACAATAGCGCAATATGGTGTAGAGAGAGAGAGAGAGAGAGAGAGAGGTGTGTAGAGAATTGCTTAGTTCAGATTGTGTGTATCTTATGTATCGTGTCTCTTGTCCCTTTGGCCAAGGGAATGCATGTATTTATAGTGATGGGAGTCCAAGAGATGGAATGTCTTTATACATTCAGACATTTACATTTATATACAATGAATATAACTGTTGGTCTTCTAGGGTGGTTGGTCTTCCTTGAGTTGGTTGGTATGCCGACCAGCTCTCCTCGGGTGCCGACAAACTCTCCTCGGGTGTCGAGCAAGTATAAATATTACCACGTAGGATGACAGGTGTCCTTTTCTGACTGGTTCGCGTAAATGGAGAATTTTTGCATTAACAATGAGAAAATCACATTTGCTTTGCATTGCATACAACTGATGTTTACGAATATTTTCCGGGACTATCACAAATGTTCTCCATGTCTTATAACAAATTAAAATTTCATTTATGAATACGATCACAAACTGATCTAGGAAAGGTCAAAATATTCTATGCATTAAGTGTATGAAGGAAGCAGGGACATTGGTTAAACAAAAGGACATGACCAAAAACTCAAAATGGCCATAGCGGGTTCAAAAAGAAGTTTTGGATGAATATTCTTCCTTCACATGTAGTTGGTGATAAACAGATCGTAAATCAATTTTGGAAAATAATCTTGCTCCTTGATATTGATCAAATAAATCTCCTATCCTAGGCAATGGGTATTTTTTTATGGTAACTTGGTTCAATTTTCGATAATCAATGCATAGCCAAAAAGATCTATCTTTCTTTTGCACTAATAATGTTGGGGCTCCTAAGGAGATGTGCTAGGGCATATACATCCTTTATTGAGTAAGTCGTCCAGTTGTGTTCAAAGTTCTCTTAATTCTAAATGAGCCATACGATAAGGGGGCATTGAAATAGGGGAAGTATTTAGTAACAGGTTGATGAAAAACCCAATCTCTTGAGAGGGAGGTAATCCAGGCAAGTCTTCAGGAAACACATCATTATATTGGATCAAAATATTAGAAAAGGAGGAGGTCATTTTGCCACTTATTTGAAAAGTATGGGTTGATGGGCTTTTCTTACTCGAAAACAAAATGAAGTTTGGTGAGGTGGTTTGAATGTTATTGTGTTCGTATGACACTAAATGTGGGCGTAGTTTTGAGATAAGATGTCCATTCCTATTATTAAATCGAATTCCGCCAAATCAAGGACATTTAAGTCTAGGGTTAATATCCTGTCTCTAAAACATAAGGTATGATGTTTACAGATTCTATCGGTAGTGGCCATTTCTCCCGTTGGCATTCCTATGGTGAAAGGGTAAGCTAACAGACTATAGGATAATTGTAACCTAGTTAGGCCTAACTGACTAATGAAAGAGTGCGTCGGCCAAAATTAAATGTGTGCATGTGTATATATATAGAATGGAGGTAGGAATCCTCGACTTGTATCATGGAAAAGATAAAGTGAGTCATCCATAGGAATGTGAGATTAATGTAGAAAATAGGATTTGCGCGACTGCCCTTGCGTTGATCAATATAAGGGAACGATAACACATATGGGTCAATGCGCCACTAAGAACAGGTATATGTATAATATAAGAAAAATGGATTTAGAGAAGATAGAAAATGAGAGAAAAGTGAGAAAAAGGACTCGAGTCTCGGGTTTTACCCCGAGAAGCCTACGTAGCCTATAAAGGCATCAAAGTCCATGTAGTTCGCATGTAAAAAGAGGGGTGGGGTTTATCCCATAAATCCAAAATGGGGAATCTCTTATTTGTGAGTGTGTGTGTGTGTGTGTGTGTGTGTGTAGAAAAAAGTGTTTTAGTTGTGAGAAAAGTGTGAGGAAA